>CM053770.1:387729828-387811222 GCA_028658325.1 Potorous gilbertii | reverse complement strand
GAAGCGGTCTTTAATGTTCGGCGATCACATCCCAAGAGAGCGTCCCTCCCCGTGAACCCAACATATATAGATCCTAGCACTTCCTGAATACCACCAACCAATCATCGTTCTATTCCACACTTATAACCTAATAAGGAAAGGCATCTGTGCTAAGCCCTGCCCCTCTCTCTCTAGCCCTCCCTCCTCCCTCCCCCAACAAAGTATTATATTCAGTTTTGTTGGGTAGGTGATTTTTGGTTTTAATCCTAGTTCCTTTGACTTCTGGAATATCATATTCCAAGCCCTTTAATCCCATAATGTAGAAGCTGCTAGGTCTTGTGTTATCCTGATTGTATTTGCACAATGCTCAAATTATTTCTTTCTGGAAGCTTACAATACTTTCTCCTTGACCTGAGAACTCTAGAATTTTGGTACAATATTCCTAGGAGTTTTACTTTTGGGATCTCTTTCAGGAGGTGATTGGTGGATTCTTTCAAAATTTATTTTATCCTCTGGGTCTAGAATTATCAGGGAAGTTTTCTTTGATAATTTCATGAAAGATGGTGCCTAGGCTCTTTTTTTGATCATAACTTTCAGGTAGTCCTACAATTTTTAAATTGTCTTTCCTGAATCTATTTTTCCAGATCAGTTGTTTTTCCAATGAGATATTTCACATTATCTTCTATTTTTTCTTTCTTTTGGTTTTGTTTTTTAATTTCTTGGTTTCTCATAAAGTCATTAGCTTCCATCTGCTCCATTCTAATTTTTAAAGAACGATTTTCTTCAGTGAGCTTTTGAACCTCCTTTACCATTTGGCTAATTCTGCTGTTTAAAGTATTCTTCTCCCCATTGGCTTTTTGGTCCTCTTTTGCCATTTGAGGTAGTCTATTTTTAAAGGTGTTATTTTCTTCAGCATTTTTTGGGGTCTCCTTTAGCAAGTTGTTGACTTGTTTTCATGATTTTCTTACATCACTCTCATTTCTCTTCCCAATTTTTCTTCCACCTCTCTTACTTGATTTTCAAAATCCTTTTTGAGCTCTTCCATGCTCTGAGACCATGGTATATTTTTTTTGGGAGGTTTTGAATGTAGAAGCCTTGACTTTTATGTCTTCCTCTGATGGTATGCTTTGTCCTTCCTCATCTGAAAGGATGGAAGAAAATACCTGTTCACAAAGAAAGTAACTTTCTATAGTCTTATTTTTTTCCCTTTTTTGGACATTTACTTTTGAGTCCTTTGTCAAATGGAGGGTATACTCTGGGGAAATATAAGTTCTCAGTTCCTCTAAGGTGGCACAATCAAGGGAGAGGAGTTTACTCCTCTCCTGGCCTGCACTTTGGTCTGGGAGCAACCACAAGCATTCTTTTGTCCAGGATCTATGAGTAGGATTCCCTGTCCAGAGTCTCAACCAGCTCCACCAGTCAGTGCTCCTCCTCACCCCAGGGCTGCCACTCAGGGCTGAGAATCAGATCAATTGCTCAATTCCCCCAGGGCCTTTAGGCTGAGGGCTCCAAAAATGGATGTTGCAGCCACCTGTGGCCAGTACTAGAGCAAAACCCTGCTCCCTTCTCACCCAGGTGAAAAAGCTTTCACACTGATCTTTGAAGTTGTCTTTGGTGTTTGTGGGTAAGAAATCTGGGAACCCCAACTGCTGTCTATGATTCTGTGCCCTGAAGCCTATTCTGGTCCTGTCCATGCTGTGCCATGCAATCAAGACTGGGCTGTACTCCTCTCTGAGCCCAGTGTCATAGACCTTTCCTGTCATCATCCCAGGCTGTCCTGGACTGGAAATCTCTTTCATTCTGTCATTTTGTGGCTTCTGCTGCTCTAGAATTTGTTTAGAGTCATTTTTTACAGGTATTTTATGGACTATGAGAGAAGAGCTACAGCAGGTCTGTCTTCCGACTCAGTCATCTTGGTTCTGCCCCTGGGTTGACTGTTAAGGAGCCTAAATATTTGTAATGCTTGTATTAAGAAGTGGACCAGATGGAATCTTAGTAGACAGAGTCTGAGCTGGATTGAATATGAGCTGTAAGTGAACTTTATAAAAGGTTAATAAACAGTGAACTTGTAGCTTGGGGCTTAAAGTTTGGAACCTAATATAAAACAGAATCTACCTAATCTCACCTAATTATTCCTATATCTAAGGTATATAAAATATGTTAACTTATGTAATTCCTATATTCAGTTGACTAAATGTATATCCATAGATAAATATAATACTAATAATTGCTAACAAACTCTACCCCTGTGGAATCCCATTAATCTGATTAATACTAATTGGAGATAAGTTTGGATATACACATATGTGTATGTGTATATCTTTCTCTATATATCTATAGATACACATATACACACTTATATACATAGAGAAAGTTTGGGAAGAGATCCAAGAAAGGTATCATCATTAAAAAGGATGATAAACTGATGAAAAATCTATCAAGTTTCTGTAACAAACCATTTTCTCTTTCAGTGACAGTGACACCATCACATTTGTACTCTAATATCAGTCATGAATGAGCACCATGAGGAATTAGAAATGGTAAAGATAAAAGAACATCAACTTAACTAAATCAAGCATATAGAAAGGAGGTCCATGCCAGAGACAACATAATTTTGAGAATATTAAGAGAACAATCCTCAAGATATCTGAAAGAAGGAAGATTATCAAAGACTTAGAAAAATTATGGTGTCATGTAATGATAATGCATTTTTGCTTATTGTTAATATAATTTTTCTTCTTAATGGGAAGCTCTTTCCCATTCGTTAATAGGCCCATGTGATTTGCTTAAATCACTTGGATTTGAGATCACAAAGTATAATGCCTCTATTTGTTCCAGGATCCATGGCCATTTAGATTTTAAGGCCTAGGATCCTGGAAAATTGGAGTGTAATGGCAAGCAAAGTAGGATATTTTGCTGTTTTAGTTTTAGTATAATTATCTCTGCCTGAATCTTGCCTTTGATTGAATTAATCAAGAGTCTTTAACTAGAAACATTATGTGTATTTGTGTTGTTAATTATTTTAATGTGATTAAAGAAGATCTTCTCCACCTATTAATGGGCCTGCCAATTAGGGGGAGTTTGATCAGGGAAGATTTGTATGAAGGCCCTCACCTTTTGTTAATGAGGCATTGGTTCTCCAGTGTGGTGATGCCCTACGGCTCTGAAAATGTGTAAGTACTCTGAGGTGAGGTTTTATGTTGGGGCTTACTATTTGGGAGTGTTTGTTTGGCCACATGATAAGAAGCCTCCCCCTTTTGAAAATCTGCATGTTGTGCTTTTGTAATAGTAATTTAAATGGAAAGCTCTTTCTTATTCATTATTAGGCCCATATGATCTGCTTAAATCACCTGGAAGCCTAAGTCACTTGTGGTGGGAGGAGCTTGCTGAATAGGCGGAACAGGAAGGGTGAAGCAGAACTGGAGGAAGTGAGTGAGTATGATTGGGTCAAAGGAGAGAGGATTCAGGCAGGCAGGTATGGGAGACTCAGGCTCATGAGTGTTGCTTGTGAGAAGGCTATGGTGGAGGTGGGGGGTGTGGGGGCTGTCAGTGGGTAGGTGAGGTGAGTTGGGAGGGAGTGGTAGTCTTGGGAATGGTTTTGCACCTTGCAGTGATCACGTTTATTAACTTCTTGGTCACCATAACAGATTTTGCTTTCTGGTTTTGGGATTTGGCTTTCTGGTGTCTAAATAAATGTTTTTCTTTTACCATCTATATGGAGAGTCTGTTATACCTACGCTGGCATATTCATAGTCACCACCAGTGAATATTGCCTTGGAAATATAGCTTCTCTCTCTGGTAACTATGTATGTATGTAATGGTCGGACAGTTGGATCTGTCTGTTGATCTCTGAGGTATATATTGCTTATGTCAGGCATATAGAAGCCCTTTCTGTTGATTTTGACTTCTCTGTATTTCCTCTGAAGTTCAGTGTGTGGACTTTTCCCCCTGAACTAAGTGAATGATACATGTGTTTGATTAAAGTGATTGTTGATCTCTTTTAGTTCTAAAAGGAAAGTTACTTACCTTTCAGAAATGCAGATTTATGAACCTGTGATAGCAGCTCCTCCTATATATGTTGGGGTGTTTGTTTTTACATGTTATTACTACTGAAAAAGGCAATGAAAAATATCCATAAGTCTAAATTCATATTCCTACTTCCCCATTTCCACAAAATCTCTGTGAAAGTAATAGACATACTTATTGAAGGTACGAGAATGGAACAGGAAGTCTCTAACAAATGATATTCAATGGCCACGTTTTATATATTCACACAATTGACTGAAAGGTATTGAGAATAGAAGATCCTACTGTGCTCATTTTTCTTGTTTATAAGAAAAAAGGACAGTCTATGATCCTATGATGATCATATTTTATTAAGTAGAGCAAAATACTAAATAAAGATTCTCCTAAAGGTATTTCCCCTGCCTTTTTTCTCCTCATCAGGAACAGTGATCCTTCCAATTTGTCCCTTATTTCCACTCCCAACTTAAATTTACTCAGATTTGGAACTCCATTCTGCAACTGCATTACCCTCAGTGTGATTATGTGAAAAATTCAGCTAGTCCATTGTATATAACCGACTCCGATTCTGCATGACATTTTATCCAGTCATCTACCAGAAAAAGAGGGCATATTCAGTATAAGAATCTTGCCATTTATTCTGCTATTATGGACATATTGGGATGGATGGGGTGTTCTAGGATAACTAGGATAACTATCACCTTTGATGTGAGGGCTTGCCAGGCCATCCACCCACTATTTCACCCGACTCTCACCTGTGGCTCCAAGAAGCTGTAGCATGCCCAGTGACCACATCCTGATAAACTGTCTCAGTAAATGGGCTAAACCAGATTGAGTTAACCAACAGGCCTCAAACCTGTGGTGGGGTAAGGGAATGTGAAGACTCCTCTCTCTTCCTCTTCCAGAATGGAACAATTTGTTCTGAAGCAGGTACTTTTGAGTGCTTAGAGTTTGGTCAGTCATCAAAGATGCCAAGGTCTTTGTTAGTGGTCCTGACTTTTATCTCATCATCTCACCTCAGACACTTGATACTCACTAGCTGTGTGACCTTGGGCAAGTCATTTAACTCCAATTGCCTCATCCTGGGTCATCTCCAGTCATCCTGATGTATATCTGGTCACTGGATTCAGATGTCTCTGGAGGAGAAGTGAGGCTGGTGACTTGTACAGCCCTCTCTCACTCAAAACAAAGTCAAGTGCAAGTCATGTCATTATTTCCCTGATGGCATGGTCCTCTTTGGCAACGAAGGACGAACACACACAGGAACTTTGATAAGGCTGGGAAGAGAGTGAGGTTACTGACTATGAGCAACTCTGCCTCACTAAAATCCAATTGATATGCAAGTCAAGATATCACCTGTGATGACATTGTCCTCTTTGAAAATGAAGGACAAAGAACAACAATGGGCACACCACTCTCCATTTCCAACTCCTGCTCTTGAAACAGGAATCAAATCAACACTACCTTAGCTACTGGAAGAGGTGTGACAGTTTACTTCCCTGTGACCTTACTCCAATCCTTTTGGCTCTGCAAATAAAAACTTCCTTCCTTTTCCCTCATTTTCCTATATATACAGTATACCCCTATCAGAAGGTAAGCTTCTTGAAGGTGGGGCCTGTCTCTCTTATCTGTATCATCAGCACTTGGCACAGGCCTGATACAGAGTAGGTATTTAACTGCTTTTTTAATTCATTCATCCATCTATCCATTCATCCATTCATTTGCTCATTCATCCAGCAAATTATTTCCCAAGCATATATTAAAATTACATAAGATTTCTTAAAAGATGTAGCTAGAAATAAATTTGCTCAATATAATAATGTTCAATAACAACAAATATGGCATAAAACAAGCAGATACATGCTTGCCAAAGGTGTTTGCCATAGGCATGGTAGATGTGTAGCATAATAGAACACAAATGGAAGAGGAATTCCCTTATATATATATCCTCTCTCTCTCTCTCTCTCTCTCTCTCTCTCTCTCTATCTATCTATCTATCTATATATATATATATATATATATATATATCTCCTCAATAATATCCTCAAAAAAGAGCATCTGGAGTACCTTACTGTCTATATATTGTCTATAGATAATATTTGAGAATATTATTGTCTATTGGTTAGTTCATCAGCTCCTATGGGTATAATTATTCAAGTCAGCAAGCATTTATTATATACTTATTACTACCAAAGTGCCAAGTACTGTGCTAAGTATAGGGATGCAAAAAAACCAAAAAAAACCCCAAGAAAATAAAAACAAATACAGATCCTGCTCTTAGGGAACTCAGTCTAATGGTGGTGGTGGTAGGGACAACATGAAAACGACTAAGTACAAATAAGATGTATATGTGAGCAATTGGAGATAATCAGCAGAGGGAAGGCCTCTTGAAGAAGGCTGACTTTTAGTTGAGACCTGGAAGCTATGTAAGCCAGGAGAATTCTAGTTATGGAGAACGGTGAAAATGCAGGCCGGATATGGAGTTGTTTTTTTATTTTCTTTTGTGACACAGCAATGAAGTTAGTTTCTTTGTATCAAAGAGCATGTGACCAAATTGGCCATTTCTCTGTCCTTCACAAACATTTCACCTTCTGTCTCTGTGTTATCTCCTATGCCTGGAATGTATTATCTCCTTAGTATTCTTCACAGAATTCCTCTCCTCCTTCAAGATGAAGCTTAAACATCATCTTCTAGAAGCCCTTCATGATTCTCCATCCCCATACCAGCCCACCAAGGTTTAGTACTCTTCCTAAGAAACTATTTTGTGTATATTTGTATATAGTTTATTTACATTTATAGAAATACTTAATTTCTGCCCCATTAGAATGCAAGATCTTTGAGAGTGGGGATTTTCATTTTTTTGGTATTTGTAGCCCCATCATTTAGCAAAGACTGGCACACAGGAAGCACTTTAAATTAAATGATTGATAGGTTGTGGACTGACTCAAGCCCTGGAAGACTGAAGTGCCTCTTATATGATGTGCAATCCATCAAAACTATCCATGGGCAGGTAAGTAGCTCAATGTGTAGAATGCAGGCCTGAAGTCAGGAAAACCTGAGCTCAAATTCAGTCTCAGACACTAGTTATGTGGCTCTGGGCAAGTCACTTAAATCTATTTACCTCAGTTTCTTCATCTGTAAAATGAGCTGGCAAACCACTCTAGTATCTTTGCCAAGAAAACTCTTGGGTTCATGAAGACTAAGACAAGACTGAACAACCTTGAGGTAATAGGGAGTCACAGGAATTTGAATGGGAAGGTGATATGGTCAAATCTGTGACTTAGGAAGATCGTTTTGATAGCTGTGTAGAAGGTGAATGGAGTGGGGAGGGACTTGACACACGGAGACCATCAGGGTATTCCAAACAGCCCAGGTGTGAGGTGCAGAAGGTCTGCATCAGGGTGGTGATGGACTCAAAGGAGAGAATATGGTATATGAGAGGAGTCAGGAAGGTAAGATTCACACATTTTTGTACAGATGGTTCCTTTTTTTTAGCCTTTAAAATATTTTTGGCCTGGAGTCCTGACGATGGAATTGGTGGGTTCAAAAATATAATCAATTTTGTCACTATAATCCTGCTTCGAGGCTGCTCTTCAAAATGTATGCACCAATCTACCTACAGTTCCACTGATAATTCGTTCAAGTGTAAGAATCCTCTTGACAATTCCCGGGGGTGATTCGGCATCGGGCCTAGACAATGCATGACCTTCTCATTCTAATGTTCACTGTTGTTGCAAATTGCTGCCTCCTCGGTTCCACATTCGTTGCCTTCACGAGGCCGGGCGGTTTTCTCGACTTAGGCTTCACGTTAGGAGCCGCACCTGTTAGAAGAAAGGAGGGCTGGCCGGCCCTCGTCGCTAACACTCACGTCCTATGGGTGAAAGCTCAAGGAAACTGCTGAGGGCTCAACATTTGAACTGCGGTTTTGGCTTTGCCATGGAACGGGAGTAGCCTATGGGGAAGGACCGTGTAGAAGCATCGACCAACCAGAGGCAAGAATCAGGCCCAAAGGTGGGACTCCAGCAAACCAATTAGAGACGCATAGCCTAGCCCCGGCCAGTCAGATGTAGGATTGAGAGGAGAAAGAGGCGGGCCAATTGCCTTAGAAAATAAACAACAGTCCGCCGTAGAGCATCTTCAACTGACGTGCCCTCTGGACTCCTCTAAAACCCCAGAAGGGAGTACAGGTTTAGCTAAAACACTCTTCACCCTTCCCATTAGCGAACCGATTCGTTAGTGTCGACCCGATGGCCTAGCTGCCTCTTGTTCCTGCTCGCTTAGAGAAAGCAAACTGCAACTTTTTCGGGCTGTCACCACATTTAGAAACACTAACCCTCTCTCCAAAGTGGGCGTGGCGGCAGGAATAGAGCAGGCGCGGGCATCGGGTGGGGGTAGGGGTATGGGGAGAAGGGGCAGCCTCCGCCCGAGGCATTCTGGGATTTGTGTTTCTCCGAAGGACAGGTTGCCAAGCTTCCACTACCTCCGGGACTACAGCCCCCAGAAGCCTCAGCGGCTCTCAGGGGGCGGGCGGTCTGATCGTTAATGAGCTCGAGGAAGCCGCGGTGCGGCCCACCAGGTTCCAAAACACGGAAATGAAGGAGGGAGGCGGGACTGAGGGTGCCTGCGGGAGCCGCCGCGGAGGAGAAGGAGGAGGAGGAGGAGGAGGCCGCCGCGATTGCGGCGGTGCTCCGTGCTGAAGGCGAGGGACGCTCGAATTGGGGAAACCGAAGGGGGGGGGCGGTGCGCCAGTGCGCGCGCCCCGGCGCCAGGCGTCTGTGAGGGGAGAAGTGGAGCGGCGGGCCGCGGGAGGAAGCGGCGGCGGCGGCCGAGTGAGTGAGTGAGCGGCGGCGGCCCCCGCGTCCCCCGCGCCTCTATGGGGGAAGCAGACAATGGATTATGACTTTAAGGCGAAGCTGGCGGCGGAGCGGGAGCGGGTGGAGGATCTGTTTGAGTACGAGGGCTGCAAAGTGGGACGCGGCACCTACGGTCACGTCTACAAGGCGAGGCGGAAAGATGGGTAAGAGCCGCCTGAGGATGCGAGGGGTTGCGGCGGGGACGAAGAGGCGGGTAAAGGCTCGCGCGGAGCAGCCTCCGGCCCCAGGGGTCCCCAGTTCGGGCCCGTGCCCGGGGCGGGGGGCGTGGAATCGCGCCCGGGGTGCCTTGGGTGGTGGTCGGCGGCTCGGGGCGCCGGGCGCTCGGTCTCTCTGCCCTCCGGTCCCGCTCCTCCCCAGCGCCGGAGTCGCCGCCGCCGCCGCGTCCGGCGAGCGTCTCCCCCTCCTCGCTCCCGGTGCGCGATGCCGGCGGAGAGGCGCCCGTGCGGACCTGGGCTGGAGGGAGGAGTCTGCAGGCTCCGGTCTCCTGGGGAGACGGCGAGGGGCGGGCAGAGCGCGGCGCGGGCGGCTCGGCTGCCGCAGCAGCCTCGGGCACTGCTGTGACGGGCGTCCCTCGACCTCCAATCGGCGAAGGCCCCCTCTCCCGGGGGTGGGGGTGGGGGCAGTTCAAACCCGGCTGCGGGAGCCTCGGGCAGAGGCGGCCGTCTCGGGGTGGGGTGTTGATTTTTATCTCTGTCTTCTATGGAAAGGTCCCCGATTCTGAGAGTTACCAGGCTAGTGCTTTGGGTCCTCTAAATCCGAGAAGAGCTCCCCCCCAAAACAAAACAAACCCAAACAAACCACTCTCCTGATAATAACGGCTGCTTAGTTCTATGGTACTTATGTGCCGAGCTCCTTACAACTCTCCTATTTGACCCTCACCACAACCCTGGGAATTAGGCACTGTTATAACTGCAATAATTAATAACAGCTAGCACTTATGCAGTTTACTGGGTGTCAGGCAGCCGGGATAAGCGCTTTACACTTATCTCATTTGATCCTCACCACCACCCTGGGCATCAGGTGCTGGTGTAGCAATGGTAATGGCAACAACCACTAAGGTTCGTATGAAGCTTATTGTGTGCGGGATAACTGGGCTAAGCTCGTATTGGATCCTCACGACCGCCTTGGGAGGTAGGTGATGTTACTACGTGCCAGGTAACTGGGCTGATCTCTTTTCAGTTATCACATTGAGCCTCACTGCAATCCTGGGACGTAAATGACGGCAGCTGACATTTATATAGTGCTTGGTATATGCAGGCACTGTGCTTGAGTACTTTATAATTATCTGGTTTGAGCTTCACAGCAATCGTATGAACTAGGTGCTATGATGATAATAGTAGCAATAACATTTATATTACACGTTTATGTGCCTGGTGGTGCAGGGGATAGAGCACCAGTGCGGGAGTCAGGAGGACCTGAGTTCAAATGTCACCTCAGACACTTAACATGCACGAGCTGTGTGACCTAGGGCAAGTCACTTAACTTCAATGGCCTCATCCTGGGTCATCTCCAGTCATCCTGATGAGTATCTGGTCACTGGATTCAGATGGCTCTGGAGGAGAAGTGAGGCTGGTGACTGACCTGCACAGCCCTCCCTCACTCAAAACAAAGTCAAGTGCAAGTCATGTCATTATTTCCCTGATGGCATAGTCTTCCTCGGCAACGAAGGACAAACACACATGTGCCAGGTAACTGTACTGAGCACATTATAGTGATATTATTTGATCCTTACAACAACCTTGTGAGATAGGTGCTGCTTTAAGAATAATAACTAATATATAGGGCTTGCTGTGTGCCAGGTGCTTTATAATTACTATCCCTTTTTAACCTCATAATCCTAGGAGGAAGGTGCTGTTATGCCTATTTTACAGATAGGGAAACTGAGGCGATCAGGTAAAGTGACTTATCCATGGTCACACAGCTAGTAAGTATCTCAGTCTGAATTTGAACTCCAGTTTTCCTGATGCCAGGACTAGTACACTATCCAATGTGCCACCTAGCTTCCTTTCTCCTTTCTCCTTCCTCATCCTCATCCCTCTCCCCTCCCCCCTTATATTCTGTTATTATGCTCTGTTCTTAAATTTTAGATTGTGATTAAATCTTCATTAAAACCCTACCTTCCTTTCCTGGATCTCCTAAATTCTGGAGCCTTCCCTATCTCCAGTAATTTTATATACAGTTGTTTGCATGTTATCTCTCTGATTAGACTGTTTCGTTTCTAGATTAGTTTATTGAGGGTAGCCACCTTTTTTTTTTTTTTTGTTATTTTTCTTGGTATCCCCAGTACTTAGCCTGTACAGTGCCCAACAAATTATAGGGGCTTAATAAATGCTTGTGGATTTGACTGGGATTATGAAACATCCTCAGAGAGTGTCATTTAGATTTAAATTACGGAAGTAGGGGGAGCAGCACGGTGGCTGATTGTATTTGTCCTTCAGTCTCAAAGAAGACTCTGACATCAAGATGTTGACAAGACTTGCAGTTGTCTTGGATTTGAATGAGGGAGGGCTATGCAAGGATACTAACCTCACTTTCTCTTCCTGAGCCATCTGGGTCCAGTGGTCAGATATTCATCAGGACCTCTGGAGATGGCCCAGAATGCAATGTGGGATCCTGGCCATTTGTGGTAAAGGTCTTAGCAGATTCTTACTTTGAGAGATATATCCATTCAGTGAATAGATTTCTTTCCAGTCATGGTCTCTTCAATAAATAAAACAAAAACAAAATAAAACTGGGAGGGGAAGACCCTCAGGGTTCCTGGGTAAAAGAGAAACAGTTACTATTTAGTATTTACATTCAGGGAAAGAACCTCTGTCATCTGCTGGCTGTATGACCCTGGCCCAGGCACTTAATCTCAGTCAGCCTCACTTTCCTCTTTTGAAATGTGTATATAATAATAGCAACTACATCACAGGTTGGTTGTTAGGATTAATTGAAATGATATGCAAAGAGCTTTGCAAATTGTAAAGTTCTCATAAATGCTAGCTAGCTGTCTTCATCTCCTGACAAATACTTTTAATCTGCTTCACCTGGGGTTACTTTGTGCCAGCATGGATATCCTTGTTTTTATTTTAAATTGGTGGGGAAAGTTGTGTAAAAATGGTTGCTATACATGGATATTCTTTACTGGGTAAAGAGTTTATGGATGGTACCCTCTTCTCTTATTTTTTTTTGTAGTAGTATTAAAAACCCAAGATTCTTAGGGAGAGCTAAAGAATGTCTTTATGCCTGAACCCATTTAATGTTGTTTGTAATTATGTACTTTTCAAGAGGGGAAAGATGTGGAAAACCAAACTCTTAAAATATCTGTAAATAAGTTGATGGTATGTCAACTCTCCTGAAGTTTGTCAACTCTTTACATAAGAATTCTAATGACAATAATATTGTTGTTTAAGGTTTAGAAAGTTTTAATCATAAGTTTATGAGGTGGTATCCCTATTTGACTCAGCTGATAAATCCTTTAAGTGGGATTTGAACTCAGGTTTCTTCTGATTCCAAGTCCAGCATTCTTTCCATGGTCCTGAGAAAAAGAAAGAGGAATAAATAGTAAAATGGGCAATATGCCATCATACTTGGAGTTTGAACTTTTTTCCCCTCTCAGACTAGACCTGTACTGTCAATGTCAAGTCTAAATTCAGTGCAACTTCACCCCACAAGAATTTGAGAAACAGTTTTTCTTCCTCTCTAAGAAAAAGTACAGTGTTGTACAAATGAATTAGATTAATGATAGAGGCTGCATATTTTAGTGAACAGTCAGGAAAACTTGGGTTCACATTTCACCTGTGACATTAGTTATATGACTATAGGCAAGTTGCTCTGAGCCTGTCTTTTCCTACCTGTTATATTTACATCAGAGGGTTGTTGCAAGGCTCACATGAGATAAGGTAGGTAAAAAGCCTCATGAATTTCCATTATTGTTTTTGATGTTTTGAAAATAGGCAGTTATTTTTCAGGCCCTTTGTTATTTCCTTTGTCATTATTTATTTTAATCACCATATTGTAAATTAATTTATATACTGTCTCCAGAGGAATCTGCTCTTCTTGTTTCATTATTGGCCATACAAGCTGATTAAACCAAAGAGCATAATGATCTGATTATACTTTTCTTTTTTTATGACATATAAAACAAATTGGGTTATCTTTCCCTCTTATGTATTTAAGTTTTTTACCTTAAAGTCTTTGATATCTGTATCTTCATTTTGATTTGTTTAAGCATCATTGTTTTGTAGTAGCCAGAAAGCTGTTCTTGGAGCCAGGAAGACCAAGTTGCATCTCAGACACATCCTGATGGGGCAGGTCACCTAACTTCTCTGGGCTGTCGGCAACTTTCTAAGGCTATACGTTGTAAAGAAGGTTGCTGTCTATTTTGCTCTAAGTTAAAAAATTGTAAGGATTGCCTCTATTCCAATCCACTTAGAAATAGAATTACTTTTAGAAAAGCAAGTAAATGATACTGTTTATCCAGGATGTAGCTGAATAAATAGAAACTGCTTTTAATATAGTCAACTTATGTGCTTATTTTTATTTTTTAATAAAATCACATATGTTAAGAAGATTTTCTCAAATAAAATGCATTTTCTTGAGTGAAAGTGAAATTTTATTTAATGAGAAGGGGCATTTGAATAATATTATAATTTTGCCTCTAATTAAAAGAATCATTAATTATTTTTACTAGATTCAGCAAAGACTTTAGGTGGAATTTGGATCCGTTTTTAACATTTAAGCACTCACATTCAGTAGAAAATGGAAGAACAAAAAGGCTTCGGTTAATGGCTGTAAATGAACAAGCCTTGCAAGTTGGGTACCATTTCTTCACTAATTTATTGAGCAAGAATCTAGGTATTAACAATTTAGTCATTTTTTCTTCCTGCCCAATACTGAAAATTCCTTGTAATGCTTCTTTGAGGCAATCTACCAATGCTTTTTAGTGGTAATACGGAAACATTGTGTAAATATAGTATTAACAAAAAGAGCTATGTAGTACAATATTGTAACCAGAAAAAAAATCGCTTAAAATATTACTCATTCTGTTATCACAGTTCATAAAACATTAGAAGGGTTGTGTCGTTTGTCTTTTATGTGTATGAATTATATTCATTATTCAGTATTTAGACTTTAGGACAGAGGTCCCCAGAAAAATTCCTAAATGAATTTCTTTCATGAAGTTAGCCTGTAGTATTGCAGGTGCTTTTTGAGTATATTATTTCTTTAAGCATTTAAACTTTAAAAGACTACATTTTCAAGAGAAAAAAGGTAATATAATATACCACACAAATTCCATATAGTCTTAATTTTTCTATATATCAGAATTAAAGTAAAATTCATATACATGCACAGTCATTTGGGATTACTTTATGAAACATTAAACTTCTTTAGGATAGAAAACTTATACTTTTTATCAGATAAAGGAAAATTTGCCAAATTACTTCATTTTATTGTCAGTAAATTATTACAAGTCATTCTGTGTTTTAGTTTTGAGTTAATACTTTTGCTAATACTATATTCTTCAACTTTACAAACATGATATCATGTTGACTTTACCTTTGGGCTGCTTTCAAGTAACTGACATATACAACATATATGTTTAAATACATCCACACACACATATTGAGGACTTTAAAATTGGAATAGAAGTAGAGAGTTGTTGGAGTTTGTGCTAGAGTTGTCAGGTGGTAATTACCTTAAAAAATGTTATTCTCTTGAAATCTTGTACTAAAAGTATTTAAGTTTTTATTAGAGCATGTCGTAGACTACTTTTTATAGGTTTCCAATTCTGGTGGTAGTATAGTTAGAAATACAATTAAAAAATTTTACATATCACTTTTAAGACCTTCAGAATTTTGAGAAACTATAAATAAAGGATGGAACTTTATAAATTAGGCAAACTCCTAATTGGGCCCCTGTGTTGTCTTTTCCCTGTTTCAGTGTGTCTTTTTGTACATCTGCCAAATGAATTTTCCCTGTGAAGGTCGAATCATGTCACATTCCTACTCAGTATTCAGTGGCTCCTTGTTAACTCCAGGATCAAGTACACTGACACTTCAAGCGTTTTACACCCTGGCCTCAACCTCTCTGTCCAGCTTCATATTGCTTTGCTTTCTGCACTCTGTGGTCCAGTCAAATTGGCCTTCTTGTTCCTTGAGCAGGATACTACCTCACCTCAACCTCTTAGAATCCTTTACTTCTCTCAGGATTCAGCTCAGATTCTGCCTTTTTAAAATTTATTTTTTTAAATAACATTTTATTTTTTCCCACAATTACATGTAAAAACAATTTAAAACTTTTTTTTATAATTTTTGAGTTACAGATTCTGTGCTTCCTCTCCCCCCTCCCTGAGATGGTAAGCAATCTGATAAAAGTTACATGTGTGCAATCATGTAGAATATTTCCATATTAATCATTTTGTGCAAGAAGATGCGAAAAAAGTGAAAAGCAGTGTGCTTCAGACATTAGTTCTTTTTCTGGAGGTGGATAGCATTTTTCATCATGAGTTCTTTGGGATTGTCTTGGATCATTGTATTATATTGTATTGTCATTCAAGTACTTCATTGGATAGTTACTTCATATAGTGTTCTCTCTCTCTCTCTCTCTCTCTCTCTCTCTCTATATATATATATATATATACATACATACATTATATAGTGTTCTGGTTATGCTCACTTTACTTTGTATCAGTTCATGTAAGTCTTATTAGGTTTTTTGAAATTATCCTGCTTGTCATTTCTTTTAGCATAAATAGTATTCCCTTATAATCATATTCTGCAACTTGTTCAGCCATTCCTCAATTGATGGGTATCCCCTTGATTTCCAAATCTTAGACTGCACAGAAAATTGTTATAAATATATTTTTGTACAAATAGGTTCTTTTACATTTTAGACCTAGCAGTGGTATTGCTGTGAATGGCAGGGGTGGGGAACTTGTGGCCTCAAGGCTACATGTAGTCCTCTCAGTCCTTAGTTGCCTGCCTTTTACCTAATCCAAACTTCACAGAACAAATCCCCTTAATAAAAGGATTTGTTCTGTAAAACTTGGATTCAGTCAAAAGGCTGCACCAAAGGACCTTAAAGGCCACATGTGGCTTCAAGGCTGCCGGTTCCCCACCCCTGATCAAAGGGTATGCAGTTTTATAGCCCTTTGGACATGGTTCTAAATTGTTCTCTAGAAAGGTTGAATCAGTTCACAACTCCACTAGCTGTGCATTAGTGTTCCAGTTTTCCTATATCCCCACCAACATTTATCATTTTGTCAAATTCTACCTTTTAAGTGAAAGCTCCCTCACAATTTACTTGTGCCCTCTTTCTCAAAATTACCTTGAATTTTTTTCTATATGTGTTATATATGAACATATTGTCTTTCCTATGAAATTCTGCTTGCTCTTATCTTTGTATCTGTAGCACATGATAGAGAACCTGTCAGGCAGATCTGTTTTTCTAAGATATTGATAATAATTTGAGTCAGGAACATTTAGAAACATACTAAGATTATGGAGAAACTTATTTTGCTTATCCAACAAGCAGATCTCAGTCGTTGTTTGTTGGATTTTGATCATTTTTTTTCATTTTCTAGCATGTCTTTCAGTCAAATTCTCCAAGCATGTGTGTGTTTCTCAAGAACTATGTTTCTAATTTTTGGTAGTTGAACTTTATACAGGTCAGAGTGGTTCATGAATTAACAAGGAAAACTGGCAAATTTTAAACAAATTTATTAATCATCTCTTTTAGGAATACTGGAATGCAGAAATCCTTTGCATGTACTGTTATTTGCCATTTCAGAGATACGCCTAGAAAACTTGTATTTTTCATATATTTATTTAACCAATTGTGGTTCATATTATGTCATGTATTTTTGTTCATGTGTTTAAAATTAAGTATTAATAGTGTTTTTAATTATATTGAATGAAATATAATATTTAATTATACTGAATTGAACTTTTCTGGTTTTTCATTTCTTCTATAAAAAAATCTTGAAATTAGACTATAGCATTTCTGTGGGCCAAGGAAAAATAACTGTCCTCTTCACCAACATATATATAGATTTGTTTTCAACAGAGAAATTTCTCATTCCAGTATACTGAGTCTAGTTGGTCAGTGCAGTTCACTGATTAGTGATATTTATACATTTGTATCAGGTTGTTTGCAAAAATTAAATTTGTAACTACATTTGTAACCAGTAGAAATCTATTAAGAGGCTATAAAGTAGCAAAAGGAGGTTTGATATAATTTTTCGGTAGAATTAGGCTGTCCTTTTGTAAGTAACGAATTGATTTATAAATCTCATCAAATTCTAGATTAAATAATTAGAAATTAGGGAGACAGTAATTGGGAAGATAAGTGCCAGGTCTTTTATGATTTAAAAAAATCTTTCACTGGTTAAAATGACTTGAAGTCTGTTGAGATTGGTACTAAAGATGATATAATGCAAGTCATAATTTGAAAGATGTGCTTTTACAGTGTTGAAATTGGAGGGAAAATACAATACATTATATTTCAACGTAAAATATATCTGTGTTGGTGATTCTGCATTCTTGATATTTTTCATTTATCTTATGTACCCAGAGTTGCTAGATAGTTTATTTCAGCACAGCTCAACACAATTAACCTGTTTCTCAAATAACAAAGATCTGTTGGCAGACTGTTTACTTGCACACATCAGAGGCATGCCTCATAGGTAACTATTTTCCTTTTTCAGCTAACCTTTGAAGTTGGCCTGTGTACAGTTATTTTATTTTGAAATACTATTAATAACAATAGCAAATATAGTACTTTAAAGTTAAAGAGTACTTTACAAATATCTCATTTGATCCTCACAACTCTGGAAGATAGTCTGTTATTACAGGGAAGGAAACAGACAGAAGTTGAGTGACTTGCCCAGGGTTTTTAAGTGTCAGAATCAAGTTTTAAACTCAAGTCTTATGATTCCAGGCTCAGCATTCTATCCATTAAGGTACCATACTAATGTAATTGTGATGGCATAGAGATACTTTTGCGTTTTAGGAAAATATTATTTTTGGGTGTTAGAACTCAAAGTTCTGAAGTGAATGGAAAGTTGTTTTTCTTGAACTAATATTTTATATTGTTAATATATTTATTACTTTTGTTATCTTTTAAGGCCAATTCTTAGCTCTAGAATAGTTTTTTAAAAAAATAGTGGACTTGGCATTTAAGGCTTTGGTCCTTAATAAATAGCTGATACTCCTAATTCCTGAGGGGAATGTTTTCAAAGTATATTTATTTATGTGGTATGAAATGTACAGGATGAAAGACTGTTTCAAGAGAAAAAGCAGGATATAATTCAGGATACAAGTGTGCAGCAATTTTTTTTTTTATTGAGGATTCAAGTTTTTAAGAGAGAATTTAAAACCTCCGTAGTCATTAAATAGTAGTTCTTCTTGTAAAGTATAATTGTTTCTAATAAATGGAGCTTCTTTAAGGAGAAATGCACCCAATTGATAGGTATTTTTTTTTCCTTTGTTTCATTTTGTTATTAAAATGAAGCTTTGTAGCTAGTTATCTCATTTGACTAGTGCATGATACTAATCAGGTAATGGACTTAATCTCCATTTCAGCTAGCTAATTTTGCTTTGTTCTGTTACCATAGACTGTAACTCTGATCTTGACCAACTATAATGCAGATATTTAGAAGGGGAGTTGGATGTGATTGTGATTGGACCTGTATTAATCTTTCACCAAATTCAGGGGTGGAAAAGCTCATACTTTGGTACTGAGTTTATAGACTCTTCGGCATGCAGGAAGGACAACAGTATCGTATGCTTTTAATAAGTATAATTGCATTTGAAGGGTGACTAATATGAAACGAATAAAATTTATGTTTATTCTTGACTGATAGAGGTTTTTGAAGTTTTGCTTTTTATTTCCTCTAAAAAGATACAAGCAGCCCTGTCCTATGTAAAGAGGAATTCCATAGTATTTGGAAAACTTGAGTTAACTTTTGTGCAGTTCTTGTAGCAATTCTTAGAAGGCTATGTATAGCTTTTTTTCTTATATTTTAAGCCTCCTACTATTCTAGTGCTATGACAGGAAAATGGAAATGTGTGGCTAGAGGCTAGTGATACTTTAGATTTTTCATGGTCTCTGATATGAAACTTACAAATAGGGGAATAAGATTTGCATACTAGGGAAGGACTACTGGAACAGCGGTCAGAAGATTTGGCTTCTAGTGGACCTCTGGTTTTAACTTCGTATGTTTCTCAGGGTTGTTTAGAGGATCAAAATTGTCAAAGTACTGCACTTGAAACATACCAAGCTTCAGTAAAGTGTCATTGAAATGATTGTGGTCCAGAGAATCTGACTTCTTACCTCTGCCTAATTGAGGTCATTATCTCCTCCACTATCCTTTGCTATTACATGGGGAAAAGTAGTAGTTAAATCTTGAACCACTCTAGAAGATCACTGGAACATGGAGGATTGAAGAGTTTCATCTCCTTTAAAAGATGACATAGAAGAATAATGGGAAAGAAATTAGGATGTTGGTCGAGTCCTTTAACCTCTCTAAATCTTCCTATTCCTCATGTGTAAAATAAGGATAATACTTGCATTATCTTCTTTTTCCTTTTGCTTCAAAGCACTTTGTAAACCTTAAAACACTATGTAAATATGATTTATCTGTCACTAGAACTTATATTTATTATCTCTCCCTTCTACTATCCCCTCAGTTGCACAATTAAAAAAAGAAAAAAGATATAATAAATATGCATAGTCCAGAAAAACAAATACCATGGCTAGAAATGTGTGTTTAAGTCTGCATTAAGTCTGCCTCGCACCTCTCTGCCAGGTGATGGTGGGTGATATGTTGAAATTTCAGTCCTCTGTTCTATTATTGCATTAATATGAGTTCTAAAGTCTTTCAAAAAGTTTTTTCCTCTGTTAATATTGTCATTGTACAAATTATTCTCATTTTACTATGTTGTCAGTTCATAGAAGTCTTCCTAGTTTTTTTGAAATTGTAAATTTCATCATTTCTTACACCATAATAATATTCCATTATATTCATATAACTTGTTTAGCCATTCCTTAATATCTGATAAATCCCTTAGTTTTCTGTTTTGGTTACTTTGATAAAGGTTGCTATAAATATTTTTGTTCATGTTTGTCCTTTCCTCATTCTTTGATCTCTTTGGTCTGTAGGCCTAGTAATGCTGTAGGTGAATCAAAGGATATACACAGTTTAGTAAATTTTGGGGTATAATTCCTTGTTATCTTTTTTTTAAACCTAAATTGAAAATGAGAAAAAAACTGCCCCCCACACAGCAGAACACAAGAGAGGATTCAGTATAAAATAATAAATTTCCATTTCAAGAAAACCTATATAATAAATACTACACTTTTTTTTCAAGCTGCCCAGCTTTTCTGTTTCCTTGTTGGTTTTCTTTTGTTCTCTGCTGTGCACTTTTTATTTTATTTCTCCCTCCCTGCAAGAAAGCTACAGGCTGCATTAAGTTTGGCTATACATATACACACACACACACACACACACACACACACACACACACACATAGATATATATGTAAACATACACATATACACACATATCCACTCATACATATAAAACGGTAATAAGCTTATTTGCATCTGTCATTTATTTCTCTGAAGGTGGGATAGCATCTTTCTTCATAAATCTAAGTCTTTCCATGTTTTATTGAGTCCCTTATAATTGGTCTTTAACATTTACCTAATATTTCTCCTGGATGTTATATGTTGAATTTTCCCTTAAGTTCTGGAGTTTTTGTCAACAAAAATCTGAAAAGTCTTTCAGTTCGTTAAATATCCATTTTTTCCATTTAGGATTATACTTAACCTTTCTTGGTAAGTTACCCTTGGTTGTAACCCCAGCTCTTTTGGTCTACAAAATATAGTATTCCACTACTTATGGTCCTTCAGAGTAGACCTTCAAGACCTTAAAGGTCTTGTGTAATCTTTATTGTAGCTCCATGATATTTAAATTTTTTTTCTTGTTGCTTCTAATATTTTCTCCTTAACCTGGGAACTTTGAAAACTGGTATCTATGATACTCCTGTAAACTTTCCTCCTGGGATCTCTTTTAGGCAGTGATAGGTGGATTTTTTTCAGTTTCTGCTTTGTCTTTTTGTTCTAGAACTTCAGGGTAGTTTTCCTTGGTAATTTCTTGTCTGTATCAAGATTATTAATTTTTTAAAAATAATTTTCAGGTAATCTGACTATTTTTACTTTTCCTCCATTTGTTCTCCAGATCACTTGTTTTTATGATGAGATGTTTCGGATTCTCTTCTATTTTTTCTGTTCTGATTTTGTTTCATAATTTCTTTGAACGTCATTCGACGTCTTTGAACATCATTTGACGTCTTTGAATGTCATCAGCTTCCTCTCGCCTAATTCTAGTTTTCAAGGGATTATTTTCTTCCTTCAGTTTTTGATTCTTTATTTTCAGTTGGTTGACTTTCTTTTCATAATTTTCTTTTCTTTTTTCTCCAATTTTACCTTGATCTCTTATTTGCTTTTTGAGTCGTCCTTTTTAGGTTCTTCCAGGAACTGTTTTTGTGCTTGGACCCATTTGGTATTTCTCATTGAAAAAAGAATGGCTTTTTTAGCTCCATTATCTTCCTCTGAATATGAACCCACATCTTCTCTATCCACATAGTAACTATCTGTGCTTGGGTTTTTTTCTCCTTTGCTTACTCATTTTTATTTATTTATGGTTTGGGTTATTTTGTTTTTTAGCAACTTTTAGTGTAATCAAGTTTTAGTCCCACGGTATGGGTAATGATGCCCTAAACTTTAGGTCCTTCTTTCTGTTATTTTCTGAGTTCTGTCTTGGGGCCCAGCCTTCTACTTCTAAGCCGCAGTTAGGGCCCCTAGCCAGTGTTCTCCAAATGATCTTGCTCCTCCCTGGAGTTCCTTAGGTGGCTGCAAACTACAGCTGTCCTCTCTGTTCTGGAACAGAAATCAGACTTTACTGCAAGTGCCCACAGCCAGTAGAGAGAGTCCCCACTCCTCATTGCTGCACTTACCAACTGTGTTTCTAACTCCTCCCTGAACCCAAAGCTTGGAAGGTGTCTGGACAGCACAGCTGTGCTTGGCATAGACCAGTGAAAGGACCTTCAAACTTTTAATACTCAGCCTTCAGACCCCTACACTGTATGCAGTATGAAAATTTCTAAGGCTGAGGTCTCTCAGCCTAGCTGGCTGTAGGGCTTTTTGTTTGATGATTGTGCAGAATTGGCCTGGAGGTGTTTGCACTTCATTCAGGCCAAGCCTCAGCCCTTAGAGGTTGGGTCTTTCCTGGGATCTTAAATCATCTTTTTTTCCTGTCTTTTTAAAATTATTATTATTTTATTTTCAGTGTTCTACATTCACTTCCATATATATATTAGATTTTTCCCCCTCCCTTCCCTTCCTTGCCCCCACCTCCTCACTCCCTCCCTGAGAAGGCATACAATTTTATATAGGTTCTACACACAGATTCCCATTAAATATATTTTTACCTTAGTCATATTACATAGAAGAATTAAAATGAATGGGAGAAATCATAAAACAAATCAAAACATAATACAAAAGAAAATGATTTGCTTCATTCTGTGATCATGGTCCATAGTTCTTTCTCTGGATGTGGAAGGCATTTTGCCTTAAGAGACCATTGAGAATTTTTTAATTCTCAAATTATCTTAGGACAACTGTATTACCCCATGTTTATTTGTGTTGCTCAGAGGTGATGTTCTATCTTTTTGTGTGGAGGAAATTTGGAGAGCTGAAAGTTTTCTGATATACTCTGCCATCATCCCAGAATCCTCTCTCTGCTGGTTAACTTAAAAACAATTTTTTTTCCCCCAAATTGCTTTCCAGAATGACTGCACCAATTTGTGATTCCACTAATGTGCCTATTTTTCAGAAGACTCTCCAACTTTTTTTGTTCTCTTTACCAATCTGATGGGTAGATAGAGTTCTTCTACTTTGTATTTATCTACATAATTAGGAATGATTTGAAGCATTTTTCACATCTGTAGGTAGCTTGAATTTTCTTAGAAAGTTTCCTTATTCATATCCTTTGACCATTTTTATTGGGTAATGGCTGTCACTCTAAATTTTAAGAACACATAATAAATTGTGATGAAGTAGAGTCAAGTTTGTCAGGAAAACTCCCAATTGCTTTTAAAGAAACCTTATATTTGTAAGTGTGTTAAATTTTTCATTGAATCTTCATATATGTGTATATCTTACTCCTCTTAAAAATGATATTCATGTAAATAACAAGTAATATACTTTTCCACACGTAGGCCAATAATTATTTTTATCTATTAACGATTTACTTAGAAAGGTAAAGTCGTTGATAAACTTCCAATATGTGTGTGTGTGTGTGTGGAGACAGACAGACAGACAGACACACACACACACACACACACATACACACACACACACATCAAGATAAACCTGAAATTTATAGGAGACAAAACTGTGCACATACAGGAGTCATGTGGGAAACAGTTCTATCAATCAGTAAATATTTATTAATTGCCTGAAGGAATTTGCCTTTTGCCTCAAAAAAGCTGCCAATTTAATGGGGTACACAAATGAGAAATATATACAAATGAGCTATATACAGTCTCAGTCTTTTTTTTGCGTCATTGATCTCTTTGATGCTTTGGTGAAACCTATAGGCTCCTCAGAATAGTGTTTAACATATGTTCATAATTGAATGAAATGTTACATTTCATTTAGTGGTTAATGAGGATAAAAATGTAATTTTTCTTTCCATTCAAGTTCATGCATGGATCTCCTGAAATCTCTCCATGGACCCACTGACCCACATTAAGAAACCCTGATCCCCAAAGGACGGCATATAACTTTAAAAAGCTAAGATTTTAATTCAAAAGACAATTTCATAGCAGTTTTTATTCTTAAACAAAAATCAAGATAGATAACCTGCAGGTTAATCAGTGGAGTTATAATTTGTTTTCATTACTGTATCGATAAACTTAGATAAGGTATTTATTATTTACAGCATGTTAGAGATAAAGACAAAAATGTGATAGTTCCTGCCTTCAAGAAGATTACGTTTCATCAGAGAAGAAAAGATGTGCTTATATGTGTATAAGATGCAAAATAAATGTAAGAGGATTTTTTGTTGTGGGGAGGCTTTTAAAGATGGAATTCAGAAAGCCTTCATGTAGAAGATGATATCAGCTTTAGGGGTATGAATACATTCTAGGCCCCATGGTATCCCATGCAGAGTCATGGGGATAGGAGAGGAAATGTCATGTGTGAGGAACCAAGAGGGTCAAGAGAGTATGTAAAGGAGAGTAGTTTGACCCATATTTTAAAATGCTGAACCGAGGAGTATGTATTTGACCCAAGAGGTCATCAAATCATTAATTTAGACTTGAAAGGAATCTCAGAGGCCACTGAATCTAACACCTTTGTTTATTTGTAAGGAAACTGAGGCTGAGATCCTATTTTGCCTAGGATGATACAGTAGACAGAATTGGAACTAATTCAAAGCCTAGTGTTCTGTTCACTGTGCTGCCCAGCCAGGTACAGGGAGCTCCTGGAGTTTGAGTGGGGAGTGACATGGTTCCGTGAATTTTGGGAATACACATGTGCTTTGGAAGTTGTGTGGAGGATCCAACTCAGGTCACAATTTTGTGATTTAGTTGGATGATTCTCATGAATTGGTGTGGTAAAACCCAAAAACAAACACATGAAAACTCCACCTAGTGACCATCCTTCTGGTGATGAGCCTTTCTCAGTTTAGCTGACTGTAGTCTACTAGTCAGCTATATTTAAACTCTGTCCAGTTAGATCTTCTAGAAAACTGTGTTTTTCTGTCAGAGCAATCCTTAATTAGGATGGGGCAAATTGGGCCAGGCTCAAGGGAGCCAACTTGGTGGTGAGTGGTGTGTGCCTTCTCTGCATGGCAATCATAGCTTTCACACCTCATCTTGCATTCCTTTGTCTGACATTTTGCAGGTGCCACCGTGTCACTGCTACTGTGTGGTCAGACTCTTCTTCATGATGCTCTGTTCTGTCTCTGCATTCCCTCCGTTCTTCTGTACCTCTTTTTGTTCTGTATGAAAGAAATGTCTAGTTATGCCTGTGTTTCCTGGACTAGCTTTCAGAGGAAACAGGGGTGAACTCTATGACATGATCATAGGAAAAGAATAAGGACTATGTACAGGATTGATCGATGTAAAATTGAAATAAAAAATTGCCTTTGGAAGTTGTGTAAAGAAATTTTTGTTAATGGTAAAGTTAAAATATATATATCTTGTTTATGGCTCTGTAGTAGTGGTCAGTCACTAAGCATCCATTAAACCATATGCTATGTGAAAAGCCTTTTGCTGGATTCTGGGGGTAAAGTACAAAGAATGAACAATTCCTACACACAGGGAGCCTACATTTTAATGGGAGAGACAAGTAAATTTATAAATATATACAGCATAAATACAATGTGAATGAAAGATTATTCAAAGTAGCTAAATAGAATATCAAGAAAAAGCTTCATTTAGATTTAGAAGATCACTATCTTGATATCTTGAGCTGCATCTTAAAAGGAAATAAGGAGCTCTATAAAATGGAGGTAAGGAAGGAGTGCATTCCAATCTTGTGAGATAGAAAGTGCAAAAGTGGGGTGTTTAGTGCCCTATGTGAAGACTTGGGAGGGCTAGTTTGATTTGCTTTCATGGAGTGTGGGAAGGGCAGTAATATCCAACAAGGCTGGGAAGGTAGGTTGCGGTCTGATTAGAAAGTAAACGGAAGAATTTTTATTCAATCTTGGAAGTAATAGGAAACTACTAAAGTTGATTTAGGGAAGTCACATGGTCAGATTTGTGCTTAATGAAAATTACTTTGGCTGCTGTATGTAGAATAGACTGGAATGGTGAGAGATTTGAGAGTGGGAGACCAATTGGGAGGCTGTTGGAATGAGAGGAGCTGAAGACCTTAAGGAGGATGGTGTGGCAGTGGGGAGGAGTCACGTGAGAGATGCTGTGGTGATAGAAATATTTAGATTTGGCAACTTCATTATGTGTGATGAGGGAAATAAGGTAACTTAGAGGCTTTGGATCTGGGAGATTAGAGGGGTGTTGTTAATGAGGTTTGGCAAAAGGGGGCAAATTCTGAGACACCCCTGCCCCCCAAAGACTTGGAGTACAGGGAAGGTCGTCTGAAATGAATTTGCAGACTCTGGCATTCTCAGTGTGATAAAGATTTATTGTTAACGCTTTTCAATGGGCAATAGTTCTTAGAAAACCTACAATTTGAAAAGGGTACAGGTAAAGTTTATATAGGATATTCTATAGTAAAAGTATGCCAAATATGCTAACTATATGATTCAGGGTGGGATTAGGGAGTGGTTAAGGAAGGGTCAGTTCTTATAGGAACATGTACTTTTAGTAACTACCATGCAGATATTATATCCAGATTTCATCAGGAAATAGCCTGAGGCGGGGTGGTTTTGCAGGTACAGTTTTAGGCCTGAAAGGTTACTAAGTCAACTAATGGTCGCAGGGCTGCCTGAGAAATACCCAGGCTATTACCATCGATGTCTTGTTAGACAAGATAAACATAAGGGAGTACACATATGGATACATGTGATAGGTCAGTGAGTAGGAAATGTCATTATGACATTTTAGTTATGAACAGCGAGTACACAGCTGTTTAAAACTAATGAATTCTATAGGTGCAGCTGACTACTATATCAGTAAGAGAGACAAAAAGTTTTGCTAGGGCAGGCTGTCCTTGGGCTGGGGAGAAACTGCCAGGAAGTTTGCGGCTTGATTTTTAGAGAGAAGTATGGTTTTTGAATTGGGGTCCAAGCACAGGCACCCAAGCTTTTCATCATTGTTTTGAACAGAAATTAGGAAGTTTGGAAGAGGGAAGGGTTTTGGGGAGAAAATAATGAATTCAGTTTTGGATATCATGAATCTTTGGAATATCTAGTTTGAAATGTGATACTAGGGCTAAATTTATCTACCTGCGAGTCAGCTATGTAGAGATGATAGTTAAAACCCAATGAAACTGATGAGATTATCCTTAGGGAGAGTGGAGGGAGAGAAAATGGCCTAGGATAAAATCTTAATAAGTAGAAAGTGTACAGTAGCGTAAGATGTGGCAAGGAGGTCAAGAAGGAGGCTATGAACTAAGAAAAGACCATTAGATCTGGGAATTAAGAGATCATTGGGAGCTTTGGAGAAAACAGTGATGGTGTTAGAAACCAGATTATAAAAAGTTAAGGAATAGCTGAGTGGAGAATAAGTGGAGGTAGTGAATATAGCTAGCTAGCTTTTTGCTAGTACTTTCCTTCCAAGATTGCTTCTAGTTTCCCCTGTATATATTTTGTATCTATATAGTTTGCCTGTCTTCTCCCTTATTAGAACATGATCTACTTGATGGCAGGGACTGTTTTTACTCTTTTATTCCCACCACTTAGTACAGTGCTTGAAACAAAATAACCCCTTGATAAATGCTTGTTGATTTTTTTTTTAACTTTTTCTAAGTTTGGCTGAGAGAGAGAGGAGCAATATATAGGATAAGGGATTGTGGGGTCTACTGAAGTTTTTTTTTTTTAAATATGGGGAAGACCAAGAAGGAAACAACCAATAGATAGGTAAGGTTTTAAAAAATTAAGTAAAATTTTCATGTATTAAAAAATCTGAACTTAAAAGTATCAAATAAAATATGCTTTTACTAAAATGGAAAAGAATTGTATATTAAGTTGCTGATCTGTCATGTACAGTTTTTTACTTTTATAGTATCTAATAAACTATATAATAAATTCAGCATGCAATTTTCAGAGCTGTCTTGTTTGTTCTTCCTTCAGGCTTTTGTTCTGTAACTTCAAAAGTACTCCAGTGACCTTTGTTTCTTTTTCATATTTTTGGGGCAATACTATCCATTTCTTCCCCCCTTAAAACAAAGAAAAACACAACTGGTATGGAAAAGTTGAAGATCTGGGAGAGGAAGGAGAGGGGAGTGATTGTGCAATCTGCTGGAGGGGATGGGATCAAGTACACATATACGGTGGTCAGCCTTGAGAAGGAAAAGGGACAGACACTATAACAAGAGATTTTTGAGATGGAAATTCATGACTTTAATTTTCCTTATAAAGTAAGCCAAGGTCCTCTGTGAGATAGAAGGGGAAAAGTGTGGGTGGCTTGACAAATGAAGAGAAGTTATTTCCTTTCTTCATTGAAGTACCAGTTGAGATTGGATAACATAGATTTGTGATATACCCAGTCAAAAAACATAAGCTGGCCTGCTATTTTAAAGCAATTCAAACAAAGGTTCTGTTGAACATGGATCTTTCTAAATGTTCTTTAATGTTAGATTGGAGAAGGTAAGTCATTTCATTATCAACAACTATTGGTATGTACTTTTTATTTAAATCTCTCTCTCTTTCTCTCTCCCTCTCTCCCCCCCTCCCTCTCTCCCCCCCTCCCTCCTCCCCTCCCGCTCTGCCTCCTCCCTTCTCCCTCCCTCCTTAGCTAATGAGAGGCAACAGCATTCTTCGTCAGTCTCTCAGCAAATATTTATCAGTCATCCATGAGGTTTAAAGCATTCTGCCAGATATAAATGCGGAGAAAAATAATATAGATCAGAGGTAAATTACTTGACAGTCCTAGAATTGTAGAGCTGTAGAATCACAAAGCTGAAAGGGAACTTTGAGGGCTTTACCAGCTCCTAATTTTATGTTTGAGAAAAATTTCAAAAAGAAATTTTGACATAAAACTTGAAGGTTTTGGAGGTTCTGACCCTTCAAAGGTAAGGTAAGGATTTGAGAGAAAATTTGTTACCAGTGTTTGCTAATGACATACTTGTGGAAATAAGACTTGTATGATAAAGACTGTGGTGAAAAGGGTACAGTGTGGTAGAGAAGCTACATTCAAATCCTTCCCCAGAAAATAGCTTCCCATGTGATTGTGGCAAATTATTTAACCTGTCTGGAATCTGTTTCCTCAGCTATTCCCTTCAGTTCTAGATTCCTGATACTCAACTAACAAAAGCAGATCAGAGGTGATAAACTGAAGAGGGTATCATTGTCTTGAAAATGGTGGGACTTCTCTTAAAATGACGGAAGCAGAGATTTCTGTCCCATACCACAGAAGAGTTTTAGTCCTATTTATCTAAGGGACACTGTAAAACCTTATCTTGGAAAGCTCTTGGAATTTCTCCACTTGGTCAGGTGTTCTCATGAGGCCATGAGTTTTTTTCTTCTTTTCTGTTATATTCCCCAACCTTGATCTTGTCAAAATCCCACTGGCTACTCTCATCAAGATCCTCCCTAGATGTGCTCACTATATTGGTCATTCCCCTTTAGAAGACTACCTTTAGACAGTCTAGGCTATTGACCACTCCCGTCAAGACCATCCCTGAAACCCCCAGACTACTGAACCACATCTGGATTCTTCCCTCAGTCTTTATATAAGATCCATCTTTTTTCCATGAAGGTACTCAGATTCTGTCACCTGATTCTGTGTAGCTGAGATTCAGTCTAGCCAGCTTGTCAATATGAGTATCACAAATGGTTAGGCTTCTTAAGCGTCAACCTAATATGGCAAATCTTTAATAAACTTTGTTTTTCTTTGACTTAAGACTTGGGTCAAATTCATTTGTGCAGGACCTGGTGTGTTGATATGTTGGAGTCCCGAGTGCCCCAAACCTCATCAAAATGAGAACTTTAAAAAATTTTATGCCTTAAAGTAAATTTAAGAAAAAAAAAGGAATTGCTGATATATTATATACAATTTTAATTTATTTTTTATGTGTGTATGTGCTTGTGTTTTAAACATGTCTGAAAGACAAATCTTTAGACCTTCAGAGGTAGCATGATAATATAATTATTTTAAAAATTGTATTCTGACTTGAATGATAAACCCTGTTTAATGGGTGGAGGCTTTTATTTTATTGAAAAAAAATCAGATTAACAATTTATTTTTGTTTCTTGACTTTGCCAGATCTGGAGTAATAACTATTTTCATGCTCACTCTTGATGGTTTTAACCATCTGTCTCAGTATTTATCCACATGCACTGAACCTGGCTAAAAGCCAGAAGATTCATATTATTTTACAATTACAATGGAACCAAAGATATTTTTCATTTAGTATGGATAGTGTTAAAAAAATATACATTTTTTTCCAGCAAGCATAACTATTTGTTCTTTTCCCTGCCATTTAAAAAAAAATTAGTTATTAAGTAGCAGTCAGTGGTAGCCAAAATGGTTTGATTTTTCTGGTTGAGAAAAATCTCACATGAATCTGCATATAGATAGACAAATGGAAAGAAAATCTTTTCTTTTTCCTTGGCTTTGGTTTCTGTTAAAGAATAGTTTTATTTTTGATCGTCTATTTTATTTGATTTTTGAATGGAAAATTAAGAACACTTAAATAAGATTAAGGTGTGAAAGGTCACAAATTTCTACGTAGTTAATGGTTCACAACTTGATCTTGTTAGGTAGAATAAATTCTTTCATAATGGTAGTGCCATATTGTGTCTTAAAAAAACATGCTCATGTGTGTTATATTGTAAATGGGTGAGCGCACAGAAGTCAGAGACTTTTTTTGTCATCAGTATCTAGCACAATACCTCAGAAACAACTTGGAGTACTGTGGAGAAAGTGGTGAGCTTGGAGGTAGGAAGACCTCAGCAAAAATTTGACCTCAGATACTAGCTGTGTGACCCTGGGCAAACCCCTTCCCCTCTTATTTGCCTCCGTTTCCTCTTCTGTAAAGTGAGGATAATAACAGTATCTATATTGAAATGTTGTTTTGAGGATCAAATGAGATAATATTTGTAAAGCACTTAGCACAGTGCTTGACATATAGTAGGTACAATATAAATATTCCATTCCCTTCATCCCTTCTCTGCCATGTACACAGTAGGCACTTAATTTACATTTATTGAATCACATTCACAGAATATAATTGGATTTTTTTTTTATTCATGCTAGTGTAGGGAAACATTGATACATGTATTTTAAGTGGTTCTGTTGTGGGAATTGACATCACTTGAAATGGAAGTAAAATTGTAAAGACTTGAGGCAAGTAAAACTAGAGAGAAATCAGTTTACTCATTTTGTCTTCCCCCATTCCGATTGAAACTTTTTCCAGTTTTTTCCTCCAGCTTTACTAAAGTCTCTGAATAATATAAAATATTAACTAGAATTGAGGTATTCTTTTAAGACTACTATTTGTGACAGAAGGATCCTTTTCTTACGGGGTAAAAATTATTATCATTGTAAGTTTAGTATTTTTGATATTAAAGTACTGTAATACTGTGGTTCTGGAAAAGGTAAGGGTTAAGGCAGAGAGGGTATTAATGAACTGAGAGCCTTAAGAAAGTTGTGGTGATTTACTAAGCTCAGTTCTGTCATTCTTGTCTCAGTATTGCAAATTGAGATGAGAATTAATGGTTTTCTTCCCAAGCTATTTCATCCTTTACTCTTTGTGGTGCCTTATTGTATGTAGCACTTCTGCTGTATTAGGTATAGGGCCAGTCTCTGTGAAGTCCTAACATTTTAGTTTTGAAAAAGCATAACATTTTTCCTTTATTGATACTGAATTTGGAATTGGAAAATCTTTGTTCAAATCTTTTGACTTTTCTACTACCTTTGTGACCATGAGCAAATCATATCATGTCTGAGTTGCAGTTTTTTCATTTATAAAATGAAAGGATTAAACTGATAATGTCTAAGGCCCTTTCAAGTTTTAAATCTATGATTCTGTGTATCTCTTCTTCATTCTCCTAACTTGAAGAGCAGAAGCATCTGGAGACATTTTGTTTTTTGAAATATAAATAAAATTAGCTTTTGAAGATCAAGCTGACATAATTCAGTATCTTTATACTCTGAACCCAACCTCTTCTTAAAAGAGTTATGATTATTAAACGGACACAATGTGGTATTTCCAAACCCTTGCCTCTCCCTATAATTATATTCTTGGCTCTTAGGAGTTTGAAGAGGACGTTAGAGAGCATCTTTTAACCTCCTAATTTTATAGAGAAGGTGGTGTAATAGAGAACCAGCTGTAGAATCAGAAAGACGGGTTCAGATTGTGTGTCTGATAAATATTGACTGTGCATTTGGGCAAGTCATTTAAACTCTCTTGACTCAGGTATTTCTGAGACATAAGTTGCTGAGCAGGGCCAGATATGCTTTGGTAAATAGAATTTCCTCACTATAAGTTTCCTTCTACCATTAAATTTTACATATATATATACATATATATATATATATATACACACACACACACATACATACACACACACATATATAAAATAAGGAACTAATGCCGGAGAAGTTGTGATTTTATCAAGGTCATATAATTAATTTCAGAACTGGGATTAGAACTCTGGCTTCCTACTTCTGGTTCAGTGCATTTTATATTATACTGTGTTGACTTTTCCTATGGTTTTTGGCTTTTGAACAGGCTTTGGGAGAGACATTGGAGGTCTGTTGGTTCATCCAATTTTCACATCTTATTGTCACTGTATGATGCAGTCAAATGGCATAAACAGTGATGATTAGGTTATCTAATAAAGTTCTAATAGATAAAAAGAAATGGTAATTGGTTAGAAATGCATGTAATGACAGAGTGGAGAACAGTGTGAGGATTTTAATCATAGAAGGGATTTTACTTCAATACTCAGTATTCTAATAGATCTGTGATCAGAGTGATTTAAGATTTCCCTCCAGTGATGGAGATCCCAACTGATCCATGCCTCCCCCTCATATGTAATTCTTGTTCATGTTCTCCCAAAAGTTTACAAGGCTTCCACTCAACATTGCTGTAATTCCTTTTTACTCCTTTTGTTTCTTGTTTGTTATACGTAGAAAGCCTGGACATGTCCAACACATGGCTTTTCATTTCCTATTGTGTGATGTTCATCCTTAGTCTTTTTGAGGCAGTGTTGTTCCAAGTCTTACTACCATATAACAATACCAATAAGATGTTTGTTTTGAAAATATGGGTCTTTGCTGTTGTAAGAAGCTTTGGGGGTCAGTAAAAGTGCTTTGCAATTTTCTGAAAGCAGTCAGATCTGCTCTCCTTTTTTCCAACTCTGGCCCAACTTATTTTCATCCATATTATTTGTCCCTGATATACATGTAAACTCTAGAGGGTGTGCATTCGATGGATTTTAAATTCTGAACAATAAGTTTTATTCATTGATTTGGTCTAACTCCTTTGAATCTCTTACTCCAAGAGGCTCTGAAATGCCTTGGGGCTTGATGCAGTCAATCAAATGTCTGAAAACTGGAGCGTCTGAAAGACCTCACTGTTTACAAAGAATCCTTCTTTAACTTAGACTTCTGTCACAGAGGCAAATACTTCTGTCAAGCATGTATCTCTCCATTTTATGACTTGCCTGATGTTTATTAGAGTCATTGAATAAGGTAGGTTATTTGTTATTACATCTTCCAAAGAATCTTTAATACTTTTGATATTTGGCTAGGCAACACCTTTGTCCCAAAGAACTTGTTTTTTCTACAAGTCAAATGCTTTTTTGTGAGCAAGCAATAGGATCTTATTTTATTTTCCCTTTATCTTTCAGTCAATTATGAGATAGTAAAGTTATGGTTCATTTGGACAGGTTTTGCCATATAGTATTTATCTTTACTTTTTGTAGGGTTGAGGGCTGGGGCAGGAATCTTGTGGTAATCCTGGATCTAGGACATCTCCCTCCCTGCCTGTTTGCTTGGTACTTTTGCTCCAGATTCAGGCTGTTGTATTTTCATTTTCTACCTGGCTGCCCTCCTGGACTTTATTGTCTTTAGAGCCTAGACATTCGTCTTTCTGCGAGATCATCTTTTTTTTTTTTAAGTTGTTTATCTAGTTTTATTTTTTAGCATTCATTTAACAGTTTTTTTTGAGTTTCAGATTCTTTCCCTTTATTTAGCTCCTTCATCCATTGTGAAAGCAAGCAGTATCTCTTGATGTTGACATTATTCAAATATATTACCTAAATCAGAGTTTGGGGACCATTATTTATTGATCCTCCAGGACATTCTTTTCTTCAGTGAGTTCGCTTCCTAGATTACAGGGTTTCTCTAAACCTTGTGAGAGTTCAATATAAATAATACTTCCTCAAATATCCTAACTTGTAAGTGAGTGGAACAGATTTAGTGAAGACTTCTCAGATTGTAAATCTTCTCCCAGGGATAAGGAAGACCGAGAAGCTCAAGGTTACAATATTTTTAGAGCGGAATAATTCCATATAAGGATATAGACTATGTAGTACATTAGGGCCTCAATGATTGGATAAAACTTACATAACTTTTCGATGTCTTCATTTAAAAAGGGATTGGCTAGATTTCACGTCTAGAATGTAAGATCATATTCTCAGCTAATGAGGATAATGGTCAGTGGTAGGAGGAGGGATTTGCGTTAAGATCTGTATATATCACTGCTTTTCCTTTGTCTTCGACTTTTCCTGCTCCAGACCACCTGGTGGAGGAATTGCCTCGCTTCTCGAGAATTGAATAAATAAACTTTCTGTCATCAATTTGAGAGGCCTCTGAGTAATAAATTTTAGTAGGGGATCTTAACATCCCACACATAAGTTCCTCAGTCTATTTAATGTTCATGATCTACCTCTCTACCTCAGTTACAAATAGGGATGATCATACTTTGATTTTGCTGTCACTCCTAAGCATTCTGCCTCATTGTTCATGAACTTTGAAATTCCTTTATCTCGCCCTAATCTTTTAACATTCTATCTTTTCCTCTGCTTTAAGACCCCAACCCTGTTCTTTGTCTTCATTTTCTTTGCTTCTAATAACTGAGTCCCTCAGTTCTTTTCTTGGCCTTCAAGCCTACACTGACTTCAGTTTCCTGTCTTCCCTTTGTAGGGAAGACACTATCTTCTGCCCTCAAATCCCTTGCCCTCCTGTTCTTTTCCTTTTTCTTGTTGCTAAACCTTGAATTACTCCCACCATCTGCTACTTTTGCCTGATTCACATGCTGCTTAATGGAATTATCTGATCTTGGTTGGACCCTCACTGCAGCAAGGCAGCCCTTTTACATCTCCCTGATTTGATTTCTTTTTCCCACTCACCACCTTCCAAACCTTCAGGTATCTCCTTAAACCTCCCATGGAATCCCTCCCCCAGTCTCTTCTTAACTGAAAAAAACTGAAGTCATTCAGGGAGACTTCCCTCCTCCTTATCTCACATAACTCAGGTGTTTTCCCCCATTATTTTCTTCTTTACTTTTTTATTGCATGAAGAGTTGGCTCTTCTCTTTGCCAAGGAAAACCCTTTCTTTACTTGCATCATTGATCCTATTCCATTCTGACTTCTATAGTAGATTGCTCTATTTTCCTCATTCTTGGCTTCAGTGTCTGTCTCCTGGCACTTTCCTTGCTTCCTCCAGGCATGCTTGTGTCACCCCTCTCTTTAAAAAACCCTTCACTTGATATCACCATCCCTACAAGTTATGGTTCCATACCACTTCTCTCAGCTGGACTCCTTGAGAAAGTTACCTGCATATAAGTAATACCTCCTCAAATATCCTAACTTCTCAATTCCTCAGTCTACCTAATTTTCATGACTAACTTCTCTACCTCATGTCTCTGCTTTCTCTTCTTTCACTCTGAAATCTGACTTTTGACTTCATTGTTGGACAGAAATTGCTCTCTCCAAAGAATTGCTGTTTCTAATGACCCCTTTCAATTCTCATTCTACTTGACCTCTTCAGTCTTTGGCATTGTCACTTAGCTTCTTTTCTTGGATGCCTTTTTAGCTTTTAGTGAAGCTCTTCTCTTCTAGTTTTACTACTATTCCTCAATCTCCTTTTCTCATTATTTGTTCAAGTCATGTCCACTTACTGGTTGTATCCCCTCAAAGTCTCTCCTGGGCCCTCTTCCCCTTTTACACTGTTTCATTTGGTGATCTCATCAGCTCTCATTGGTTCATTTTATTAACTCTTTTTAGATGATTTTCATCCTTTTCCTGATCTCCAAGTTCACATTACGACTGCTTTGTATACATCTCCAGGTATATGTCCTATAGGCATCTCAAGCTCAACATTTCCAAAACAAAACTCCTTATCTTTCTCCCTCAGACCCTCCTTTTTCCCAAACTTTCTTATTACTCTTAAGAATACCACCATCTTATCAGTTACCCAAAGTCTCAGCCTTGGATAATCTCTTCTCTAACTTTATCACACTCTATCACTGGTGAGGCCCTGCATTTGGTCCTCAAGACTGGACCATTGGTTTTCTTCTTCAAGTGTCACCCACTCTAATCTTGTACTTCTCTGCCATAAGGATTTCCTGAAACAGTAAGTCAGATTGTCACATTCCTAACCCCCCAGCTCAGTAAACCCTAATATTTCCTTCTTACCTCCAGGAACAAATGTAAAATCTTCTGTTTGGCTTTTAAAGTTCTTCATAACCTAGCCCATTTCTTCCTTTCCAATCTTATATTTTATTCCCCTCCTTGAACTCTGTGATCCAATGACACAGGCCTTCTTACTGTTACTTAAATATGGTGCTTCATCTCCCAGTTCCATGCCTTTTCATGGTTTGCTCCTCATGACTGTAATGTTAGTTCTCCTCACCTCTGCCTCCAGGCTTCCTCTAAGACAAAGCTCAAGTTTTCCCACTTCTCCATATTATTTTTCATTTTTATTTACATATTGTTTCACCTATTAGAGTGTAAGTTCCTTCAGGTCAGTGGTTGTGTTACTGCCTTGATTTTTATCCTTATTTGTGCTTGGTGATGGGATGCTTGGACCACAGTTCTAAAATCATATTTCTCCCTAGTCTCAAAACACTATCCCTGGCAGTTTCTCCCTAGCTGAAGAACAGCCTGCCCTGTCAAAACTTTTATGTCTCTCCTGATACAGTAGCCAGCTGCACCTATACAATTTATTAGTTTGCACCAGCTGTGTACTGGCTCATAAAGATATTTACTACTCACTGACCAACCATATGTATCCTATACTTAGATATATATATATATACTTCCTTACTAGTGATGTTACAGTCCTAAAACCACACCTCCATGTAACCCGATGAACTCTGGGTGTAATACCTGTGCAGCAGTTTACTGAAATTGCATGTTCCTTTAAGAACTAACCACTCCTTAACCACTCCCTTAATCCCACCCTTAATCACCTAGTTAGCATATTTCGCACATGTTTTACTGTGGAATATCTTATATAAACTTTACCCTTTTCAGATTGCAGATTCCCTAAGAACTTTTGCCCATTGAAAAGCATAACAACAAATCTTTACCACCTTGACTTCAAGGATACTTGAATCTGTGAATTCATTTCTAACTGCCCACCCAGGGAACTGTTGGGGTTCCCCGTATTTTTCCAACCCTCATCACCTGGCACATAGTAAGCATTTAATGTTTTTTGATTGTCAAACTGATGATGCTGTTTATAATCATCCATATCCTTTTTAAGATTTTATAGGTGTTTCTATTCAGATATGATATTGGCTTTGGCAGCTATCATTTAGTTAAATGTTTGCTAATTAAGGTGCTTTCTAGTGCTTTTGATCTCTTTGTTATAGCAGTTAATTAACATTGCTTTAACTTCAGGATTAAATGATTAAAGTTGGTGTTGATGTCATTTCTGTTGTCTGTTTCCCATCTTTCTTTTTCAGTAGCTTTTTCGGGGTTAAATCTTCTTAACTATATATTTTTTGTCATTACTGTTTTAAAAAATGATTTCAAATTCTTATCTTAGCTCTGATGAGTCAGTGGCTGTGCACACACAGATGACTCATTGATAACTCTCCTCCCACATTCATAAAAAGGATTTCTGTCAGTTACAGTGTAATAATTTTGATTATTTGTGGTATATTTGGTGCTTGTCATATCTTGGAGTCTACCAATTCTTTCCTATCTTCCTTTCTTTTTCTTTCTTCATGATAGAGAAATTTTGGAGGGGTCCTTGATTTCAGTCTCCTGATTTGAGATAGGAATATATTTCTGCCTTCTCGAACAGATAAGAATCTCATGAATTCTTGGAAAGAAGATTTTGTGATCTTTCAAAACTTATCCCAGAGTTTAACATCCTTACTTAGAGGACATTTTTCTATCTCAGTTAAATTATGCTTTAGTTCCATTTCCTCTTTTTCATTTTTTGCCCTACTCTTTACTGAGTATTACGTGAATAGTTGCTTCAATGTACTATTGTTGTAAATGTTTCCTCATATTTGGGAAGATTGGGGTAGGGGTTGTTGAATTACTATAATGAAGTAACTAAGTAAACCTCCCTATAACATTGACTTATTACTTTATAACTTTTGCTTACTAATCTTTGAATCTTTTCTATAGTGGCCTCTAAGCTGTATAGTGACAATTGCTGGACCTTACCTGACAGAAGTTCTCATTTCCTCTTGGTCTCTTACTAGCTTTGTGCTACCTTGTCCTTCAGTAGCCAACAAGCTCTTAGCGCAGTGCCTGGTGAACAGCAAACACTTCACGGATTGACTGAGATCACTTCACTTTGCTCAGTCTGTTTCCTTATCTATAAAAAACATAATAATAGTACCTGCTTGCCAGTGTTGTGAGGGTTGAATAAATTCATGTATGTAAATCATTTCGCAAATCTCAAAACACCATATAAACACTAGTTATTACCGTTATTAGTACTGTTTCTAGTGTAATGAATTATGTCTTTATTCGAAGAACAAATTGTATAACTCTTCTCTTTCTCAGTATTTAAAGATTAATTACTCAGCTTCATTAATTTAAAAACAGACTTTAGGAGGGGCTGAAATTTCTTCTAAATTTTTTTCTTTCTATTTATAAGAACAGTAAGAGATATTCTTGTCACTCCATTCCCATCTCCCCTGGATGTTGTATTATTTCTTAGTAAGCCAGATGACTTTCATAAGTATGGTGCCTACACATAGTAGGTCCTTAATACATACTTGTTGTACTCAATTGATAAAGGCCAGAATCTACAACAGGGCAGTGAGGTAAGGGAGAAGGAAATGAGTTTGGGCTGGAGAGGAAGGATTATGTGTAGGAGGTGGGATTAAGTATAGATAGGATTTGAACATGTAGAAGTATGGTAGAAAAATGAGGAGGATGATGACAGAAAGAGAACATGGGGAAAGAAGAGTCTGTATCATAGTGTGATCTAGAGTTTGGAGTTGAGGGAAGATATAACTATAGCATAACTAACTAGTACTAGTGACAAAGAGAGAGTTAGCCAGCTTTTTGGAGTGAAGAAGCCTTCGCAATGGTATGGAAAGAGCAATAATAAAGCTAATGAGATAAGAATATTGTTTTTAAGTGGAAAATTATATTTAAATGGAAAATTAAAAGTGAAACATTTTTTCTTGCCACATATATTAAAAAACTTTTAAAAAGCTGACACTAACCTTGCTTCCTCTCCATTTTCCCCACCCCACAAAAAACATTAAAAAGAAAGAAATATTCATGAGTCAAACTGACTTTTTACTCTGTTACTCATATTTTTACTCTCCATTTCCCATCTCCATTCCTTTGAATTGCATGTCCCCTATGCATGAAATATACTTCCTCCTTACCTCTGTCTCAGGAAATTCCTCTCTTCCTTCCACAGGAAGCTTTTCCTAACTTTCCATCTTATGTTCTTTTGCCCTTTTTACCAAACTATCTTGTATTTAGTTACTTTTTTCTTGCTTACCAAAACTACTTTGTATTTAACAACTTTTTTTAGGTCTAATTTAATTTCCTCATATATATATATATATATATATATGTATATATATATACGTATATATATGTATATATATATATATATACGTATATATACACACACACACACACACACACACACACACACACACATACATATTTATATAAGTATTTGTCTTCTGGTTTTAATATAAGCTTTTTGAAAGTAGGAATTTTTTCATTTTATATTTATATTCCCAGTACCTAGTATAGTACCTGCCACATAATAGGTGCTTAGTAAATATTTGTTGATTGATATTAAAATTAGATTTACTTACCCTTTAAAGAATGTATCATTACATTTGAGGGAAAATGATGTTGTGTTGCTTTGTTCACATTAAGGAAATTAAATATTTCCACCTGGCAATGTTACACAGTCATTTTTTTTGTTCTATATCATAGATGTCATGATTGTCTTTTAAGAATCATCACTTAGATACCTGCCACCTTCATCCATAGGTGTTAGACATTGTACATGTTTTTGCACTTTTTCAACATATATGCTGACTGTTGTGCTGAAATTTCCTTTCTTCTCTAAAAAAAATATTATTTGTCATGTGTGAGGCTCTCTACAAAGGGCAGAGGGAGGGGCTCTATGGGGATGTAAAAAAAAGAAAATAACATTTACTACCACTTAGAAATGAAGATGTGGAACCATGGGTTATCACCTTTATTTTTTTCTTATAGCAAAGTATCTCAGCTCAGTGGTGCCATCTTCAGGTTTTAAAGATGCCGACAAATTTTTCCTTGGTTAAGTTTGTCTCTTGTTGAGAGCCCTTAGAGAGTTATTTATTCTTTACCTTCCTGTCCACATGACCGCTTAGTGTTTAAGAGGAATTTCTCAGGAAGCTTAACTATATTCTTTTGTAGAATATTCAGGGTCCCACAGGACAGGAAAAAATAAAAAAGTTTCTCTAGCTCACAATTTACAAAGGCTCTTAGTATTTTCACCTCTTTATCTATAAGGTATAGGAACAGGGGTGGATAACATGCATCCTCCAGGCTACATGTGACCCTCTAAATCCTCAAGTGCAGTCCTTTGATGGAATCCCAACTTTACAGAGTAAATCCCCTTCATAAACGGATTTGTTTTGTAAAACTTGTACTCAGTCAAAAGGCCATGCCCTAGGACCTGGAAGGCCACGTGGAAGCCTCAAGGCCACAGGTTCCTTGTCCCTGGTATAGGGTATCTGACTGCTCTGTGACATAAAATTCTTTTTGTCTTGGGTCTTGCTGTTCAGTTGTAATTTCATGGCCTTGGAATTGACCAGCTTGAACTACCCTTTCTGAAACGACCTTCTCCGGTTTTCATATACAGGAATTGGAGGCTAAGCAAAGCCTTCTCTCCAATTGCCCTGGAGAGCTAGGTCATTTTAGGATTTAGTTCTCTGACTCCATGGCCATGTCCTGGAAAAAAAAACCAAAACAAACTTGTTCAACATTTATTCAATTTAGGGGACTGCATTAGGGACTGGTGATCTGAAGATAAGATAAAGCCTGTGCTAAAGGAGTTTGTATTTAATTAGAAGAAAAGACACAAATAACCATGACCCGAGGGAGCGTGTGGTAAGTGTAAAGAATTTAAGGGCAGAATATTCCCAGAAATTTGCGTAGTGGGACACTTAGCACTTGAGTTTTGGGTTTTAATGGAAAGGAAGAACTTTAATGAATGAAGTAGAATTTGAAGGTGGCTGCATAAGAAATAACTGGAGCAAATGTTTGGAGGTAGAAAAAGAAAAGGTTGAGATGAGAATGTGGATGGATAGAATAGCATAAAGCAATACAGGCATACCTTGGAGGCAATTGTAGGTTTTGGTTCTAGACCTGTGCAGGAAAGTGAATATCACAATAAAATGAGTCACACAACTTTTTTGGTTTTCCAGTGCGTATAAAAGTTATGTTTATACCTTACTGTAGCCTATTAAGTGTGTAATTATGTCTAAAAAAATGTCTGTACCTTAATTAGAAAAATACTTTGCTAAAAAATACTAACCTTTATCTGAGCCTTCAGCGAGTTGTAATCTTTTTGCTGGAGAAAAATCTTGCCTTGATGTTGATACCTGCTGACTGATCAGGGTGTGGTTGCTGAAAGTTAGGGGGGGCCGTGCGATTTCTTAAAAGAAGGCAACTATGAAGTTTATTGCATTGATTGACTCTTTCTTTGATGAAAGATTTCTCTGTCACCTGGGATACTGTCCACAGGAGGAAAATTGGACTCAACCCTCACAAATCCTGCCACTGCTTGTCAACCAAGTTTATTTAAAATTCTCACTACGGCTGTGTCTCAGGGAATAGGGATATCTGAGGAGAGGGAGAGAGATGGGGTAACAGCTAGTTGCTGGAATAGTCGGAACGCATACCTTTATTGATTAAATTGGCTGTCTTAAATGAATGCCACTTGTGATGCCCCAAAACAATTATAACAGCAGCATCAAAGCTCACTGGTCACAGATCAGATATATTAGTAATAATGACAAATTTTAAATATTTAGAGAATTACCAAAATGTGACATGGAGAAAGAATGTGAGCATGTGCTGTTGGAAAAATGGCACCAATAGACTTGCTTGATACAGGGTTGCCACAATCCTTCAATTTGTAAAAAAAATACAATATCTGGGAAGCACAGACAAACTGAAGTATGCCTGTACTGCAGGGTTAGGTTGGAACCAGATTATAGAGAGCAGTGTTGGAGCCAGGTAATAATAGATTGAGTGATGATGAGGTGTGAAGTTAGTTTTGAATCCGTCCTGGTACACTAGCAGCATGAAATTGGGCAAGCCATTTAATCTCTTGCAGCCTCAGTTTCCTGATTTTCAAAATGGAAGTAATAGTAGTACTTACAAGATTAAGGATCAAGTACTATGTGTAAGTATTAGGTATATCTCAGCATCAGGAATTTATACTTTTATTCTATAGAGAATAGAGAGCTACTGAAGGTTTTTGGTTTCTTTGTAGAGAAGTGATATGGTGAGGATGATATTTAAGAATTATGTTGGTGAGCATTAAAAGATAGAAAAGCAAGCCAGTAGCCTGGAGATAAGTAGAAAGATAATTAATTAAAACGGTCTTTACAGAATCTCCTTATCTTAGATTTATCTTGGAAGAAACTTAAGAGGACTCAGTACCTGAATAAGAATCTCATATACAAGATAACTCTAAGCTAAATTGATCTTCCTGAAGCATAAATCTGACTACGTCATCCCTTCCTCCCACCTCCCATTCAGTCAACTCCAGTGGCCCCTCGAATATAAACTCTTCCCTTTGAGTTTTGAAGTCTTTCATTACCTGGCTTATTTTTTTCTTTCCAGTCTTCTTATACTGTATTCCCCTTTATGTGCTCTCTGGTATAGTGACATTGGCCTTCTTGTTATTCCTCACACAAGAAGTTCCTAGCTCTGTATGTTTTCACTGGCTTTCCCCACCTTTCTGTCCTTCTTCCTCTTTTATACCTGGAATCTCCCTCTTAATCTCTCCTTCCTGTCTTCTTTCAAGTTTTAACTAAAGCCCACCTTGAAGGGCTTGAAGGTTTCCCCCGACTCTTCATTCTTTCTTAATGGAGGTGCTTTCCCTCTGAGATTATCTCATCATTATATAAATTTAGTATGTTCTCTATATAAAATTATATATAGATATATATGATATATATGTATGTATATGTGTGGACAGGTAGATAGTTTCATTTGTTTTAGTTGTGTGTGACTTTTCATGACTCCATTTGGGGTTTTCTTGGTAAAGGTACTGGAGTGGTTTGCCATTTCCTTCCCCTGTTCATTTTAAAGATGAAGAAACTGAGGCAAACAAGTTTAAGTGATTTACCCAGGGTCGTACAACTAGTAAGTGTCTGAGGCCAGATTTAACTTAGGAAGATGAGTCTATCTACTATACTACCTAGCTGCCCCCTCTCCCCAATACAAATTTGTGTGCATGTTGTCTCCCCAATAGATTGTGAGTTCTTTGAGAGCAGGGTTGTCTTTTCCCTTTCTTTGTTTCTCTAGAATACGTAGCAGCAGATGCTTAATGAATGATTCAACTAAGCTAATGTTTCTCTTGGCTGCCATGTTTCTCTACTTGGCAAGGACATAAAGTCTTTGTAGACTAAGGTGGTATCTGATATGACAACAACTTTAACATTAATTAAACTAATGAAGCAAATTGTGATAATCAAGGTCAATGTCTTTATCTTTTTCAATTTCCTGATTATTGGCATGATAGCTTGTGGGAATAATTCTTAATGAAGTAGTTGGAGTGGTAGTATTGTCTTATATTACCCATTTAAAAAATTAGATATTGATTATGACTTTTGTTCTGTACAATCAAATGGTTTGACTGTACCCAGAGATTCTTATAGAATTCCCACATCCACATCCCTTTTACTTTACTATGCGTTCGGATTTAGATAATTTCATTTTTGTGAGGTTTTGATGTTTTCCATTTTCTGACACTTCTAAGAAAGTATTACAAATAGGAGGGAAATTTCTGAGTAGTCTTGAAATCTTTGGCCTTTTAAAATTCTTAACCTGAATGATAATTTTTCTACATTTTGTCTTCTCTTCTTCTATGTCCATTTTTATTGAAATCTCTGCATATCAAGATATGTCAACTTGAAAGCAGAGAGGATCCTACAGAATTGTTAATTTTTTGTACCTCTTCATCCTCTACAACAAATATTGACTCTTAAGCTGAGGCTAATACCCTCCCCTCCATGTTCATTAGGAATACTGCAAGTGGAGCTGACCCAAATGTCTCATGAAATGTTTTAGTTGTGATGAAACCAATTAACTTTGAACACTTTTGATAGCCTCTCCAAGGACTTGTAAGCTATTCTTTCATTAAGCTACAGTTTTCTTTTTTTCTTTTTGATTTTGTTTATAATGAAACCTGCTATATTGCTGTGACTTAATTGTTTTAATAGAATTTCCATTTTTGGATTTTGGACAATGGTCCTACCTTTACAGAAGCAACCGTTGTTAGTTTTTATAAACATTATGTCATTCTTGGCACACTCTGACCCTTTTCTACCACTTTATCACTGTCACTTTGAAAGCAAAAGAGGGCTGCGTAGGACTGATAGCCTTTTTGTTTTGTTTTGTTTCATCGGTTGTCTTGGCCAAAAAATTCATCAGGTAGTGAACAACTTACTGGTGATAAACCATTTTAGGTATAGTGTTTGAATAGCTTGATAAACTCTGCCTACTGCTTTTAGTACTAAATTAGTATTAATTGCCTCTCAGAACTCTAGGTCATCCCAATGACTTAATGATGTTTCAGCATGGAACTTTGTGGAGGTTGAAATTAATTTTACTCATAGTAAGTATTTTAAGGCAATGGCACCTAAACACTCTTGGTCATTTAGTGATCTTATTTGGCACTTAGTAGATTGTGTAGATCTCTCTACATTTTAAAAATTTATATTTGTTTTTCTGATTTTTCCTAAGTTCATATTGGTTATATTTCCTTGTATCTTTTGAAATCTAGATGTTTCACTTGATAGAATCCCTGATTCTTTTATGAAAATTTTAAAGCTCTATAGGATGTCTTTTGCTATTATAATATCATTGTACCTCTTTTTCTGTGTCTTTAAATAATTCTTTATTGTCTCCTTTTTCTTCTTAGGATTTATTCTTCCCTCTCTTCCCCTCTCCCAATTCAACAGAAGTACTGCTGCTTTAAATCAAAGGTGCTTAATTAGGTTTTAATTGATACTTTGGTTAAGCGTTTACATTCAGACCACTGTGCTAATTGTGGGAGAATTCTCATATATACATATATTATGCAAACTAATGCAGGAATGTATTAGAAAGGCATGAAGTATCATATGAAGTCGCATCAGGGGACATAGCATTCTTGAATTGGAAAGGACAAGGAAAAAAGTTTCTTGAAGGGAAGTGGTCAGCAGCAGCCAGGCTGGTACATTTTGTTGGTTGAAACCTTGCTCAAGGCACAGACCCCCTAATACATAAGCTTTATGAAATATTTTCCCAGAACAACCCTAAAAGGTAGATTGTGCAAATGTATTTCTGTTTTACAGAGTAGGGAAACAAGCTAGGATCATATAGCTAATAAGTATCAGAGCTAAGATTGGAACTTAGGTCCTCTAACTCTAATTTTTTTTTTTTTACCATCTGTCGTTTAACTCTAGAGTAGTTAGAAAACTTTTCTTTTCTCTTCAAGTTTGGGAAGACCAGAGTATATTTATCTATAGAGGGAAAAGGGGCCATTGAAAATGGAGATATTGAAGATACTGAAAGATGGAGGTGGTGATTGTTTACACAACATGATTGTTTGAATATTTACTGGGAAGATGTCCTCCCACCTTTCTATCCTTTTACTGACCTTGAAAAGTCTTAGATAAAGGCAGGTACAGCTTTAGGGATCATAAAACTCTACTTTGGAAACAAGAGTTTTTGAAAAGTTTTTATTTAAATTTTTCTCCATACTGTTATATATATAGTGAATATATATATTCATAGTGAACTATCGTAATCTATTTACTCAGATAATCTACATTTATATTTTATGATTATAATTTTCCTTATCTGTGGAGCAATTATTTTTGTCAGGTGGGCCAAGTCCAGATTTTTATTATTTTAAAATTCAATTCATTAGCTGACTGAAATGTAATATCTGAGTGTTACTAATATAATGTTGGTTTGCATGTTGTCAAACCTAACTGGTTTTTTTTGGGGGGGGAAGATGTATAGACTTAAAATAGGCATTTGGCATTTTATGTTTTGGGAAGTAGAACAGATCTACATAAACTTCTCTGCCTTTTGCCTCTGCTATGTTCATAGATTCCAGAAGGGCTTCCTGTATGGACCTCAAGCCTTGGAGGTAGCAGAATATTCAGCAGAAGGTAAAGAGGAGTGCTGCCTTCTGGTGTCATTGTGTGTGTGTGCTGGGTTGGGTGCTATGACATAATGCTGCTTTTCAGAAAGCATAACAAAAATATTAACAATTTAAATAGGGTCCTTACATGTGATACCCAAATCTTTATAAGATGAAATTATCTAAGTCTCTGGACTTCTTGAATATCTTGATTTTTGCCCTTAACTAATAGCATCTCTTTATTTTTCTCTATTATAGATAATTAGGAGAAAAGAGAGAGTGAGGGTTATATGTAGTGTTTACCATATATTTTCTTCCACTATCTTTACTGGAATGGTTCTTCATCTTTAATTGGGAGGTAGTCTATCAGGGTGGGGAACCTGGGGCCTTGAGGGCACATGTAGCCTTCTAGGTTCTCAAGTGCAGCCCTTTGACTGAATCCAAACTTTGCAAGTGTGACTTTTTTGTTCTGTGAAGTTTGGATTCAGTCAGAGGAGCCATGCTTGAGGACCTTAAGGGTCATACGTGTCCTCAAAGCTGTTCACCATTCTTGGCTGGATCCTAACTAACCTAAGGGTAAGGATTTTTACTACAAGAAGACCGCCCTTGAAATTTTATTATGTGAAAAATGTGCCAGAAAGTTTGGTTTTTATAGTAAATATGCTAATTGCATGCCCTTTGAGAATTTAATACTCATAAGTTCCTTTTTTTTCCTGTGGGGGAGACAAGACCTTATAAAAATCTTTTTTATATAGATCTTAATTACTTGTTTTACAAGTTTATAAATATGATTAATATATTTTGAAATCTTTATTCCGGTTAACACTTTTTACATTTTAGAGAGTTTAACTTTTAAATGCCAGATGAAGATATTAATTCCTGTGAATCCTTGAAACTGGTTATAAAACTTCTTTGAAAAATTCATGGACAGCACACTTTTAAGAAAGATATTTCAACCTCCGTAAACTATTCCTGGATAGGTTAAATATTTTTTGGTACAATTCTGCTTGGAGATATACATATGAAATGATCTGCTTATAGTTCTTCAATCAACTGTTCATATATGATAGTCTTATTTACCTTTATCCCATTTTGTTGATAGCCAGTGATAAAAATTATTAGAGTATTTTCTATTGTTTCTCTACTTAATTTTCCAAAATTAAAAGTATATAATTTAGGCTTTCCTAATGAGAAATATTAAGCATTCAATAAAAATAAAATGTCATTAAAAAACTGTAAGACAGTCGCTGCACTAGGTGTTGGCAATACAGGTATGAAGAGTAACAATACTAACGTGAGGAACTTGTATTCTGATGGGGTAGACAAGTACGTACATGAGAAATAAAAAATAGTAAAAACAGCCATTAAAACAGCAAAAAAAAAAAAGTGAATAGATGGTAGTTTGGGAGGAAATCAAGAAAAGTTTCCTTTAGAAGATTCTGCTTGAGCTGCACTTTAAAGGAAAGGAGGGAACTTTGAGTGCATTCCAGGTATATGGGACAGCCAATGCAAAAGTATAGTGTCATTATGGGAGGGATAGAGAAAGGGTCATTTTAGCTATATCTTAAAGTTGGCAGGGCAGTTAATGTGTCAGGTGAGGCTGGAACCAGATAGATTAGAGGTTCTGAAGGGCTTTAAAAGCTTAACGGAGGAGTTTATGTTTGATCCTAGAGGCAATAGAAAGAAGTAAGAAAAATTATTTTAGCAGGTGTATAGGGTAGACTGGAATGGTAAGAGATTTGAGGTCGGGAGACCAATTAGGAGATTCTGGCAGTAGTGGAAGTGAGAAGCAAGGAGAATTTGGTCTCTCTGGTGTTAGTTGTGTTAGGGAAAAGGTGTTGGATTCAAGATGCTCCACTGGTAGAAGTGATTAAGATTTAGCTGTTGTGATATATATTATGAGGAGGGAAAATGAGAAGTTTAGGATGGAACCTGGGAGACTGGAAGGATAGTGCCTTGGGCGTACAGCGAAGTTTGAAAGAGGGGAGCATTTGGGAGAAAGATGAGCTTAGTTTTGGACGTGTTAAGATGTCTACTGGATATCTAGCTTGAGATGGCTAAAAGGAAGCTAGAAGTGTGCTACTGGAAGTCAGAGGAACAGCATTTGCATATAGGTAAGGGTTTTCTCCCTGAAAGTTGACAGATAAGATCACCAGGTGAGATAAAAGGGAAGGAGAAGTGAAGCAGGTAAGACAGAACCGTGAGAGATACCTACAGTTGGTTGACCTAACCTTGCTGAAGATCTAGCAAAGGAGACTGAGAAGGAGTGGTCAGGCAAGTAGGAGGAGAATAAGGAGAGATTAATGTCACGTAAATGAAGAGAGATGAAAGCATCTAGAAGAAGAGACTGGTCCATAGAACAAAAGCTGCAGAGAGGTTAAGAAGCATGAAGATTGAGAAAGATCCATTAGAAAGACCCAGATGACAATTAAGAGATCTTTAGTAACTTTGGAGAGAACAGTTTCAGTTCAATGGTGAGGTTAGAAGCCAGATTGCAGAGAATTAAGAATAGAGAGAGCAGAGGATGTGGCTGTTGTACACCTTTCTCAAGGAGTTTAGCCATAAGAGGAGAGACAGATATGGAACAATAGATAGTAGGGATGGACAAATCAAGTAAGGGTTTTTTCAGTTTGGTGAAGATATCTTCTGTCATTTGAAACCTTTCATAATCTATCTCTCCCACACTTCTCTTTCTCCGAAGGATGGATAACATGAGAGTCATGGAAGGTTTGAGGAGGGATGAAAAGTTTTAGAAAAGATACTATGCTGAGCAGATGTAGGGAGATGTAAAAGGATTGCCTTGCTTCAGTGAGGGCCCAATTGAGATTATATAACATAAATTTGAGGGGCATTGGTCAGTACTGGTGCCTGATTTTCTTCATGAGCAGTGTATGAGTGGAAGAAATATAGTAATAAGCAGATAGTGGAAGTAATCCAAGACTGAGACTTAACAGTGTAAGATCTTCGACAAGATAAAGGGGCAAAAGACTTGAGAGAAGAGGACAGTGTAGAGTTAAGCTGGTTCATGGTGGAAGAGTAAGGTTGTGGGAAAGAACTAAGGAGTGGAGGGATAGAAGATCATGGTGAGGACAATGAACAGATTGGAGGGGATTGCATGTCAAAGGGAGAAGTGGAATGACAACAGGTTGTGGTCAGGTTTCTGGGGATAGTATGATTTACTTCTTGGTATTTTTGTAGATCTAGCCCAGAAATACCATTCTTGCATGAACTTAGTCCCCTTTGGGGGTCAACCCATTGATCTACAGCTCCCATTATTTTTGGCTACTGCATTTGTTTTGACTCCTCTATCCATTGGAATAGAGTTGGATCACCCTATTGGGGTTCTGTTAATACCATTTGATGTTTCTGAGAGCGTCGCAGCTTGTGGATGGTCAGTTGTTAGTATGCTTAGGAACTTTGAAATTTCACTTTGAATAATTTCAAATGTTCTGTTGTATGGTAGCTGAAGCAGCCATTCAGTGGAGGGAATCTTTTATTGTTACACAGTCTCTAACAACTGTATTGATACTTGGCCTTCATCTCCTTTCTTACCTTTCCCCTTATGCCCTGCATGCTCAGCAGATTAATTTGGTGTTAATAGATTAGGCAGGAGATTTATATTGCTCTGAGAGATGTTATCAGGCAACCCATAAACTTGCTGACCCTTGGTCATTGCTCCTTATTTGGGGGGGGTGGAAAGTAGATCTTATGGACTGTTAACAAATGGGTACTAGTTCCTCTCATCATCTGTACTTCACCTTCTAGAGTTTGTCAGTTTCCTGAATTTGTTTTTAAACTTTGATGAGTAGCCAGAGGGTTATGTTTCTTGTAATGCCTTGTTCATCCTTCCTGATCTCTTTGATTGGATTTACCTCTCAGGGGACATAATAATTGAGTGATGGAATATGTGTCTCAGGAACCCATGTGGGAATATTTTGGCATTTGAGTGTTTTTCTTTTTCTTCATGAGTACTTTCTCTAAAGAATTATGAGATCATTGTGTCAAGGCCTGTGCTCCTAATCCTCCACTAGAGGTAGTTCCTCACAGGTTTAGGCCAGTGCCTGCTGCACAAGTGACCTAATTTTAGAGGCTTATTATGAGTACTAAAAATAGATAAATAGTTCACTCTGTTAGTGAAAGGGGAAGAAAGGGCTTAAAAATGAGAGATTTATTATTTGAACATTTTCCTAGTAATCAGGAAAAATATACCTTGGTTTACTCACTGTCTTTGGTTTTTCCCTTCATTCCTGTCTAAGCAAGAGTTTCATCTCTCTTCCGTTTTTACCGAAAGAAAGTAGATTTAAGTAAAAATTTTGTGAGTTGGACTTATCTGTGGCTAGGGCACACTTACCTGAATTTTTATGCAATCTATATTGTAGTTGAATTTTTCCCTTGTGATATTTGATATTGATGTAAATTAAAAGGCATAAGCATCAGTCTTTTTGCTTTCACGTGTAACTGAAAGATTGTTATAGTTTTGTTAATTTCCAAATAGTTTGTTTTTAACAGTGGTTAACATTAGCTCTTGGCCATCTACTAACAATTTCAGATTTCATTGAGGGAATTTGCCACAGCAGGATCTTTATTTGTGAATTTTTTGTTGTGTTTTGGTAGAGTGATAGTTTGCCATTCTTTAGGACATAATATCTTGAAATATTTTATATTGATTTTGAAATGTGATGATTTTTACTTACCTTTTTTGATTAAAAACAAACTTCAATCTTGAAATAATTATATATTGAAGGGAGACATTTGAAAAATATTATTGAGGGATCAACATCAGTGGTCCTCTTGGACATAGCAAGTATGTATTTGGAGGTAATGCCATATTCTTCCCCCCACCCCCATGAAAGGTATATTTGTTGACTGCCTTTTTTTTTTTTTGTATGAGCACTGCTTGTCCAAGGCAGATTTTGATGTCTAGTTGTTATTGTTCTTAACTGTACTTAGCTGTTGTTCTTTAGCTGTGGAAGATGGTTTTACCTTGAAAATGCCTTGATGCCTTGATTGTTTTTGGAAAATAAAGGACAGAAATGCTTTGAAAGGTAGAAAGTGTGTTTTTGCTAGGAGGATTTTCATTGTGTGCATTTACTTCTGCTGTTGCAGTAATATTGGACAATCTCTTGGGAGTATTTACGTAGCTTAGGACCTTCTGGGGAGGCTAGACATGACTTTTCATAATAGTTTGACCAGTTCATAGCTCCACCGGTAGTGCGTTAGGTCAGTCATCACCCTGATGGTAAACTGGGGTAGGAGTATCTGCCAGTCCCATGCCATGTGGGGTAGCCTATTTCTTTTCTTGAGAAGATATTGAAGCAGTTTTTGAGATTTAGTTGACTCAGGGAACTAAAGATTTGGATTATTGATGTAGATTCTGGTAACCTGAGTACAAAAAACCACAAGGAGTCTCAAACTCCTTTTTAATGCTTTTCTCTCTGACCACCATGTGGACATCTCAGAGGCAAGAGAGAACTTGGTGTTCTCTCAGTATAGTCTTGTAGAATGTCCTTTCTCTGTTATGGCTGAGTAAATTTCTTTTGCTAACTATTAGATGAAGTATGAATAACTGATTTCTTTTCAGTCTTGATTCCAAACTATCAGGGAACCAACTTGGTCAGTCCTAGATTTACATAACATATCAAATACATTTTTTTTTTTTACTATAATCAGTATAGGGAGGATTTTGGGGATTCATATCCCAACTGCCATTCTCATAGATGAATTTTGACTCAAGTTTTAGGGGTAATACTGAGGGATCTTTCTCTACTACCATCTGCTTACTCCTCCACTGTTATTTCTTCCTCATCCCTTCCTCCTCCATTCCCAGTATAGTTGGTATAGTCTCCTCCCCTCCCCCTCACCTCTGACACATTTTATTTTTACAAGCTTATGAAAATTCTAGGGGAAAATGGGCTTCAGCTTAAATAGCCTCAGTCTTTCTGAATCTTTATATACTTACGCGATGTCATTCTAATTCCACAAAGCACTTTTGACATTTAGTCCAAAGCCTGTGATTGAGGTTGATTGGTTCAGCATGTTGTCACTTGCAGACGTATCTTAACATTGATGGCTTTTTTTAATATCAATTAAATTTCCCACTGTATCTTTTCTTTTATCCTCTTGTGAAGAGCCATCCCTTGTAACAGAGAATTCATCAAATGAACCATCATATTGAAAAAGTATTATTACATGTAGTATACATGTATGTTATACATACCTCTTTATAGAAGCGGGGGAGGTGCCTTCTGTTCTATCTTCTTTGAGGACAAACTTAATTGTTAGGCTTTTACTGCATTTTGTTTTATTGATTTTTCATTATTTCCATATGCATATCTATATCTGTATATCTTTATATTGATAGCTACAGATAGCTAAGTAGATAGCTATAGATAAATAAATGTATGTAGATGTAGAGATAGCTATCTATATCTTCTAAGTATCTATCTGTATGTAATTGTGGTCATTGTGTATATTTTTTCCCTGGTTCTACTTCCCTTTATGTCAGTTTGTATTTCTTCTCATGCTACTCTGAATTTCTCATTTATAGTTTCTTACAGAACACCAATTTTCCCTAGAAAGCAGTTTATTTAGCCATTTCCTAATTGATGAACATCTGTTTCCTTTCCAGATTTTTTGTTACTTAAAACAAATGCTGCTAGTAATAGTTTGGTATATAAGAGACCTTTCTTTTTTGTTATTAATCTCTTGGGAGTATTTACGTAGCTTAGGACCTTCTGGGGAGGCTAGACATGACTTTTCATAATGGTTTGACCAGTTCATAACTCCACCGGTAGTGCATTGGGTCAGTCATCACACTGATGGTAAACTCTAACTTGAAAGACTGTAAGTCAAGACTAAAGTGGAGGGAGAGTTGATGCCTCTGAGGCTGAGATGCAACTCAGTCTGGATCAATTTTTTGTTCTTGGGCTAATTTTGGCCTGATAGTCAACACCCAGAAAACAGAAGTTTTCCACCAATACTGCACCATCCATACGTGGAACCATAGGTTATAGCAACTGAAGAAATTTTGAGTATTGTGGATCAGTTCACTTATCTTGGCAGTTTACCTTCAGGGATGTCAACATAGAAGATGAAGTTAATGCACACATTGCCAGCATTTGGGAAGCTCTGAAAAAAAGTGTGGGAAATATTAGTCTGCCTAACTGAAGATCTGCAAAGTCGTTCTGCTGACTTCATTGTTGTATGCCTGTCATATACTGGTGCCATACATACATAGAAAATTGAACTGCTTCTGTTTGGATTGTTTTAGGAAGATTCTGAAGATTATTTGGTGAGATAAGGTAACTGCCAAGCATTCAATCTGTAAAGCAGAGTGCAGCTCCAATGGGCTGACCATATAGTCTGAATGCCAAACATACATTTACCTAAAAGACTATTTTATGGAGAACTTGAACAAAGCAAGCACTTACACAGAAGTCAGAAGAAGTGGTCCAAGGACACTATCATAGTTTCTCTTAAGAACTTTAGTGTTGGTTGTGAGACATGGGAGATACTGGCATAGGACTGCCCAGTATAGCATGCCCATATCCAAAAAGGCTCTTTGCTCTATGAACAAAGCAGAATTGCAGTTGCACAAAGGAAATGAGAGCTGTATTAGTTAGAATCCCTTTATACACCAAGCTTTTGCGGATTACCATATTCACGAAGGTAAAAATGGGGCTAATTTGTTAGCTTTAGCTGCTGAGAGATACAGTAAACATTGACTCCTACATGGCCCAGTGAGGACAGTCCCTGGGATTTGCTTAGAGACTGTGTGAGAAATGAAAGGAAGAGGTGATGAAAACTGCAGTTAAGATTGGAGACCCTGATGCTTATCATAGTTCCTCAAAGAAACATCAGAGTGAATGAAGACTCTTCCTCCTGCTTATAAACACGTAATTCTGACTGGACTAATTGGGGAAACAGGGCAGTCTCTTTCAGAGGTGCTGGATAAGGGAATGGGGAAAAGATAAATTTCCTCAAGAGAGAAGAGCAAATAGCCAGTGGATTCAAAGTCGGAATAGATTAACAAGAAAAGAATTATTTACTACTTTATTAAGAGCAGGGATAGATTTTGGAAGAATAGATGGTATTCTGACAAATTATATAAAATGTACCAAAAAAAGGGACTTAACATTAGGTGGAATAGGAAGTAAGAACTGCCCCTATAGATCCTCCTGAAGCTTTGTAAGTTTGTCATACCTTCAGGGAGAATAGGAAATTGGCCAAGTCTCAGCTCAGATTAAAGAAATACACAGATGGTATTACAGACCCCACATCAGTTTAACCATATACTGGAAAAATGAATCAAGTACTGTAACTATTGTTTATTTAAGAGAAGATGATTATCAAATTGTGCCCTTAACTCATATATTTTACTGTGAACAAAGCTATGATAGTGGGTTCATGGACTCCAGAAGCACCACTGACAAGGTATCTACCCTGTTTCTGGTTATTGTCTCCTTATTCTTTTTGGCTTTCGTCTGTTCAACTTGTTTGCTAGATTTGTCTCCTGCAGGCTTAGTGCCCTGCATTAGTAATGACTTGATTGCTTAAGCTGGATGTCACCCTTGGTCCAAGACTATGATGGACCCATGGACCTGGCATTGACCAAATTCTGGATACCAGCTAAAGAATTGACCCCTCAAATGGAACCTCTCAGGGCAGGCACAGCTCTATGTCCAATCCCAGGAGGAAGTAGTTATAGAAGAAGAGATCTTCACCACTTACCCCAATTTTGAAGGGGGAATGATGGGCTGCTTGTGCTCAAGGCTCCACCCTAAGATACTGTTTTATGTGTTTATTTTGTGTTATCCCTGTTATATTGTTGTGATGTTATGTTGATACCACTTACCCCAAAACTCCCATTGACCTGTATAAGGGGCACGAAAGATCTTGGGGCTGAATGTAATGTTAATGAAATGGGAAGATCTTTCCTGCCCATTAATAGGCCCATGTGACCTGCTTTGAGCTCAAGCCCAGCTGACTGCTGTGATGGAGCCTGAGTCACATGGAGCTCATGTTGGGAGGAGCTTGCTGAATGGATGGAGCAGGAAGGGTGGATCAAGAAAGTGAGAGCAAGGTAGAGTTGAGGCAGATCAGATAGTGTGAATGAAAAAGGGAATTTTGCCTCCGGAAACTTGTTTGTGTGGAAGCCTAATGGAGGGAAGGCTTGGGGGGTATCAATGCTCCTTGGATTGGTGTTGTGTATTTGTTACCATGGTGGAATTGGCTTTCTGGTATCTGAATAAATATCTTCATTTTGTCTTTGAGGAAGACTGTTATATTTTGTGATCCAGCTCTGGAAATATGTCTGCATATTCATAGTGGCTGCTGTGGGTATTACCTCGGTGATGTATTTGGTGACAAAGATGGGATAGCAAAATATAAAATTTCTACTTGGAAGCAGGAAGGCTCTAGGGAAGGTAATGAGTATCCCAGGATGGGAGGATATACCGTATTCCTCCCTGGTGAGAGTATGAGCTAAAAGGACTTTGTGAAAACCGGGAACTGAAGCTGCATTAGAATTCTCTGTAGTTCTGAGCAGTAAATGATTTCTTGCTCTTCTAGTTTACTTATAGTATCAGCCTTATCCAACTTTCACTTGAATGTTATTAGTGATAGGAACTTCTTGGGGCATCCTCTTTCATAGTTGGAGCGTTTTAATTGTTAGAAAATGCTTCCATGTGCTGATTTGGTCTTCCTCTTTATTCTTTCTCCTCTTTGGTTGTGGTGTAACAATCTGCCTCTACTCCATTCTCCCAGATAGGAACTTTGTCCTTAGATGGGAGTCTTTGACAGGCTAGACCCTGTCCCTGGCTTTATATCATCATTCTCTGACCTGATTTCTAGAATTAATTATGTGGAGCTCTTGCTCTTGACAAGTCATTTTTGGTTTATCTGCAGTAGATTTGATTGCTTTGTACCCCCTCAAGGTAGATGATTTGTTTATCATCTTTGCCAATTTCCTGAGTGAAACCTTATTTTGATTTATATTTCTCTATAGAAATACAAAGTGGAGCATCTGTAGGAGTCAGAAGAATTGGAGGATCCTACCCTGGCCCTGCTGTTTGATAGCCACATATTTGAAGAAATAATTTCCCCCTTCCGGGGTTTAGTTTCTGTATCTATAAAAAGAGAGGATAGTAGTAGATAACTTTATAAGTTCATCTCACTCTTTAACTCTGTAAAGTAGTTCTAATTCTGAGTCCTATGATTCACTTCAGGGTTATATTCAGAGAGGACTTTGAGAGCCTAGTAGTGATATCTCTGGGTCAAAGGCTATGTACATTTTAGTGACTTGCCATATGAGTATAGTTTTAAAGTTCTTTCCAGCATGACTGGACCAGTTTCCAACCCCACTAGCATGGGCTCATAGATTTAGAGCAGAAGGAGACCATCTAGCATACCCTTATAAGTTGAGGAAACTTAGACTTGGAAATTAGATGATGTTCTTAGGGTCACAGAGCTATTGAGTATGAGAGATGACATTTGAACCCAGATCTTCTTTAGTTAAATTATTTGTTTTCAGTGTTCTACAATCACTTGCATATATCTTAGATTTTTTTTTCCCTCCCTTTTCTTCCCCTCTCCCTCTCCACTCCCTCCCTGAGATGGTGTACAATCTTATGTGGGTTCTACACATACATTCCTATTAATACATTTTCACCTTAGTCATGTTGAATAGAAGAACTAAAAGGAATGGGAAAAACCATAAAACAAAACAAAAACATAATACAAAAGAAAATGGTCTGCTTCATTCTGTGATCCAATTCCATAGTTCTTTCTCTGGATGTGGAAGACGTTTTGCCTCTAGAGTCCATTGAGAATTTTTTAAGTCCTTGCATTGCAATGAAGTACTAAGTCTACCAGAAAAATTCATAGCACATTGTGGTTGTTGCTGTCCAGAATGGTTGGATCAGCTCACAGCTCCACCAACAATGAATTAATGTTCCAACTCTCCCACATCCTTTCCAACATTTATCATTTTTCTGTTCTGTCATGTTTGCCAATCTGGTAGGTGTGATGTGGTACATCAGAGTGGTTTTAATTTGCATCTCTCTAATCAAAAGTGGTTTAGAGCATCTATATGATTATAGATATCTTTAATTTCTTCCTCTGAAAATTGCCTCTTCATATCCTTTGACCATTTTTCAATTGAGGAATGACTTGTATTACTGTACATTTGACTCAGTTCTCTATATATTCTAGAAATGAGGCCTATATCCCCAAGATTAGTTGTAAAAATTTTTTCCCAATATATTACATCCCTGTGAATTTTAGTTGCATTGCCTTTGATTGTGCAAAGTTTAATGTAATCAAAATTATCCATCTTGCACTTCATAATGCTTTCTATCTCTTTTTTAGTAAAAAAATCTTCCCTTTTCCATAAACCTGATAAATACAATATTCCTTGGTCCTTCAGTTTGTTCATGGTATCAATCTTTATACCTAGATTGTGTACCCATTTGGACTTTATTTTTGTGTACGGTGTCAGGCATTGGTCTATACTTAGTTTCCACCACACTGTTATCCAGTTTTCCCAGCATTCCCAGGAATTTTTGTCACAGTAGTGGAACCCAGTTCTTGATGATTCCAGGTCCAGCACTGTATCAACTATACCAGAGGCATCAAACACACAATACTCCTAAGAGCAGCCGAACCAGATTAAAATGTAATTAGGAAATATTTGATAAAATAAATAAAAATACAATATAGATAATGTCAGTATATGGTTTTCTAAATGAGTATGTGCCCACAGGGTTCCTTATATATAGTTTAGTAACCCCTTTGATTTACTTGAGTCATGCCATGCCTTTCCTTTCTAACAATCATTGTTTTCTTTTTTTATTTTCTGTGCCAACCTGATGCATGTGAAGTGGAACCTTAGAGTTATTTTAATTTGAATTTATCTTAGTAATATGGAGCATATTTTTTATGATTGACAGCTTATATTTTTTCCTTTGAGAACTACCTGTTCATAACCTCTAATGGTTCTTGTTCTTATATATTTCATCCAGTTCTTAATGTATGTTGGATATCAGATCTCTCACTGATTTCAAAGATTTTCCGTAGCTTATTGCTTACCTTCCAATGTTAACTTTAGTGATTTTGTTTTTATGCAGAAACTCTTTATTTCATTTATTTTCAGTGTTCTATAATCACCTCCATATATCTTAGATTTTTTTTCCCCTCCCTCCCCACTCCCTCCTTGAGATGGCTTGCAATTTTATATAGGTTCTAAACATACATTCCTGTAAAATACAGTTTCACCATAGTCATGTTGAATAGAATGAAAATGAATGCTTCATTCTGTGATCCAATTCCATAGTTTTTTCTCTGGATGTGCTCAAAAGTCCATTGGCAATTTTTTAGGTCCTTGCATTAAGGAGCATTTTTTTTAAGTGCATTTTAAAATTGAAATGGTCCTACCAAATTATCCTATTTGTGCCACCTGAACTTTTGGATTTCTTCAGTGTGCTTAAGTATTTTATAAGTGTTCTCTTTTTCCTTTCTTCCCTTGCCTTTATATTTTATTTACTTTTTTCCCCATCTCTCTTACTATCTGCTGTCTTCTCTCTCTATAGAAGTCTTGCCTTGTAACAAACATAGTCGAGCAAAACAATTTAAGATCTTAGTCATATCTGAAAATATATGTATCATTTTGAACTGCTAGTGTATTGCTAACAATATACTTCATTATCTTCCGTATTTTTGACTTTACTATAATATTGCTTACTTTTTTTTGAAGTTTTGATATTGTTTTAATTTTTACTGCATTATGATCTGAAAAGAATGCATTCATTGTTTCTACTTTTCTGTATTTGGTTGTGATGTTTTTTATGCCCTCATACATGGTCAGTTTTTGTGTTGGTGTCATGTTTTGCTAAGAAAAAGGTATATTTCTTTCTATTCCCATTTAGTCTTCTCTAGAGGTCTGTCATATCTAACTTTTCTAAAATTTTGTTCATCTGCTTAACTTCTAAATCTTTTTTTTTTGGTGAGATGTAGTTCTGAGAGAGAAAATTTGAGTTTCCCCACTAATGTAGCTTTACTGTTTATTTCTTCATAGTAATTCATTTAATTTGGCCTTTGAGAATTTGGATGCTATGTCATTTGGTGTATGTTTAGTATTGATATTATTTTATTGTCTATGGTACCTTTTAGCAAGATGTAGTTTCCTTACCTCTTTTAAAAGGTCCTTTTTTGCTTCTGCTTTGTTGATGATTTCTAGCTATGTATTTCCCTTCATCCTATTTTTTCCTTCTGTTTGTCCTCTGTCCTTTCACATTTTGGTTCTCACAAGCGTTTTGCTTCTGACCACTGCCTCCCCTAATCTGTCTTCCCTTCTATCAGTGCCTTCAATGGCCCTCCCTTTTCTTTTCTCCCTCCTTTCTTCCTTGTAGGGTAAAAGGCAGATTTTTATACCCAATTGAGTGTGTGTTATTTCCTCTTTGAACCAGTTCTGATGAGAGTAAGTTGAGTGTTGTCTGTCACCTCTCCACCGTGAAATCTCTTTTATGTGAGATAATTTACCCCATTCTACGTCTCCTTTCCCCCTTCTCTCAGTATATCTCTCTTTTTGACTTCTTAGTTTTCTTATATCCCTTCATAGTCAACTCACGCCTATGTATACTTCCTCTAACTGCTCTAATGATGAGAAAGTTTTTTAGGAATTACAGGTATTATTTTCCATTGTGGGTATGTAAACAGCTTAATTTTATTGAATCCCGTAGGATTTCTCTTTCCTGTTTAACTTTTGATGCTTCTCTTGAATTAAAAATCTTCTGTTCAGCTCTGGTCTTTTAATCAGTAATACTTGAAAGTTCTGGCTATATCTGAAAATGCATACCTGATTCTGTACTCCTAGAGTCCATCATTTCTCCATTAAGCGGATAGGCAATGTGATTCATCATCAATCTTCTGAAGTTCTGATTGGTCATCATGGTGATCAGAACTCAGAATAATTTAAAAGTTGTTTTCTTTTTTCAAGAGCTTTCCTGGCTCTTTGGTTGTCTCAAGAACTGCATCTCTGGCTCAGGAGTCAGAGCTCACAATGCAACTTGAACTGATGAGTCAAAACTTAGACAGTACTCACAATCACTGGACCTTAAGTGAAGTGAATCAGAGACTGTGGAACCTACTCCCGTCATAGAACTATGGTTCTGTATCCTAGGGGAGGTGGTCATGAACCCCAGAAACTTGACTTGGGAATTGTTGTATTGTGGGATTTGTGGGTGTAATCTACCTTCTCTCCTCCTTTCTCACTTGTGATTTATATATGATTGTATATAACCTGTGTTTTTACTTCGGGCTAAGAGAATATTCCTCACTCTGAAATTGATTATACCTTACTTGATTAATTAATTAACCTCCTTGATTGCTGGAACTCCCATCTCTAGGCCTGACTCCAAGCATTCTCAGGTTGGACTGGCTGAGTAAAAATTCTGTTAACAATGATTTAGCTCCAAGCTGAATTTAGGATGGATTAGAGTGGGGTGAGATATTAGGCAGTGAGACCAAAAAGAGGCTATGGCAGTATTTCATGCAAAAGGTGAAGAAGATTTGAAGTGGGTATATCAGTAGAGGAGAGGATTTTTTTTTTTAATGAGAGATTTTGTAGAAGCAGAGGCAGTTGACTATGTAAGGTGACAGGGTATTACTGAGGCTATGATCTGGAAGATTGGAAAGAATAATGATGTTTAGAAATGAGGTAGGTGGGAGGGAGGGGTAGTGTGTGTGTGTGTGTGTGTGTGTGTGTGTGTGTGTGTAACTTCTGATTTGCATGTGTTTAGTTTGAGATGTTTTGAGGATAATCACTTTTAAATCTCTACTAGGCAGTTGGTAATAGGATGTTGAAATTCTGGGGAGAAATGTGCTAGTTATCTGTGAGTAATCTACCTAGAGATAAGTTAATTAAGCTCATGGTTTTAATTGGGGTCTTTAAAAGAGAGAGTAGAGAGAGAAATGACTAGGGTCTAAGGACAGAACCTTGGAGGAACACCCACTGTAAGGGATATGTTATTAGTGATGAGACTGCAAAGGAGGCTGAGAAGGGGCACTTGGCGTAAAGTAGGAAGAGAACCAGGAGAGAATAGGGCCACAAAAATCCAGAGGTGGTGTCAGGAGGAGAGAGATGTGTAGTTATCAGGTGTAGTTAACAGGTGTAGTTATCAGGGAGGTTGAAAAGGATGGGGCTGAGAAAAGACTATCAGATTTGGCAGTTAAGAAATGCTTAGTTAGGAGATAGGTGGTCCAGTAGGAATTTTGACTGCAAAATATTGAATCAACAAGAAGAAAAGGGAGGCAAAGTGTAGACTAGAAGTTTTGTGATTTAAGTGTATAACCTAGGAGTCTGACTAAGAGAAGGATGGGAGAGGAAGAATGAGAGCTTGAGGGGATGGTAAGTTGTAGCAAAGTTCCTCTCTTCCTTTCCCTGTAGTTAGAACAAATGTTTAATTAGGGTAATAAAATCGTGATAAAATAGAAGGAATGAAAGTTGGCATTATTCAGGGATGTGCTGGAGCCATCTGGTACTGGCTCTGATCATCAAAACATAGCAAGTACTCTGTAACCCCTGACAATGATGGTGTTCAGAAGGGACACATCATTTCTCCATATTAGAATATGAGTTTATCTTTGTTTAGTCTTTTATGAGTTTGTCTGTTTACTTTTTTATGTTTCTCTTTACTCTTGTATGTGAACTTCAAAGTTCCTATGCAGTTCTATTCTTCAGGAATGGTCTGTGTTTTGTTAAAGGTCAATTTTTTCCTCTCTATGATTATATTCCATTTTTCTAGGTAAGTTATTTTTGAATGTAAACCTATGTTCTTTGCCTCAGGAATATCTCCACTCCTTTATAATGGTGGCTGCTAAATTGTGTGTGATTCTGACCTTAGCTTCTCAGTATTTGAATTCTTTCTTTCTGACTTGTGACGTTTTTTCTTTGTCTTGGATGCTTTGGATTTTGGCTATACTATTCCTGCGAGTCTTGATTTTGGGATTTCTTGCAGGTAATGACAAGTGAATTTGTTCTGTTTCCACTTTGCCATCAGGTTCTAAGAAATCTGGGCAGTTTTATTTAAGATTTCTGGGTATATATCTAGGTTCTTTAATGATTTTTAAAATTTTTTTCTCAATCTTCCAGATCAGTTGTTTTTGCTGTGCATTTTCATGTGTGCGTGTGTGTGCATGTGTGTGCATGTGTGTGCGTGTGTGTGTGTGTGTGTGTGTGTGTGTGTGAGAGAGAGAGAGAGAGAGAGAGAGAGAGAGAGAGACAGGGAGGAGAGTTCAATTTTTTGACTTTTTTTATTGTATCTTAATTTTTCGTGGAATTATTGGCTTCTCTTTGATCTGTTCTCATTTTTTGGGAACTTTTCTTGGGTAAGCTTTGCCTCTTGTTTCAAATTATTAGTTCCTTCTCCAATTTTTTTCTTATGCAATTCTCCTATCTTCCACTTTTCACATCTTTTGTTCTCATTTCACTTATAGAAAATAAAAAACTTTTTAAACTCTTGATTCCACTTTTCTTGGAAATATAGTTGAATTTTTGCCTAACCTGTGTTTTACTTTGAGATTTTGCTTGTAAAATGTTTTACAGTTATTCTCTCCTGGATTTATATCCTTGAGTGTCCCTATCACAGTAATACCTTTTTATTTGTCCATCTTTTCAAACTATTTTCCTGACTTTTGGATTTGATGTTATATTTGGATTCTGCATGCTTTTGGATTGGAGGTCTAATTTGATCTATTTTCTTGGGGTATTGAGTATTGCTTTATTTCAAGATCTCTGGGTCAGCTCAGACTTTGTTCTTGGAAACATTTCCCACCTGACTACTCTGCTTTAGACTTTTCCATCATGCCCCCTGTGCTGGGACTTTCCCCCCTCCCCCTTGTACTTTTCTTTTGTGTGTTGTCTCTTCCATTAGATTGTAAGCCCTTCGAGGGTGGAATCTGTCTATTTTGTATTTGTATTCTTAGTGTTTACTAGTCTACATTGTACAAATTAAATAAATATCTGTGTATTACAATAAGTGTTTATTGACTGCATGCATGCTCCTAGTGCTCCTACAGTGGTCTAATTGAGAATAAAGTCTGAACATTGTTTTCCTGGTCTGAGTGCTGCAAGTTCCTAACATGGGTTTGGGGTCTGAGCAGCAACAGATTTTTTGGGTTTGCCTCTTAAAGTAGAAAGCTGCTGGACTCAGCTATTATTAGCCCTGGTAATTCAGCTGTAGGAAAACTTCCCTGCTCTTCCCTCCTTTCCCACGCCTGCTCCACCACCTGTCCTCCAGTAGATCTAGAACATCTACCATATTGAATCTTGATCAGGAATTTTAAAATAAAATCATGGTGAGTCATTTTTTCAGCCTAGGTTAGCATAGGGAGACAGATATCAGGTATGAAATTCAAACTAAATGAGCCTGGAATTGAGACCCCCACTCCCCTCTTGGAATCTGAGTGATACCTTGCTTTAACTTGCTCTTTTTAGGTGCAAAGCCCTAAGGCCCACACAGCCACTCTTCACCCTGCAGTGCCATACCTCAGATTTACTCTGAGACTGGGTAGTAAGTGGTAGAACTACCAGTTGCTACCTCTTTTTTCAGCCTACTCATGTTTTCATTTCCTCTGTTCTGGATCTTGGGACCTTATCTTGCCCAAGTACATAGCTTCTCCCTGCAGTGAAATGTTCTGTTGAGCTGTCACTGACAGTATCTCATCCCCAATGTCTAGAGGCCTCTCGTCTACCTCCTTATCCTACTGGGCTGGAAAAAATGACTTGTGGGTTTTTTTTCTTGGAATTCTTGATCAGGATTCATCTAGTACACTTTCTACATCTGTTTAGAGGAGTTTTTTTTGTTTTGATTTTGAGTGGGGGAGTTCACTATATTCCTTCCTATTAATCTACTGTAACTACTACAGGAACCTAACCAGTCTTCCTGACCTCACTTTTTCACTTTTCAGTCTACCTGTTATACTTATAGCTTCCTAATCTTCCTTGTGAATAAACTTGATTATCTCACTTGTTTAAATTTTTTTTGACCTCTTTATTTCCTACTGAATCAAATTGAGATTCCTTGGCCTGGCATTTAAGACCTTTTATAATATTAGGCCCCATACCTTAATATTCTTATTGACTGTTACTTCCTGCTTTATACTTTCTCATTCAGCCAAACAACTCTGTCTTCTGAACATTCTGTGCTTCCTTCTGTTACTTGGCTGTTGTTAGCTGTCCCTCGAATATTCTGCCTCAACCTGGCCTCTTGAAATTCCTACCTTTCTTTGAAAGTCTGTTTTTAATATTGGACTTAAATACTTCCTCCATAAAGTTCTCTTTGTTGACCCTTCAAACTGGTAGCCTTGTTCTTCCTCACAAAGTACTTTTTGTACTTCTTTAATGCACTAGATGCAGTAGTAAGTAGTGTATAATTAGATAGCTGACCTTTGAAGCTAGGAAGATCTGAGTTGAAGTCTTACCTTTGACATATACTGGCAATGTGACTCTAGGCAAGTCAATTTAACCTCTGTGCTTTAGGTCATTTCAGGCTGTAAATTGAAGAGAAGGTACTGATCTGCATTTGCAGAGGGAAATTTTTTCACCTGAGAATTTCCTGTACCAGAAAATTTAAGGTCCAGTACCTATTCTAATTAATTTAATTATTAATTTTGTATTACAGTTACCTTGTATGTGCTACCTCCCTACTAAACTTTAGCTTCATGAGGACAGGGATCCTGAACTTAATTTTATATCTTGTCCAGTGATTAGCTTAGTGCTGTGCATACAATAGATGCTTAATAAATGTTTGAATAATTGAAGATAGAACTGAGACCTTTTTTCATTCTGTATTCCTCAAGTTATCAAATTCCTCTGACAGTCTAGATTTAGAATTCAAAAGGCATTAATATGTGATAATTTTATTCTTTCACTTGTGAAAAAAGAATCTTATAGTTTCCATAGCAACTATTACTCCTCCAGATTGTATCTTCCTTACAGTATTAAAAATAAAACTATACAATTTTTGAGCTTATGTAGTATTTCATGTGAGAGAAAGGGAATTAAATATTTCTGTTTAAATTATTATGATTGCATATGAAAATTTTGTCTGGATTCTGACATAACATTTTATTAGTATTTATTAAACAAAATTGCGGTATCAGGCATTTGATACTTAAAAAAACATTCATTACATTCATGGAATTTACTTGAAAATATTAAATCAGAACATGAAAAGATATGCTGATGCATTCATCCATACAATAATGTGGGACAAAGAAGCATTTGAAGTTTGGTTATTTGGGTATTTGATTGCCTGCTCCTTATTTTCCATCTCTACTTCTGTAACATCTGAACAGAAGTTGAGTGGTTATATTTTAAGTGGAAAGAATGGCATTGGATGTCTTTTTTCTTGCAATATATTAACTCTCAGCTCATGTGCTAAAAATTTGATTGATGCCAGTTTGAAAGTAAGAAGGTTAACTTTAGATATAGAACATTTTGAGTTTTCCCACTATTTTTTCTAGTGGTTTTAATTTTTTCTTTACCAAAATTCAGTTTATTTCCTCAGTCTTTTATAGAAGAATTTGAAAAAAGTATTCTTTTTTTCCAACCTTGAAAGAAGTGTATATAACTTAAGGACCCTATAGCCTAAATTTTGACATAATCTAAACATTTGCACATATGAAAATATTTTTAAAAATAGCTCTTAATTTTAAAAAGGATTTTATGACTTCTTATATCAAATAGTAAGAATAGGAAAGAAAAACAAGGGATAGCTACGTACTATTTTTCAAAGCCACCCAGGTATATTCATGGAATTAGGTGAATATCTGAGATCAGAATAGTTTCTTTTGGGCTGTTTCCATGGCATATGGGACTTCAAAACCATGATAAATCCAACACAAGCTTTAGGAGTCGTTGGTCTTGGTATTAATCCTGATGGGTGAAACCAGTCACTCTTTTTCTGCTCTATCTCCTGAGGGTTGGAATTTCTCCCTATAGCCTTCTAACATCTTTTGTTTGTTCAAGTGGTAGAATTTGTTGGAAGGTCTACTTTTAAGTTTTACTAAGCAAGTGGTAAGCAGTGATAATTGAGTATAAAACAAAATTCTGGTTACAGCAGTAGCATCTATTGGATGTTTTTAGACTCTGTATCTTGTGCAGTACAAGAACACTTACACAGGTTAATGAGCAAACATTCCCCTCTCTAGTTCTTGATTCTTGTGAGTATTTCCAACATTGCTACTACTTTAAGACATAAGACTTACCAATAAATTGATTTTTTTGTGTGCCTGGTTCCATTAGAATGCTTCTGTAGACTCTTGATCTTGAGTGAGAATGATATTTTTCCTGTAATATCCTTGTTTATTCTTAAAAACTCAAAACTTCTATAAATAAACATTTTTATGTCAGTATTCTAATTAGTGTCTTAATGTTATTCAGAATTTTGTCAATGATTTTTGTTATAAGTTGGTGTGAATTTCTTCTTGAACGTTCACTTTTCTGTAGCTGAGATGCCAATGCCAAAAATATTTATGAAGCATTACAGAGATTTTGAAAAAAATTTCTTAACATTGAGAATCCTTTTTTCATTTCATGATTCATTTTAGGGAGACTGTTGTTTCTGGATTTATAATTTTTAAATTTGAAGATAACTTGTAGAAAAATAAAATGATGATTTTTTGTTTATGTGCAGAAAAGATGAAAAGGAATATGCATTGAAGCAAATTGAAGGCACAGGAATATCCATGTCGGCTTGTAGAGAGATTGCAGTAAGTGAATATAAACACAGTTCTTTATTTTATCATGTTAGTTATTTTAGATGCTGTTAATATTAGAAACTATTTTTATGAATACATGTTAATTTCATAAGTATTCAATGATTCTTCAATTAAGTGTTTGTGAAAGAAGCCACAATCCCTTTTGAGTAGTGAATTTGATGGCATAATTCAACAGTAAAACTCTTTAGATGAAAATATTCATAGATCACAATGCATATTATTAATAAGAAGTCTCTTAACTGAAGTGATGATTTAATGATTATTTGTTTTTGTATGAGTTTCACTTTTCTGTTGTTATAGAAGGCTTTTATGAAGGGAAGTAGGGAAGCTTGCAGAATTTTGAGTTGAATACAAATGTAAAAAAGGAGTAAAAAGGAGCAAGATGATAGCATATGTAGTTATTTTAACATACAATATAGGGGAAAATTTGAGGAACAGAATGATATTCCTTTATGCTAAAATTGGTTTCTTTTTTATGGTGACTCACTTTTATTGTGAATATTTTAATAACTTAATGTTTTAAATGTATTAGAAATATAATTTTAAAATTTAGTATACTTCGAAAGTATATGCTGATAAATTCTAAAGAAAAAAGTTTTTGTTTGCAACCTTTAGGGCTGGCTGATTTTGTGAAAGCAAAACTTTATCATAGATTGCTTATTGAAAAAGTAGAGAAAGTGGTGGTTGAATGAGGAACGGGAAATGATATCTCATTAGAATCAAGGTAAAAGTTTTCCCATACTCTGCTTTTCTCTCAAATCAGGGTACTGATACGGAGCTAAGTTTTTTAAATTACCCTTCTACACGGAATCACTTTCCCAGATTCTCCTGTAAAATTCAAGTTATAGATAGGCGTTAACTTGAAGACCTGGTCACATTGGCTTTGCCTCTTGGTTATCTACGAGAAATAAGAGACGGTCTGTGGCAGAAACTGCATTTATAACTGACAAGATCCTTAAGATTGAAGCTAGACATTCACTCATATCTGCTCATTGTATGAATTAATTGTAAAAAGTTGTTTTTCTAAAACTGCAAAATAGTTTTCAAAGTGAGATGAAACACTTGCCTGTGTATATTTTGTTACAGTACAAGCAGTAACTTCATAATTGATTGAAGAGGCAAGATGAAAGAAAGTTTTTATAGAAAGAACTTTTTATAAGAACATATAGAGGAAGAAAGGGAAAAATAGCTGGGTTTCTTCCTAAGGCTTTGTGGAACTAGCTGAGATAGCTTCTGTTTGGTTTAAGCTTTGGCAGGAATCTTTTCATTGCAGGTAAGTTGCACTTGAACAAGCAAGTAAAGGGTAGGAAAGGCTCAGAAAAAAGGGCTTTTCACCAAGTATTACCAGGCAAATAGACGTTTAGCTGTTCGATACTGTGAATTAATATCTCTGTTATGGCAAATTTGGAAGGCAAGGAGACATTCAGTCAATCAATAATATAGTTATTTAGTGCCTACTATCTGTTGTATACCCTATATTCATGTTTCTCTTAGGGCAGAGTAACTATTACATTGACTTAAAATATGAGTTGATCCATCTAGTTAGATGAGAAACTGAAAAGGCTATACATATGTCTTTCTTCTTTAGATTATCAGGGAGAATAAATTCCTGAAATAATGGAAGTACTTTAGAGGGAAAACTAAGAAGAGAAAAGAATATGAGTAGGCAGAAGGGAATCCTCATCTAAGTCAGGAGATTGGAATATGGAAAAGGAAGGTAATACAGAGAAGAAAAGCCATATTACTATTATAGGGCTGTATAATATGGATGAGATATTTCCCTCTATCTTCTGTGGAAGAAACAGCTTTTTAGGTTCCAAGGATATTTTATGGAGATCCATAGGATCTACTAGTATAGAAGATATCCATTATGGTTTTTGGTGACTCTTTACTGAGGGATACCATGGTGACCATCTGTCAGCCTAATAGCAAGAGTAATGCTTACTTTCCTGGATATATATTTAGGATATAACAGCCTCTCCCACCTTGCCAAAATTGACACCTGGTAATGGTAAATGACATTGCCTGAAGGGATCTATAAAAAATTTCTGGGTTTTATGGAGGCCAGGGAAAGGAATTGAAGACCAAAAAGGCACAGCTGATTTATTTATCACCACTTTCAGTTGAAGATAGGTATTTTGGAAGTAGATATCTGATTGAGCAAATAATGCTTGAGAATTGGGATTTGGATTTCTAATCCTGGTTTATATACTGGAATAGTGAACTCTTGAAGAGGGATGGTTTACATTTCACCAGTAATAGTTAAATAATATATTGACCTGTAAATTTTTATGAACCTTCTCAAGAGAACTTTAAACTGAAAATGAAGAGGGAAGGAAAGAATTGCCCACCTATTTTTCCCAAATTAAATGTCATAGAGACTGGGTGGTACTTCATAGGAAGAATGTCATTGGAGATGATCAATGATTTTCAAGGAGCCAGTACTCTAGAAGGTAAGCAGTAAAATCTACAATCTTGCATATCTTTCTGTAAATGTACAGCGTGTAGTTGAGAAGGTAAACTGGGAGTTTTACTTAAAGGAGGTAACTCTGCTGTACAGATATCACTGAAGTTTGATCAGAGGTGTGACTCCTAATTAGATTATGGATGTGGAAGAGTATATAACTTGTTTAACAAAAAGTAGATTAAATAAAAGGAGCATTGCAGTATTATTGTGTATCAAAAAGTTTTACTTCTGTGAGGCCATGAACTGGCAAGGGAAGGGATTGGATAACATTAATTGGAGGGGCAGTATTGTGGTAGTGTATATTAGTGATATTAAACAAATAGAAATGGGGGCCACTAAATCATACATAGGGATTTCTGTCATCCACATATTAACTTAGAAAACCATAATGATGTTATCTTTGTTCTAATATATTTTTAAATTTTGTTTAATATTACCTAATTACATTTTAATCTAGCCTGGGCTAGGGAGTGTTGAGTTCAAGTAAGGGCTGCATGTTTGACACTACATTACTACCAATCTCGGATGAGGAAATGGATGAAAAAAATAAGAAACAAATCACAGATTTGGCATGGAGGTGCAAGTGGCCTTAGTTAAAAATGGATGACATCAGTTACTTGAATATTTGCTGAAACACAGATAAAAGCACAGTGGATGTTAAGATCTTGATTTGTCTTAAAGCAACATTTTCCCCCCCAAAAACGGAGGAAATGATCACAGAACAGTAATTTTGGATCTGGTTTTGAATAATGGGAAGTATCCGGTTAATGAAATAGAAATGATGAAAACCTTTGTTACTACATTTTAGATTTTATTGTAGATAAGAGGCAGAAGTTGGTGATATTCTTCTGTGCCCTTCAGATTTTGGGATAGGAGATTTCAACGAGTAAAGAAAGGCTAGGTAGGATCTCAAGGTTTAAAATTCTGCAGGGAATGTGAGAATATATAGCATTATCAATCTTCCTATCTCCACCTCCCTCTTCCCCTAAATATTAGTTGTACTGCTATCTTTCGTTTTTACATTAACTTCCTTTGCACTACTGCTGTAACATTACCTAACTTCTTTTTTTTTTTTAAAGGAAGAAAAAATAGTTTAGTGAAATTAATGAACAGTCACTATGTCTGACAGCATGTACAGTGTTATACATTTATGAATTGCCTCTGTAAAGAGAAGAGGGAGGTGTATTTTCTTAACTCTTCTTTGAGTTTGGTTGTTTTAATTACATTTTTTAGTTGTAGTCAGACAGATGATTCCCAGATTTATTATCAAGCAGCAGCATTCTCTCTCCTGAGCTCTAGTTTTACATTCTAGCCAATTGGATATTTCAAACTGGACATTTCATAGACATCTCAGACACATGGCCAAAACAAAATTCATTATCATTTCTTTCAAATTCACCCCTCTTCAAAACTTCTTTGTCCTGGAATCATACTCCTTAATCACCCAGGTTTTATAACCTCAGTGTTATCCTTATTTTAGTAGTACAGCAGACTGTCCTTTCTTCTGTTATTTAGGCATGACATTATAACTCTTGTCTTCATACTTTCCAATGGTTTTCTCCCAAGCATTTTATGTATGTTCTTCTTCCTTTTGTCTCTTAGAAATCTTTATTTGTCTTAAAACTCATCTCAAAGAACAATTTCTCTATGAACTCCTGAGATTCCCCTTCATTTACTAGGGTTCTTCCCCACCCCCTTCATTGCCTTGGGTTTGCTTTGTATATGCTTACTTGTGTCCTGGGGTACAGGGTTTTTTTCTTTTTCTTTTTTTTTTTTTTTGTATCACTGTTACCAGTTTAATATCTGTCATGTCAGAGGTGCATAAAGATGATTCTTGCCTCCCTTTTATCATATACCCAGTTGTGAGATCCATGGGTCAGAGTATGGCTGTTTTAGTCTTGCATATTGCTGTCTTTCTGGCACAAACTTCCTTTGAAGTAGGAGAGGGAAGGGTTCTAAAGATCTGGAAATGGGTGCACAGATTTTTTTTTTTAAAGGCATGTATGACTTTCTGGTCAAGATGGCTTTATGAGAAGTTCCAGGGAAGCCGATATTGTCACAATCTCCCCAACAAACAACGGAAATTTTAAAGAGAAGAAAAACTGAATAAAAGTCACAACAAATACAGATGAGCAAAATGGTGAAGAAATATGTTGAAACTACTAGAAAAAATATGAAGTAGTTGAAATAAACTAATAGGATAATGTAGGTGGAGAAAGAAACAATAGCTATTATTTGGAAAGACCTTCAGATGAATAAATGACACATTTGAAAAAGTAAATAATAGTAAATACTGGTAAGAAAATTACAAGAACAAACAGAAGGAGAGTTCAAGTAAAAAATCACCAATGAAAGTGGGGCTAGAGTTGAAAAATAACAAAATATGTAAAGACAATAATTTTGACATGATTTTTGTGTTCTTCAGGTAACAAGTATATATGCGATTGATCAAAGTTTACTAAATTTGTAACAAATGAGGGATAACAGATGGATAGCCTGCTATACTTGAGCCACTTTGTGGAGGATTTATGAGAATATTTGGAGAAGAATTGTGCAGAATGAGAAAGCATGAGTGGGTTACAATCTGTACCCATTTGGTGGTAATACCTGAGCTATCAGATCCTTTGATGTATAAAGAACATTATAGAAAATGCTCTTTCCTCCCCACATCAAAAGCAAAGACCAACAGACTTAATGCTGTGAAAGGCAGAATTGTAATGTGTAAAGTGGGAAAAAAGTCAGCTCAGAAAATAACTTTGTGTTTGAAGGAATTGGAAAAAATAATGATCTGATGTTGAACTGGGAAGATGTTGATCAAGATGCAGCAGCTCCACAACTATTGTGTTTCAGGAAATTTAGAAAAACAAAAAAATCTTGATTTCATATACTAGAAGATCATTCTGTACAATCTTTCAGAACTAATTTTAAAAAATAAGAAATTTAAAACAAAAACTCTGGAGGGAGAACCCTAGGATTCAGCTCTACTGGACATATCCTAGTTAAACTTCACTTTTGAACAAGAAAAACAATCCCACCAGCATAGGAATACCAAAATTACCACGCTGTGAAGGGCACCATCAGTTAAATCATAGCAGTCTTCTCAGGGAAGACAAAAATTAATTAGAGAAATTGGACTCCAGCTTAGATAAAATTCGGAAGCCTGGCCCATGAACCCAGTTGTCTATCCATTAGAACCTAATAAGCCATATGAATGAAGCATTTGGACTTTAAAAAGTTTATGGAGAGATGCATTTTGTAGGGAATCTTTGAATGATAATGAAGCTTCCAATCTAAAAAAAGAAGCCTCTAAAGCAATTACAATCACTTCTAGAATTAAATGAATTGCTAAGTGAGTCTGGTATTAAATAAACCAGTAAATATCCTTCTATTCAAAGGAGGTGCTTAGCTCAGAATGTCTTCTCACATCTCCCATTGCCATCCTTCTCTAGGACTTCTCTGCCACACTTCTTCCTTATCTAGCCTCTCCTTCCCACGAGCTCTTCTTTGTGTTATCTTCCCTCATTAGACTGTAAACTCCTTGAAGGCATTATGTTTCTTGTTTTTGTATCTGCATTCCCTGTGCCTACATGATGACTGGCATGTGATAAGTGCTTAATAAATAGTCACTGACTGACCAGTGTCTCAGAAGTGTGTTTCACATAAATATAAAGAGAAAAGAGAAATTTTAATGAAGGGGAAGTTAATATAAAATTTAAAAAAATCCTTCGCATGGTTAGTAGTATATGACGAATTTTCTTTACTGGGTTTTCAAGATGTAAGGGTAATAAGGATAAGAACATAACTTAGTGCCATGAATGAAGCAAATATTGGTTTGATTCCTAAACTGGATGGTGAGGGCGGGGTGGGAAGTTTGAGAGAACATTTTAGATCAGTATAATTAATGAATATCAACACAAGTATAATTAGTATTTCCAAAAGACTGTTATGACCATAACATTAGATGAAGAGACAGCTTTCAGGAAAATGTCATTGTTTGCGCTAAAGAATTTTAGGTGTACACTTTACATAGCATGATAAACTATATATTAAAAATTGTTATTAATAGTTTATAAAAATGAAGAAACATTAGAAGCACACCCACCAAAAGACAGGGCTGTCTACTTTTCAGTAATCTTATTTGACATAGATTTAGAATCTTTAGAAATTGTAATAAGGCATTATAAAAAGAAAATGAATAAGCATCAGGAATGGAGGACTTAAAATGTCTCTTTGCAGAAGGCATAATACATATGTAAAAATTCCAAGGCAGTTAGCAAAAAATAAGTTTTCCAGTAATACTTTTGTAACAGTAAGGATTTAGATCTTGCTGCTAGTGTATATCGTAACAAAGTAATGACATGTAAGATAAACTCACAAAAGTGTTACCTTCATTTCCTAAATGCCACCAATAAAAATCTAGGTAATGGTTAGTCACCCTTAATAATGAGGACAAAAATGTGCCGTATATTTGTATTAACTTATCAGAACATGGGAAAAACCTCTATAAAGACAATTTGAAAATCATTTTGCTGAAAGTCTAAGAATGGAACAAATGAAGAAAATCTTCTGATTATGGTGAAGGAGAGAAAATAGAATCAAAAATACTTTATGACATCCCATACTAGTTTACTTAATGCCTTAATCATAAAATGAAGAACGAACATAGCTTAATGTAACATTAATCCAAATATAAATATAACCATCATTTTGCTAAATAACCTAATTCAAATGGAAAAGTTAAGAATTTAGAAATCTTTGTAAAAGAGCATTTGTGAAGAGAGGTTTTGCTGTATTAGATTTCAAAATGAACTAAAAAGTGGTACTCTACAGACATTTTTAATCATATACCCTTATCAATAAAAGTATGAAAATTCATACCCCAACCCAAACCATGTATACAAATGCTCCTGTAGTGATAATTATGTGTATTTTAAAACTCAAATGTCTAAAAATAGACATTTAAAAAGGAGAGAAATATGACTGATATAATTACACAGTGTTCATTTGCAGTTGACTTCGAGATTTATCTAAACAGCTCCATTCTTTCTCTTGAGTTCTAGGAAGACTTGAGTTTCACTCATAACCTCAGACACTAGCTGCATAACCCTTTTATATGTTCTTCATGCACTTTCTCCTTGCAAGGCTACCCTTTCTACATGTATACTTGAAACTGTCCCTTCCTGCCTTCTGCAGCAAATTGATGCTTAAGTTAGAGGTATTAGACACAAAACTTTTGCCACAATACTCCTGAGTGTGGTTCAGGCCAAACCAGATTAAAATGTAATTGGGAAATATTTAACAAAATAGATGAAAATACAACAAAACATAGATAACGTTAATATCATTTACCAAATCAGTATTCTGATCAAACAAGAATGTTCCCAAGTTCACAGACAAGATTAGCGAAGATAAGGCAGGGCACAATGATGGGAACATTTTTGGAACAAGTATTTCCAGTGGAACAGCTGTACTTCCATTATCCTCCTTAGGGTTAGCAAGCTAACAAGTGATTTCACTTTTTAGAATCACTCACTATGAAATAGAACACATATAGATCTCTGATTATGTGTTCCTACTTTTTTTGTGTTTCTAGAGCAAAAATGTTAGTATTTTGGGAATCAGAAAATATCCTGCAAGGCAATCATTATAGAGGACCCAAGACCATGAGGCAGATTTTGTTTTTTAGATTGGAATTAAAAACTGTGATTGTTTGACTGAAGACCTAGGAACAGTAGCAGTCACAGTGAGGTCTAGAATGTCAGAGATGAGGGGGGAGGCATACCCCTAAAATGATAATATTTATTCAAAACCAATGTAGAGTGTTCAACATTACAGTAATACAAATCTGTGCTTTATTCGCTGAGGCTGAAGAGGACAAAATTGATCAGTTCTATGAAGACCTACAACATCTTTTAGAAATAACACCAAAAAAGAATGTCACATTCATCATAGAAGGTTGGAATGTTAAAGTTAGGAAATCAAAGAATAATTAGAATAATAGGCAAGTTTAGACTTAAGAGTACAAAATGAAGCAGGGCAGAAACTAATAGAGGTTTATCAAGAAAAACATTGCATGTATACAGCAGACTATAAGAGATGGTTCAGTATAAAATAATAAATTTCCATTTCAAGAAAGCCTACATAATAAATATTAAACATTGCTTTCAAAGCTCCTCAGCTTTTCTTTGCTTCCTTGCACGTTTTTTTTTTGTTCTATCCTGTATACTTTTTACTTTATTTTTTCCCCCATGCCTTACCCTAACTTGCCCTAAATAAGGCTACAGTTAAGCATGGATATATAACATACACATTTACACTCATAAACATACATGTAAGACCACACTAAGGTTATTTGTACTTGTCATCTGTTTCTCTGAGGGTGGAAAGTATCATGTGTCATAAGTCCAAGTCTTTCCATGTTTTTCTACACTACAGCAGTATTCCAGCTCAGTCACGTCCTATCTGAAAGATAGTTTATGAAAGTTTCCCCCAGTTTTCTACATTCCTTTTATTGAAAATTTTAATTTGAAGTAATCAAATTGTCTATTTTACACTTCAACAGTGCTCTTACCTTATAATACATTTAAAGTCTGAAGCCCAAAAATAAAATCTTGGCAACCATCATCCTTTCCCACTTAATAGAGGGAGAAGAAATCTAAGCAGTGTCAGATTTTATATTGTGGAACTCAAAGATCACTGATGATGGTGACTGAATCCATGAAATTATGATGCCTTATCCTTGGAAGGAAAGCTATGGCAAATCTGAAAGAATATTAAAAAGCAGGCACCACCTTGCCAACAAAGGTCTGTATAGCAAAGCTATGGTTTTTCCATCAGCAGTGTATGAGTGTTGGATTGTAAGGAAAGCTGAGCACTGCAGAGTTGATCCTTTCAAATTACGGTGCTGGAGAAGATTTTTGAGAGTCCTGTAAATAGCAAAGAGATCGATTCAGTCAATACTTAAAGAAATTGACTTAAGCTATTCACTGGAAAGTCTAATAAACTGGAAACTGAAGCTTAAAAACTTTGACTACATAATGAGAAGATAGGACTCATTGGAAAAAGACACTGATTTTGGGAAAGATTGAGGGTAAAAGGAAAAAGGGATGACAGAGGATGAGATGAATAGATGTCATGGAAGCAATTAATATGAGCTTGAACAGACTCTGGGAGAAAGTGGAGGATAGGGGGGGTCATGAAGAGTTGGATATGACTGAATGACTGAACAACAACATCATCTCCTATAACCTATACTCCAAGCTTACTGAGGCCTAGGCTATTAGCTAACCAGCAGAAAGCATTCCTTGTTTGGTACGGTCATGCAATCTGTTAAGTGAATTTTTAAGCATGTAATATTAGCTGTAAGTCTGTCAAGGGGGTTATAGGGTGCAAGTAAAATATTATGGTTCCAATATGGCACAGACAAACCCTTCCTAACTAAGAACATTTTGTCCATTGAATCTGTATGGTATTAATGAATATGTGGTGGAGCAGGACTCTCCTGTTGCTGATGCAAAGGTTCAATTATTGGTCAAGTTTAGGTTGGCAATTGGGGGAATGTAATTTATGGCACTGTTATCAGCCCAAGTTCCCAAGTTGATTTGTGCTTTCTCTGGGGTGGCTAAGGGGTAACCTGCTGGACCAAAGAAGGATCATTCAGACAAGACCTGTAGCACCAAAGGATGGCTTGCCATTTAGAGCTAACAGGAGACCATGTTTCTACAAAAGATATCTACTACAAAAGATGTAGTGGAGTTGTTATCCATCTTCTTTGCTCTGGAGTGGCAAATTTTCTTCTCTGGTAGGTGATCTATTTGACCGTTGGAGTTTTCTGGTGTTTGATGCAAGTGTTCAAAGACCCAGGCTGAAGTGATGGTCAAGAATTATGGTGCTCCAGAGGAATGGGGATTAATGAACATTATGAGGAATAAATCCCAGTTGGAAGGGGGTGGAAGTTTACTATGTGTGGTGTTGGTGGTGAGAAGAAGCCTTTACATTGAAATTTCCCCAGAGTTTTAGGTTAGTTGTCTTTGATGTGAAACTAGTTACAAGGTTGGAAAGGGTGACAGGATTCCTCTGGTTCTTGAAACAAGGCAACTTATGGCAATTTCTTAGTGTTTCAGAATTATTCAGGTTGCTGTCATTATTAGTTAATGTCTAGAGCATTGATTGCCTATTAAATTTATGTGGAGTAAGTTCAGTTCTTCGATGGGAGGGGTAGAGATTAAAATATCTGATCATTTATGTTTCATTTCAATACAAAATTTAGCTGACTTAATTCCAGTTTGTTGTCAGTTTGTCGCATCTAAAAATTTAAGGACTTAAAGTAAGTGGAAATATTTTTTTAATATCCATACTGCCTTAAAGACTTCCTTTACCATTTGTCTCATAAAGTGGGCACTTGGGTTACTGTTGATGGACAACAGGATAACAAATCCAAGAATAAATTTTCTTAAAAACAATCTGCTTTTATGTAGTGTTGGGCTTCCACACATCCTGAATATATGCACAGACAGACTTACATACACGTATACATACATATGTATATGTGTGTGTGTATAGCAATTAAGTACATTTTCAAGAGAACAGTTTTTATTTCGGCATTTGAATACTATCAGTCTTCATTAAGGCCCCCGTGGTGGGTGTGAGGTGCCCTCTTTGCTCATATAATCTTTTTTTCCATGATTAGTTTAGCAAATAGATTAGCTCATTTAGAACTATTAGATCACAGGGGAAAATGTCGAACAAGTGGGTCTTTTTTAACTGTTTCAACTGTCTTTTCCTCTTTTGATCATGTGCCAAGTGTGATACCTAAGTTTATTGGTCTAACAGCTGAGAAATTTTCTATTCAAAGGGAAAAAGCAAATTTTTCCCTTGTGTGGAAGATTGCCAGTTTGGTAATAGAAACACTTTTTACCAGCATCGGAGTGACATCATAAGCAATAAGTAAATCAGTTTTACAATCCCAGGAGATTATGCCTCAGCTAGTGATTTTCAGTGCTTACAGTTCAGTCAGGATTCAGTTGTCTTTAAGTTAACATCAATACATGCAGATAGTGAGACTTTACTGCTGTTAAATCGTACATGATAGCAGGGTTCACTCAGAGTTCAAGTTTCAAGGATACAAATCACCAAATTCATTTTTTATAGTATATACAGCCTTTTTAACACTTTTACTACATTTTGTATATTCTCAGGTCTTATGTACCTTACTGTTTTGGTACTTTTAAAGTTTTAACTGCATGCTACTTGCAGAAGAAGATGGTTAGAAATTCAATATCATACAGATTCTTTAATAAACTATTTTAAAACATCATCTTGCCATTTTATAGGAATAGTAGAACAAGATTTGAAATCTAAGCACAAGTTTATGATAACCATGTCCAGAGGACTGTTGATGCCATTTGTGTGTGTGAGTGTGAGAATTCCATGTGTGTACATAGATATATACATATGTGTGTATGTTTACTTTTGTAAAGTATGTTATGATTTAACTTTTGTGTTGGACTTATAATTAATGAAGACATCACAGTGTACCTGAATTGCTTTTTTCTGTAGTTTATCAGTTGTTAAATTACTTTTGTTTTTCCTGTTATTGAAGAATCAGAATTTAAAGCTATTGGTTTGGGCTTATATTTAATTAATGTCTATTGAACTTTTAACTGTTAAATTTTTTTTTTCCTCTCCTCAAGATCTACTATTTTTTATACTATTTACCAAAAACAGATCTATTCTTGATATGCCAGGGTATGTGCATTTAAATATGTAGACAAGTCATTGGGGAGTACACAGATATATGATGCTCTCAAGTGAGCCCTTCTTTCCTTTTAATACAAGTTGTCTTCCTCTATTAGCATGTGAACTCCTTAAAGAGAAGAACTTGATTTGTTTGTAGCTACTAGGTGATGCAGTGGATAGATAGAACTGGATCTGGAATAAGGAAGAGCTAGTTCAAAATTGACGTTAGACACTTATGAGCAGTATGAACGTGGGCAAGTTCCTTAACCTTCTGCCTGTCTCAGTTTCCTCATCTGTATAGTAAAGATAGTAAATAACATCTACCTCTCAAAGTTGTTGTGAGGGTCTAATGAAACAATATTTGTAGAGTGCTTTTCAAATATTAAAAATAAATCCTGGCTTAAATTTTTTAAACATTTTTTCATTTTAAAAATTATTTTCCCCCACTTATGTGTAAAGACAATTATATTTTTTTATTATTTTAAAAAAAAATTAAGTATATAATTTATTTATTTTTCAGTTCTCAACATTCACTTCCACAAGAATTTGAATTCAAAATTTTCTCCTCATCTTTCCCCACTCCAGGACAACATGCACCCCATTCGCCCCTTCCTCCAGTCTGTCCTCCCTTTTATTACCCACTCTTCTATCCCCCTTCCCCTCTATTTCCCATAGGGCCAAAAAAGATTTCTATACTCCATTACCTGTATATCTTAATTTCCAGTTGCATGCTAAAACAGTTTTTAACATTCATTCTTAAAGTTTTGAGTTACATAGTCTTTCTCTCCCTTCTTACCTACCCTCACTGAGAAAATAAGTAGTTCCATATGGGTCACATATGTGTAACAATGCAAAGCACTTGCATAATAGTTATGTTTTAAAAGACTAACCACATTTCCCTCTGTCCTATCTTGCCCTCCATTTATTCCATTCTGTCCCTTGACCTGCTCCCACAATAGTGTTTGCTTCTGATTATCCTTTTCCCCAATTTCCTGTTCCTTCTGTTATCTTCCCACTCCTATCTACTTCCGTCTTGCCTTCCTGGAGGGTGAAGTAGATTTCCATATCCAATGGAATGTGTATTATTCCTTCCTTAAGCCAAATCCCATGAGAGTAAGGGCTCAATTATTTCCTCCCTCTTCCCCTCCGCTGTAAAAACTCTTTCTTCCCTCTTTTGTGTGAGATGATTTGCTACATTCTACCTCTTCCTTTCTCTTACTATTCTATTCTATTCAACACATTCTATTTAACAGTAAATTTTAATTTTTATAGTTATTCTCCCTTCATATTCAGCTCACCTTGTGCCCTCTTGTTTATGTGTGTATACATATATATGTGTATATACATACACACATATATAATATACACATACATACATACCCATACACACCTATACCTACACACACACACACGCACACACACACACACACACACACACACACACACATATATGTATTCCCTCTACTCTAATACTGAAAAAGTTTTCATGAGTTACAGATAACATCTTTACATGTAGAAATGTAAACAGTTCAACTTTAATGAGTTCTTTAAGGCTTCTTTTTCCTGTTTATCTTTTCATGCTTCTCTTGATTCTTATATTTGAAAGTCAAATTTTCTACTCAGCTCTGATGTTTTCAACAAGAATGCTTGGAAGTCCTCTATTTCATTGATATTCCATTTTTTCCCCTGAAGTGTTATACTCACTTTTGCTAGGTAGGTGATTCTTGGTTTTAATCCTATCTCCTTTGACCTCTGGAATATCATATTCCAGGCTCTTCTATCCCTTAGTGTAGAAGCCCTTAAATCCTGTGTTATCCTCATTGTATATCCAGAAAACTTGAATTGTTTCTTTCTGGCTGCTTGTAATATTTTCTCCTTGACCTGAGAACTCTGGAATTTGGCTCCAATATTCTTAGGAGTTTTCCTTTTGGAATTTCTTTCAAAAAGTGATTGGTGGATTCTTTCCATTTCTGTTTTACACTCTGATTCTAGGATATCAGAGCAGTTTTCCTTGATAATTTCTTGGAAGATGATGTCTAGG
>CM053770.1:387665794-387729728 GCA_028658325.1 Potorous gilbertii | reverse complement strand
GGGCCTCTTTTGTCATTTGAGTTAGTTTATTTTTAAAGGTATTATTTTCATCAGCATTTTAGCATTTTTTTGCTTCTCCTCTAGCAAGCTGTTGAATCACTTTTCATAATTTTCTTGCATCACTCTCAGTTCTCTTCCCAATTTCTCTTCCACCTCTCTTACTTGATTTTCAAAATTTCTTTTGAGCTTTTCTATGACCTGAGACCTTTGCATATTTTTTTTGGAGGTTTTGACTGTAGAAGCTTTGACTTTGATGTCTTCCTCTGATGTATGCTTTGTTCTTCCTCATCCAAAAGGATGGAAGAAAATACCTACCAAGAAAATAACCTTCTATAGTCTTATTTTTTTTTTCCTGTTTTTGGGCATTTTCCCAGCCAGTGATTTGACTTTTGAGTCCTTTGTCAAGTGGAGGGTATACTCAAGGGACCTGTAAGTTCTCAGTTCCTCCAAACTGACACAATCAAGGGAGAGAATGTTCTCCTGTCTTGGCCTGTGAGCAACCACGAGCACTCTTTTCTGCCCCAGAACTAGGAGTAGGATTCCCTCTCCACAGCTACCACCAGCTCCACCTGACTAGCCAGCGTTCCTCCTCAGCCCAGGACCACTACTCTGTGCTGAGACCCAGAGCAGCTGCTCAATTCCCCCAGGGTCTTTAGACCAGGGCTACAAAAGTGGAAGCTGCTCCCCTGGGGGACCAAGGCTGGTGAAAGAGCTTTCTTACTGACCTTTGAAGCTGTCTTCTTGTTTGTGGGTTGAGAAATCTGGGAATTCCAGCTGCTACCCTTGATTCTGTGCCCTGAGGACTGCTTTAGTCTTGACCTACCAGCATGGCCCAGGCTGAGCTGCCCTCTGCTTCCAGCCCTTCTCCCAGCATGGTGTGATAGACCTTTCTTGTTGACTTTCCAGGCTGTCTTGGCCTTGAAATCTGTTTCAGTCTGTCAGTTTGTGGCTTCTGCTGCTCTTGAACTTGTTTAGAGTCATTTTTTACAGGTATTTTATGGGTTATTGGGGGAGACCTAGAACAGGTCCATCCTTCTAGTCCACCATCTTGGCTCTGCCCCCCCAAAGACGAATTTAAATATTTGGCTTCAGATTTTTTCTCTGTCTTCCCCAAATCTCCCTTCCCTGAGAGAATAAGCAATTTGATATAGATTATACATATTTAATAATGCAAAACACATTACCATATTAAGTCATGTTACGAAAGAAGATGCTGACCCAAAGGAAAAAAATACTGAAAGTGAAAAATAGTATGCTTTGATCTGCGTTCAGAGTCCATCAGTTCTTTCTCTGGATGTAGATAGAATTTTTCATCATGAGTCCTTCAAAATTGTCTTGGATCATTGTATTGTTGAGAAGAGCTAGGTCATTCACAGTTGATCATTCTATACAGTATTGCTGTTACTGTGTATAATGTTTTCCTGTTTTTGCTCTCTTTACTTTGTATCAGTTCATGTTCTAGGTTTTTCAAAGTATCCTGGTCATCATTTTTTAATAGTACATTCCATTACAATCATATATCACAACTTGTTTAGCCATTCCCCAATTGAGGAGTATCCTCTCAATTTCCATTTCTTTGACATTGCAAAAAAAGCTGCATTTTAAATAGCTTCTTTCCCCTTATTTGCTCTCTTTGATTTACAGACCTAGTAGTTGCATTCAAATGCTAGCTTTCTTTTAATTGCATTCCACAGTTCTTGTATGAAATAAATGCTTAATAATTGCTTATTGTTGTTTTACTGCTGCATATAATGCACCAAGCTGTTTTTTCAACTTTATCAGTTATCTGTAGGCAACATCAAAGTTTCTCTTATTGAATGAGTCTTTATTCTAGATAATTATGTAAGCCACTTAATGTGATGCAAAAAAAATTTTATAATGTTTAATTTTGAAAAAGTTTGTTTTTAATTGTTAAAAACATTTACATTTCCCTGGAAATTTTTTACTTTTGTCTGTGTGTTTTGCATTTCATTTCTATTTATTAGATTTCATACTGTCAGCAGCTAAAGCCTTTGTACAGAACAGTCTCTTGTGCTTCAAAGCAGTTATGAATCCCAGGGTTTAATAGAGTGAATCATATTTTTTGGATTTGAACTTTTTCTTTGTATTTCAGAATTACGTTAAGTAGTTTATTCTTTGCTTGTATTCTTTTTGGCTTTTAAAAAATTAATCAAATTCGTAAAAGTTAATGAATTAACTTGTTTCTAAAAACATAAATTAATGAACTTGTTTCTAAAAATGCTTTTAGAGAATTTTTAATATAATATATAACATGATATATGATATGTCATAATAACATCAATAAAATAAGGAATAAAATACAGGAATAAATGCTGAACTGTTTTCAGTTTTTTAAAAGTAAAAGCAATATATACTATGTGTGCTTACATTAAAAAAAATAGAATCTTATTTGCTTCTGTGACCCCTCATCCATTTTTCATATGTTTATTTACTACATTTTAACTTTAGTTTTATTTAAATTTTTATGTATTTACTGTGTCTGTTGAGGTTCTAAATGTATATTTTCCTACTATGTATTATTTCATATATTTCCAGTTTCCAGGATGATTTTTAGAATGATAAATGTTAAACTTTTTTGTCCTTGAAATAATTAGGAGTTAGTAGCCTTTTGAGATCTGTGCTACTAGGTGATAATTTAATCATATCATCAGAAGGATAAAGAATTTGTAAGTATCTGTTTGAAAGATAGTATAATGGGCTAGTGCCTTGAACTGGGAGACAGGAGACCTGGATTCTTGTCCTGGTTGTCCCACTTTGGTCATACTCTCTTTGGGCTTAGCTTTATTATCTGTAAATTGAAGGGATTGGATTGTAGATCTCCTTCTAGCTCTAAAATTTAGAGATTCTGAGGCAACTAGAGAAAAAGGCTGTCTGGTCCAGATAACTTTTTATTAAATCATTAAAAAAAAATGGTGTGAATGTGTAATTGTGGAGGCCTTGTGGTATAGTCGAGAGAAGTCCTCTATGGAGTCATGAAGACATGGAGTCAAATTCTGCCTCTGGCTCATATAAGTTTTTGACTATTGATACTTACCTTCTTAATGACCTGATTAATCTGAAGAAATCACAGATGCAGACCAGAAACACAAGTAAAAAGGACGAAATGGGTATAATGGCTACATTTGCTTTATTTCATTCTCTGGTCATTAGAAATTCCTTTCCAGTGAAATGACTGTTTTTATTTTGGTAGTGGATTCAGTATAAAACCTCTTTATAGTGAAGTGCTAAATTTGTACCTGAATAACTTGAAAATTCCATAAAATTTTGTAGGTGAAAGGGACTTTAGTTTCAAGGCTTTCTTTTTGTATACATGATGAAGCCCGCGCAGAGATTTGATTCCAGCAAAGTCATATATGTAGCTAGATACTAACAAAGTTTTAAATAGTTGGGTCTCTTGACTCTCCTAGCTTAGTATCATTTCTTTCTATTATAACATACTGTGTCTTATTGAGCAGTTTAGATTAATAAGTGAAGCCTAAAGATAAGTAGTAAGGTCCAGTGTACTTTGTTTTGTTGCTAGTGAATGATTACAATTCAACTGTCAGTTGTTTACAATTCTCAGTTTAAAACTGAAAGTTAAATGAGAGGTTTTCTGGCTTACTTAATGTGTTTGCCGTATCAGGTGTCAAATTCCTTGCAGACATATGGCCTGAAAAACTAAGTGTGGTCAGAACCAGACCAAAATGTAGTTTAGAAATGGGTACTAGATTAAATAAAACTATAACAAAGATAATGTTAATTTGTAGTTTTATAAATCATTACGTCTGCCTCGAATTCAATTCAGTTCTGCTGCCTTAGAGTCTATTACAGGAGTCTTTTTTGGGGGGTTGTAGTTACCCAAATGTTGTTTATAACCAGTTAAAATACTACAAAAATAACAGTATTGAGGATTTTCCTTTTAGGTAGAAAAAAATAATATGTATTGGTTCTTTGATCTCACCAATTTGGGTCACCTTATGTACTGTGGATCTTCTTTAGATTAACTTCTGACATTGCATGGGTGCCAGTGAATCCTGTGGGCTGTTAATTAACCCTTGTTCTTGATACATGATCAACCCATCTCCATTTCCAGTTATGTCCTTCTAATTCATATAAATAAATTAAACAAGATTAAAGCCCATTCCCCAACCAGGAAATTAAAAAAAAATTTCCATTAAACACTAATCTTAATCTGGTGTTTTTCTGGAGGAAAAAGATCTAGTATGGCCTTTTATTTACTATGTAGCAGTTGAGAATTTAAATACCAAACAGAAGATGGCATATTTGATCCTGACAGTAATAGAAAGACACTGGGGGACCAAAGAGAGGTGGGGAGGGGTCGATGGTTGGAGTGGAGTAATGCTTTACAAAGACCAGTTTTACTGATGAGAAGAGATTGAAGTGGGAAGAGACTTAAGTCAGGAACTCAGTAGGCTATTGGAATAGTAGAGGCATAGTTATAGGCATGAGATGTTGAGAGTCTGAGTCAGGATGGTTGCATTCAGAGGAGAGAAAGGGGAATATACTAGAAATGTCAAAGGTTAGAAATGAAAGGACTTAAAAATTAATTGAATTTGGAGGAGAGATGAGAAAGAGTGAGGAATCAAAGACAATAGGTTGGTGCCCTCATTAGTAATAGGGAAGTTAAAAAGAAGATGGGCTGATATGGAAATGTTTTGCATGACTACACATGTATAATCAGATTGCTTGCCTTCTCAAGGAGGGAGGAAAGGAAGGAGAGAATTTGGAGCTCAAAAATTTTTTACATTAAGAAATTGAGAAAAAAATTTAAACTTTGAAAAGTATACCTTTCTATCTATTTAAGCAGATGATTGCAGTCAAGATTAATAAATGAAGCATAGAAATAAGTAATAAGATCCAATGCACTTTGTTTTACAGTTCTCTAACAGATTTTTTTAAAACTAAAAACTAAAAACAGTTTACGGTTTTAGTTTGAAAGGTAGATTTGGAGTTTGAGGAGAAATTGAGAAAAAAATGAAAAATTTAAGAAAAGGGAAGAGTTTTGAGGAAAAGACAATGAACTTAGTTTTGGACATGTTGAGTTTAAGATTTCTATGGGATATCCAGTTTAAGATGTGTATTAGAGAGTTGAAGATATGAGACTGGAGGTTAGGGGAGAGGTTGGGGTGAATAAATAGGTCTGACAGTCATCATCGAATTGGTGATAATTAAACCTATGGGAGCTGATGAGGTTATCAAGTGAGAGAGTATAGAAGGGGAAGAGAAGCTGACCCAGGGCAGAACCCTGTGTGACATGCACTGTTAGAGGATGTGACTTGGTTGAATATCCAGATGACATATATAAGCACAGCTAGATAGGGAGGAGGAGAACCAGATTAGAGTAGTGTCACATATATCTGAAAAGATGAGAATTTCAAGTTTATCAGTGTCAGAAGCTTCAGGGAAAGTCAGGAAGGATGGAGATTTGAGAAAGGCCCGTTAGAAGAGCAGTTTTAGTTGAGTGATGAAGTTGAAATTCAATCTTTGTACCTCTTTTATGTGATGTAATTTGCCCTTTCCTGCCTCATCCTTTCCTCTTCTCCCAATAAAATCCCTTTCCACTACTTAATTGATTTTTTTTTCATTACATTAAAGTCAACTTATACCCATGCCCTCTGCCTATGTATACCCCTTCTAAATGTCATTATAAAGGTACCATTCTCAAGAGTTACAAGTATCAACTTCCCTAGTAGGGATGTAAAGTTTGCCCTTATTGAATAACATGGTTGTTTTTTTTCCTTTTCCGTTTACCTTTTTATTCCTCTCTTGAGTCTTTTATTTGAAGAACAAATTTGGCTGCAATAATCCTCGGCATTTCATTTTCCATTCCACCAAATATACCCTTAGAGATGTCTTTGAATCTTGACTCTTATCAAGTGTGTTAATCAGCTCCTTTTGCTGTACCTTTTGCTATCTCCAGTGTACTTTCTACCATGTCCCTCTCTCTGTCATTGGAAGTAGAAAAAGAAATCATTTAAGGTATCATCAGAGTCACCTACAAATGAATAATAATACATTCAAACACATCTGATGATGTGTTCAAATAGAATAAGAAATTAAACAAAAATGAATAAACTAAGAAAATCAAGAGACTAACTATAAAAGAGCCTGAAAACGTTTTTAAAATCAAATGAAGAAATTGAAAGATTAAAAGATATGGAAAAAAGGAGAGGTTAGTAATGGAAGAAATATGAACAATATAATGAATGCATTAAAAACCTAAAAAAATTTAGAACTGACTTCTGAATTATTACAGTCCGAAAATAGATGGCATATAATATAGAACAATTGGCAATACAGGCTCACAATTTTTTTGCAGTTATTCAAGCTACTGGAAAACATGGATCACAGTGTTTCGGTTTCAGAATCATGGGGAGGGAGGAGGGAGAACAGACTTGAACATTCTGTTTCATGAAGTTGTTCATGAAGTGAAAACAATTAGAGAAATACAAAGTAATACATTTTCCCTAACAGCTGTATAGCTAGAAACATTTTAGATTACAACATCAATAGACCTTTTAATGGTTGTCGTATTTATAGAATAAGTAGAAAAAATGTGTTTATTGGTATTATAGGATTAAGTTAATTTGATGTCATTCTGAATTCATTCCTCCATGAGGATGTAGAATTGCATGCATGCCTCCACTCTCCCATCTAAAAGTCCAGTGGTGTATTGAAGTGATTGTTGAGGCAGCACAAGAGTAAGGGTGTTTCCTAGCACCACATAGTGTAAACCAAGATTGAGATCGATGTTCAGGCATGTCCTGGTTTTTTTCTTTTTCTTTTTAAAAATATTAATGGGAGATGATATATTTTATAATAATATAGTTAACCATATTGGTCTGTGACTTAGAGTTGGAAGGGCCTTTAGAGAGTATTATCATTTCCTCGTTATTCAAATGAAGAAACTGAAGTCCAGAGAAATTAAAAATATCCTCTGGGTCATATAGCAAATCAGTGACATTGGTGGTACTAGAACTTGAGTCTCCTGAGGTAAAGTGCTGTGCTCAATATCATGCGTTTCAAGGGATGATTTCCTTTTTTATCCTTTGGTTACCCTGGAAATAGGTTCTATATTTTCTAATTGAGTAGGGGAGTACTTATATATATAAAATAAGGAAGTTAAGGGGAGAGTAGTAGTCTGATCTATGTTTTCTGTCAGTGAGAAAAAAAAATCTGGAGAATACGGTGGATACTATTTGGTTATCTGGAGAACATATTATTTTGAGACTAGGTTGAATGGATATGCTGAATTCTGAAGCTTTCCAAACTTGGTCTGACATTCTAATATAGGTGTTAGCAATGCAAGACTATAGAAATAATTTTGTTGGTGTATCGGCCACTGCCAAAGTCCTGTGCAAAATTTCAAAGTAAGCAACCAGTATGGGCAAAAATAAAACAGTTGATGCCGTTAAAAAATGTGTAGTCTATTGAGGGGAGAGCATATACAAAATAAATACAAGCTTCTTTTTTGCAGGGAAGGCATTATCAGTTGAGGGATCAGGAAAGGTCTCATTATACTTAAGTTTCAGTTACCTTGCAGTTAACCCTGATAGAAAGAGGCCACGGGGCTATTTTAGGAGCCTCATTTGGTGGGATAACCTTCCACAGTTCTCTCTTCAACTTTTGGGATTTAGAAACTCTCTTTGTAAATTCATCACAGTATGTTTAGGTCTCATGGCACAGACTAACATTAACTAAACTTACAAGGAACCAATTAGTTAACTAGAATTCCTATTTATTAATTTATAATGGGAATCACATCTACCACAACATATTGTGCCAGTTGTTTGTATGATGTGTTGCCTTCTGGTAACTGCTCAATGCTGGAGACGTTTGATAAAACATACATTTATTTTGATCACTCTTTGACCTTTTCCTGTTCAATTCAGCAGGTATTAATTACTTTGTTCTGTACTAGATGCTAGGCATACAAAGACCAAAAACAAACCAAAAACATCTTACCTAACACAGTCATTTACATTCAGTTCTCCTAGAGATATATAGCATATATACAGATAAACATTAGTTATATGCAAGTATACAAAATTAATACAAAGTAATTTCTAGATGGAGACATTAACAGCCAAAGCAATTAGTCAATAAAAGCTGTTTGCCAGGCATTGCAGAAAGTACTTGGGATATGAAGACAGAAAAAAAAAAACCCAGCCTGTTACATTCTTTTGGGGGAAATACTGTCTATATACATGTAAGTACAAAATGAATACAGAGTAATACGAGGAAGGTCCTAGAAGCTGAGGGAATTTAGAAAGGTCTCCTGGGAAGAGAGACACTTGTGAATCTTGAAGGGAGCTAGGGGATTCCAAGAGGCAGAGGCAATGAAAGAGAGCATTCTAGGCTTGCAAAAGTGCACCAAGAACACATATGGAAGATGCAGTATGATGTAAGGGGAACAATGAGTAGGATATTTGAGTGTAGGGTGTAAAGGGGGAATAATATGTAATAACCTAAAAATCCAGATCATAGAACACTTTTTAGTATGAAATAGAAGAGTTTGTATTTTATTCTTAAGGTAATAGGCAGCCACTGAAACTTCTTGAGTAGGTGTAATTAGACTTGGACGTAAGGAATAGCATTTGGGTGTCTGGTAATAGTCTGAAAGTCCTATACTACCTAATTCCTTACCTCCCTCTGGTTTCTTTTTTTTCATATTCTCTCTCCTAGGTACCTTTCTTCCCTCTCCAATTTACTGAGACTGTTCTTAGGTAAAGGTAGATAATATTAAAGCAGTTGCATCTGAAGTGTGAATGACTTAATAGTAATAGACTTACTCTCCTAGCATGAATTTGTTGCCAAAGACCTTATTAGATCCAAAAACTTTCCCGTTAGTAGAATCTGGGGAGAGATTTCTGAATAGTCAGACCTTCTAATTCTCTTTGTCTCAGGCCCTTCCCCATTGCCCCCCCAATTTTTTTAACCGGGGAGTAAGACATTGTTTATTGTCCCACACTTATAACCTCTACCTTGCCCCCCACACTTTGTTTGTGGCTTTAAGCCACAGGACACTTAAGTCATTATTGGTGAAGAGGGTGTGTTGACCCAGTAAAAAATGAATGAACAAAAATGGAAATGTTCCTGAATGAGTTTTTCTGCTTTGATTTTCTCCATTGCAATAAGTAAAAAATAAATTTCCATATAAACTACTTGTGCTGGATAACATTGCAGAGTGCTGAGAACCAGAGGTTGTTTGTTTTATAAAATGATAGAATCATAGGAGATTTGAAGGTAGAAGGCAAGTTGGTAGCAATCTAGTTTAGTTTATACCTGAGAGGAAATCCTGTTGCCGCATACTTGAAAAGTGGCCTGTGCTTGAAGACCTTCAGGGAGGGAGGGGGAACTCGTTACTTTTCCAGGTAGCCCATTCCATTTTTGGACAGCTCTAAAGGTTGGTAAGGTATTTTGTTTTGTTTTGTTTTTTATGTCATTAAGCCTAAATTTGCCTCTCAACAACATCTAGTTGCTACTAGTTCTATCCTTTAGGGCCAAATAAAACAAGTCAGATTTTTTTTCCATAAGACATCCTTTCATATACTTGAAAATTGCTCTGATCCTAATCATAGATTAATCATCATATAACATGGACTCAAGGCACTTCACCATTCTGGCTGCCCTCCTCGTTATTATTGTTTTTACAATATGTTGCTCAGAACTGAACGTACCATTCTCAATGAAGGCTGACAAAAACCGAGTACAGAGGGGTATCACTTCCTTTGCCCTGGAAGTTATGTTTTTCTTAATGCAGGCCAACATGGCCTTAACTTTTTTTGGCTCCTTTGCCTTATCATACTCATGACTCATGTCGAACTTGGGTCTATGGTAGGTTTTTCAAAGACAAAATTTTAACTATGCTTTCTTTCACTTTGCATTAATTTTTCTCTTTAAGTCTCTTTAAGTTAAGGCCTGCTGTTGCATGCAAGAACAGCTGTAGGGCACCCCAGAGTGCTATCTCAAACCCCCTTGCTTTCTGTAGTTGGCTGGGACTTAAAAAAGAAATGTTTATTTAGATTTTTTAATACATGGAAGGTCTTAGGTGGAAGAGAGAATTGAGAATAAGGAATGAGGTTTTTATATCTGAATCTGGAGATTCAGAGTCACTGGGATGGTTGAATATAAGGGGATAGGAATACGTTAACTGTTGAGAAGTTGGTCCATGTTGTGTCAGTCAGTGGTTAGAGGGAGGCATGTGCTCAAATTGTACCAACTCCTCCCTTCAGCTTCCCCCTCGTGGCAGTTTGTGTTGTGTCCTGTGAGGTTCCTAGTTGATCTGCTTCACAGAGGCAGAAGCAGGTAGAGGTGTATCAGCTCTGGGGAAGACTGACATGGAAGGGTGGAAGTGGGGAGGCAGGAGATTGAAAACATTGTATGCAGAGACTGGAGGAGTACTCCAGAGATAGGCCTGATCAGGCCCTCACTGAAGAAGGCAGCCAATTATTTAGTCATTGGTACTGGAAGCCCGTTGAGGGCAGGACCTGATTGATGTCTGTAGAGTAGGCAGAGGGGATTCTTACCTCCCTGTTGTTGAGTGCTAGAGATTACCTGGGATTCCTGACACATAATAGGTGGTTAATAAATGTTTGCTTGATTTGTCACTTTTTTTTTGTTTGTTCTTTTTGACCACTCGTCTCCTTTGCTGAATCATCCTATATCTGTGATCATGCCAAAACTCTTTTTCCTTTCTATAGGTGTTTCCCCCAACAGCTGTCTTTGGTTTCCAACTTTCTCTCAACGTTCTTAATGACCTCATCAGCATTCATAGCTTTAGTGATTATCTGCCTGGATGATTCTCTCCAGAATTCTAGTGTTAATAACCATGTGCATATTTCAAACCAGATATTCCGTAAGCACATCAAACTTAATATGGTAGGAACAAAATTGATTATCTTTCCCTTTAAAACTCATTCCTCTTCTGATTTTCCCAGTTTTAGTTGAGGGAACCAATCTTTCCAATCACCCTGGTTGAAAACCAGCAAAATCATATCTGGGTTCTCACTCTTCCTAATCTCACCCATCTGATCACTCGCCATTTTTTCTCCACAGTATCTCAGCTATCTATTCACTTGTCTACCATACTAATCTAGACCACTGCAGTATCCTTAAAAAATATTTATAGATGTGTCTTCTGCTTTTTATATCATCATAGTTTTCCCTGGTATCTCTTCCTTTTCTCCTCTCAAAGAATCATCCCATTATAATAGTATTTTTGAAGACTCCCAGCTCCTAAAAGAAAAAAGAAAGAAAAAAATTAGTCCAAAAGCATGTGTAATGTGCAACATGTAGATCAGACCTCACACCTTCACAAAGAGGATGGTTGGGGGTATTCTCATATCTTTTCTTTCATGTCAGGCTTATTCTTTATTTTATTACATTCACTTTTGATTTCGGGGTGTGTATTTGTTCTTATATTATTGTAGTCATTGTGTATATGTTTTCTCATGCATCCCTGTATCATTATACTCATTATTTTTTACAGTATAGTAATATTCTGTTACATTCTTGTATCAAAATTTGTTTAGCCTTTCTCCATTTGATGGGCATCTACTTTGTTTCCAAATCTTGGCTGTCACAAAAAGTACTGCTATAAACATTTTGGCTTATGTGGGACTACTAGCTTCTTTTGGGTTTAAGCTCAGTAATAAACTTTCAGGTTCAAAGGGTGTAGACATTTAGTCACTTTATTTGCATAATTAAAATCATTTTCCAAAACATTTGTAGCATTTCACAGCAAAACATTGCAGTGATGTGCCTGACATTCCACCACTCCTTCAACATTGATTATTGCCATTTTGGGGGGTCATTTTTTGCCAGTTTGCAGGGGGTGGGGTATAAAAGTCTCAGGGTTGTACATTTCTCTTATTTGGGTTATTATTAATTTGTAGCATTCGTTCATGTGTTTGTGAATCCTTTATAGTTCTTCTTGTGAGAACTTTTCATTTCTTTCATTTGACTACTTAACTATTGGAGAATAGACGCAGTAGCCCTCTAATTGATCTTTCTGCCTCAAATTTCTCTTATGTCCTCCATACAATTGTCAAAAAGAACTTGTTGAAACATAGGTCTGAAAATGTCATTCCCCTCCCTCCTCAATAATTTCAGGTGCCACTCAATTGCCTTTAGACTGTATTACAAACTTCCTTGTTTGTCATTTTTTCTCATTTTCTTTTTTAAAAATTATGAACTTGACAAATATCAGTAAATTCAAATATCTGTGTATAAAAATAGAAAAAAGAATGGTATATGAAACCATGAATATCACATTGTTTCTTTTTTAAAGTACATATTAAGTTATATTAGATATATATATTAAACATAATAGTACCAGGACTGATTAGCTATATTCCCTTTTGAGCTCCTGTCTGTTCCCTTCTGCAGACTTTATAAATGATTCTCTCCCTCCTTTTGTTCTTTCTTTCCTTCTTTCCCTCCCTCCCTCTTTTCCTTACACTTTTCCATCTAATATCTCAGCCAAACTATAAAAGCTCTCCCTTACAACAAACAGTATAGTCAGAAAAGGCAAATTGATATATTTATTGTGTCTAAAAAATTCTTGTCTTGTTCTGTATCTCTAGTCCATCACCTCTTTCTACCCCTAACCACTATTGCATCACCTGGCATACAGTGGTTATTTAATACATATTTATTTATTAGATATTTGAAATACAACTTTATTATGATCCAAATGAAAAAGGAATAGGAATGACAGTAGCAAACAAGATTCACTGCTGAATATTGTGATGGGACTGCAGCAGCCTTATATTTGAAACTCAAGAGGACGTAGTTGTCCAAAACAGTTAAATACCTGGGTCTAAAATATGAATTATATATAATTTTAAAATATATCACATTCGTTCTGAAACCCATTCATTTCCTTCAGCACACCAAAGATTAAGTACATGTTCTGCTCAGCATATAATAAAATGGCAAATAACACACACGACTGACATCACAGGACAGTTGCCTGTAAAACTAGATCTCTCATGCCAGGCTCTGGCTTCATTCCCTTACAGGTCACCATCTTCATCAGGGAGTGCAGTTGTCTGAGCAGTCTCGAAGTCCTGCTCATACTGTGTTGCCAGTGCTGGATCCATGATAATTTCTGGATGTGCAAGAGCAGGCATAGCAACAAACTCCAAATTAGGGTCTCCAGTAAGTTTTCTAGCAGGCCAAAGGAAGGGCTTCTCAAAGTTGTAGTTACTTTTGGCTGAGATATCATGGTACTGGAGAGTCTTCTTCCTTTGGAAGAAGAATTGATTTTCCCTTGACTTTTCTGTCCTTGATATCCACGTTGTTGCTACACAACCCTGTAGCAATATTTTCACATACTTGTACCAGATCTCTATGCCAGTTAGGTACATTCTTATAAATAACTCTCAAATAGTAGAATGACACACTGAACTTGGATATAATAACTATCTCTCAGTCATCAAATTTCTCTTGACCATCTGTTTCTCATACTTTGAATTTAACAGGACCACTGTTAGTATGGAATACATGAGGATGGATCTCAACTCCCAGGATGGCTACATGCTTCTCAAATTCACCCGTCAAGTGATGTTTTACCAAAGTGGTTTTCCCAGTACCTCCATCTCTAACTAATACAAGTTTGAACTGCACTTGAGGTTCTCCTTAGGCAGCCATCGTGATGTTTCTTCCAGAAGTGTCTCCATCTCTGCCTGACTGAATGATTAATACATATTTATTGATTGATAGACCACAGTTTATAATTCACAGTTCCTTTTTGGCTTTGAACTTTGGGTTCTCCTAATGAGAGCCTACAGTTTTTGATGGTGTTCCAAATTCTACTCTGTTTCAAGTTTAAGTTTATCCTTTTAGCTCCTTAGGTTACTAGAAAAGTAGATGATTTTCTCTTGGGTCCCTGGTCTACTTTGATTTCACTGGCTTCAGGTAAAAACTTACTGTCTTGGTATTTAATTTACTTCTCCTGATAGTGCTCTTCCTTTTGCTCTATTCTGAAATAACTTTTTAATTTGTACATTTTTAGTTCCATTCTCTGTTAACCACTTCCCCCCTCCCCGCCCCCCATTCTTTAAGACAGCATGATATCATGAAAGAGGGAGCATTGTATTTAAAGTCAGAAAACTGGTTTTTAGTTTTTCCACTTACTAGATGAGTAACCATGGGCAAATCAATTAACCTTTCTAAAACTAGATTTCTTTATGTTATAAAGTGGTCATAAAACTACTTGTACTGATGTACCTCAGGAGGCAATTGAAAAAAATGCTTTGTAAATTTTAAAGCATTAAAGGTGTTGCCATATTTGTTTGTTGGAAAATAGTTTTGGAGGGTCTGTGGTAGGATAGACTCATCAGTTACACTATGAATGGAGTTGTGAATTAGTCCAGGCACTCTGGAAAGTAATTTAGAATTATTAAATTATTAAAAGTTATTATAACATTTTGATCTAGCAATTATGTTTATATCCTAAGGGGATCATGACAGTAAAAGAGTTTCCTATGTACTGAAATAGTCATAGTAGCACTATTTGTAGTAAGAAAAAGCTGGAAACAAATTATGTGCTTATTTATTATTCATTTAACTCCTTAGTACTCTAGATAACTTTCTAAGACCCTAAGTTTCAGAGAAGGTTTTACTTGTGTAAGTAGAGGGAGTTTTCTCCTCTGAGAGCTCCCTTTAGCAATGAAATCATAGATCTAGTCCCTATTATCGTTAGTATAAGGAATGGCTCTTGGAGGTGCCGGGGAGGAGTGAAGTGATAAATATAGATATGATGCAAAATCCAAAGTGGTAAATATAGATGTGATGCAAAATCCAAAGCTGTTTAAAAAAAATGTTATAGTGGATTGGGGAATGACTGAACAAATTATAGTTTATGACTACAATGAAATAGTTGTTGTGCTATAAGAAATGACAAATAGAAAGAATTTCTCTCTGAAGTTGGAAGACCTATATGAATTGATGCTTATCAAAGAACAATATGCACAATAAGTATAATGTTATAAATGAAAGTAATACTAAAAACAGCAGATAAGTTCAGTGACATTAGTTATAGATGATTAATATTAAAATATTCTTTAATTTCTGTTATGAGTGGAGGGTTCTCAGTGACAATTGCTATTTAAAATCGTTTTGCTTAAAGCAAAACGATTTTAAAGGGGTGTTACTATGAAGGTTTATTGGGAAGTGATTGTTTTGTCAACAGTTTTTATTAATTAAATTTTTTTTTTAAAACAAACACAATAGGAAAAATCTTAACTATGATTTGAATTGTGCTATTATATCTCACTGATTAGCTCCTCTGGACCATTTCATTTTAGGTTGTCTTGGTCTCTGCTTCAAACTGTTACCAAAAAGTCTTTTGGCCTAGTGAAATTTACCTGCCTGCATTAGGAAAGTTAATATTGTCCCTTCTCTGAGTTTAGGATACATTGCATTATTAAAGATGATCTGAGCTTTCCCTAGGAATTCCCTTCATTATCTTCCACTTCTTAGATTTTGTCCCATCATCTCTGTTAGCCTAAGGTGGTTACCTCTAAATCAACAATAACTTTTGGCAGGGAAAGGTGGCATGTGACCATAGTACAAACTGTATTCTGCATACTCATATTGCTTTGGCTTTAGCTTCATTTAATTTCACAGCCAAACTTCATTTTTCTGACTCTTCTCCTTTGTATCACTTGTCATCACTGAAATTCTCAGCCTACTTTCTAGCCCCCAATTGTGCCCCTGCCCATTTTCCTGGAGATACATAATTAAGGTGGTTAATGCTTTAAGGCTGTATTAATCAGTGTTCCAAAAAAATCTCTTGACACTTTTCAAGTTTGCTAGATTACTTGAATTGTACACATACCCTAATAATTGGTTTTCTTATAAATGAAGTGTGAATGAATATCATTCATTGATTAATTATTTTACAATGCAGTGTGCTGGTTTATAATTTCTTATGGTAATTTTGAAAGAATTGATTTTTTTTAAAGGTAATTTCCTCATGTTTTAAGATTCTATATAAAATAAATTCCTTCTGCCCTCTATCTCCCCCAACTAGATTGATTGGGTAGTGAAGCAGTTACAGAACTATATAGATATAAATCTAATAATTAATTGCCATGACTTTTTTCTTCCCCCACCCATTCCAATCTCAAAAGCTATGTTGTTTATACAGGTCCTTTTTAATGAGTCCCAAGGATTTAAAACACAATTAGCATTGTTCCATTTCCTTCATTTGAGAAAAATATGCTTCTTAGTAAATGTAATTTGCTTTTGTTAGTGAAGAATGACATTGAATAATGCCAAACTATTTTAGGAGCTTGAAATTAAAATATTTATAAACAAATCATACTTCAGAAATTACTGTTATTTAAAAAGGTTTTTCCTTTGTGTCTATAGCATGATAATGTTTTTAAAGCTCTCAAATTTTAGAAAGCTTTGAAGTTGACTGATTATGACACTTTTTAAAAAGAGAAGATGTTTGCAATACGCGCTAAACCTAATGATACCGACATTCCTATTCACTCTGATAGTGCACTTCACTCTTAATGTGTAGTAGGTCTTTGGTGGTGATCCTAAGACTGCCTAATGTACTAGATCCTGAGTCTCATGTACTTTCATTTTCAAAACTCATGAAAACTTAGGAGAAAAAGGAGTCAGGTTTTTTTTCTGAGTAATATTTTACCTTAATATGAAATTATCTTAAGTAGGACTCCATATATAAGCCATTTTTTGTTGTGGGAGAGACTGGAATAGAAAGGTCCATTACTGACTAAAAAAGGAATTAACTGTAGTTGGGGGAGGAGGAAACTCCTTAAAGGTAAATAAGAAAACATTCTCTAAAGATTTTTTTTCATTACTATTGAGGGAGGTGAACTTTTAAACTTCTTCCTTTAAAGCGTCCCTAAATCAAAGGGAGCTTTAATTTTTAACATTTTCATCTTGTACTTAAAAACCACACAAAATAAATGATTTTTGTTGGAAATATACCTGAAACTCAATAACACATTGTTCACTGTAGAACAAAAGCCAGTAGAAGGCAAGTCCTTCTGGGACAGTATCCAAGGGATTCTGAAATATCAAAAGAACATCAATATAAGATCTTTTCATCTAGAAGACAGCCCCCTATGACATGTTTTCAGGAGTTCTGTTGAGTTCTAGCATACTTCAGTAGGAAGAAGGAAAGGGATTTTAAACCCCAGGCTGTATTTTCCTAATCTTTTGGAAGAACAGTTTCTTTTAGATAGATATTGATGCTTTATGTTCACTCTTGCATGCATGTGTACATGTACAGAGAGCAGACAGACCTTGGCGAATGTCTGTAGTGAAGACTAGAGCCAAATGCATGAGGTTTGTATCTCGCATTTTGCCTGTAAACCTTTTAATCCCTTTTGTTTTTGTGATATTTCTCCAGAATTGCTCATAGAGTTCATTTAATTTGCCCAGAAATATTTTGAGTGGGACAAGGAATGATTTGCCTTGGGCTTTGGAATAGATCTGAATCCCTGTACCAGGCTAGAGAATTCTGCTGAGGTTGAATTGCTAAGTAAAAGTCTTCTGCCTTGACAACAGTTATAGCCCATAAAAATATATTTGCTGAGCCTGGTATAAAATTCAAGACTTGTATAATTAAAATTCACTTGTGAAATCTAAACCACTCTTTCGTTGACTAAATAGTGTAATCAAGTCAGAAGCCCTTACTTAACGTTATTAGACGTAGGTGTAAAAAGACTCAGCTAATGAATAGAAACATAATTCATGAATTTGCTAATCCATCCCCATGGACGATGGTTGGCATGGAGTCTTTGTATTTAAAGAAAACTCCTTGTATGTATGTAAGGCAGCTAAATAGTTTGTAGAAAATTTCCGTTGAACCAGGAAGCCTGTCAGATAAATACCGACTTGTGCAACCCTGGGCCAGTCATTGACCCTCAGTGCTGTAGGGCAACTCTCTGAAGATCTAAGCTGCAGAGGGTTCGCTGACCTGCAGTGGTAGACCAAGTTGCCCATTCCCTGACATCATGGTGGGAGCGAGGGAGTGAGTGTGTGTGTGAGTGTGTGTGTGTGTGTGTGTGTGTGTGTGTCTGTGGTGTGTACACACATTCTAGATAATATAAGAACATCAGTCAAATGGCTCCTTATTCACATAGATTTATTATTTAGAATTTTTAAAGAAAGGTTATTGCCCTGCCTCTTACATTTTTATATAAAGCCTGTAATGTAAAGATATGGTATTTCTCTTTAAAATATTATGTACATTAATGAATTGACATTAGCTGTGGCTTTCCCTTATGTTTGCTTTGTGCGTGTAGTGTTTTAACCTAATAATGGAATGAACCTAATACCCTTTTGGTTTTAGATTCATTTGTTGTGTGTCTTGGGGGTGACATCTATATTGTATTTCTGTTTAGAGCTGATCTGTCTTATGACTGATGAACACCAGGGTTCTGTTCAGAGTTGCTTCTCATACTTGAATCCTGATCCTAAGGGGAAGCCAGCAGGGGTTGACTGTGCTAGAACAGCATGGACTCAGAGCTCCTCCCAGAGGATACAAAAATGACTCCCAGGTGAGTTGCTCTAGAACCAGAGGAGATGGGCTCTTAGGAGATTGTGCTTTACAGAAGCTAATAGTGGAGGGCCATACAACTGAGCCGTTCAAAACTTTAGGACCTAGGATTAATTTTGTTTGTCAAACTAGAGTTTATTCTTTTAAACAGGCTCTTCTTTTTCTAGTCAGAAGAATCCTTTCACTTTGTGCTTTTTGTTTGTTTGATTAATTTAGCTGTATTTCACAGTGATCCTTCCCCTTCCCCTTCCCCACCATGTGGTTAATACCATAGGTCTGAAGGAATACATTTTAAGTTGTAATGTTAATGGTGGATTAGTTTTGCTAACTTCCTATGATTCTGATGGCTTACTTAGGAAACCTTGATTTGATTTAGGTAGAAACACTAATGACTAGTCCCTGAATATAAATTGAATTGTTTTAGATTGGGTTTAGATTTTTTGTTTTAATGAAGATACGTAGAAACTTGAGAATGAATCTGACTTTATATGTTAACTTAAGTAGTTAATTTTTTAATTCACTGTTAAAAAATTTCTGATTCTTATTTCAATATAATTGACAGAGCATTGAGCTGAGAATTAAGGGAACTTAGATTTGAGTCTTGACTTGCTACCTAGATGATTTTTGACAAGTTTCTCATCTAATCTCTCCTCATCTATAAAATGAAAGGGTGATCTTAAAAAATCTGTCCTCTAAACTTTATTATGTTATACAGATTTCTATTGTAATCCTCTTCTGTCCTTTAATTTTCAGTTCCAAATTAATTGAAGCCTCAGATTTTCCATTTGCTCATTTTAAAAGACAAATTTAGAATATTTGAAGAAAAATAGCCAGTGTAACTCTTTGAGATAGATACCAAGGCAGAAAAAGTTCTGATTCATACAGTAATATAAAATCACTTGTTTATTGCAACTAAGAATGGTAAAATTTTCCTATGCCTGTTCCTCACCAGCAAAAAGGTTCAAAAAGTGAATCATATCAAATAGATGAAAGATTTATGGCACATGTTTATAAGATTTCAAGCCTGGTTTAAGAGTTGTGTAGACATTTCTCTGAGTAATAAAATTATATAAAATGAAGGCCAAAGTATCATGCTTTAATCATAAGTAGGCATCATTGAAATGCATTCCTGAATGTAGAATTACATTTTGAAACACACCCACATCTGGGTAGGCACAGAATATTTGTAGAGCTATGTTTTAACTTGCATCTTTACATAGTTGTGTGGAAAAACAAGAGACATGAGTTTCTGCTTTAGAAGCCATTCCTTTTGTTTGTTCTTTCATAGGAATGCATAAATTTAGTGTTCCTAATGGTAGTCTGAATTGTTTTGTAGGCAATCTTATGTCATGTCTCTCCAGAAATTTTTGTCAGAGATTAATTTATATAGATTTTTTTTCTCTTCTGTACTGTCCGGAATATTTGTGGAATATCAGAAACACACTAGATGCTTACCAACATTAATTTGTTGGGTAAATCTTTAAAATATGTTCAAGTTGAATAGATTCCACAGTTTTGAAATTGAATTATTCAGAATTCAGTTAGATAAGCGTTAACTATCTGCCTATATGTAAGGAACATTTGACACCTGGAATAAAAAACTTTTTAAATAAATTTTCTGTCTCCAAAGAGTTTCTCGTCTATGGAACTACAAACACAGAAAGAGTGCTGGTAGAGAAGAAAAAGAGAATGATGAAGACAAATTTCTGGAGTAAAGTTAGAGTAGGGAGCAAAATACTTATCAAGATATTAAAGGTTACTTTGAGACTTTTGATTTTTTTTATGCTATTATGTTAAATTAGAAATAAGATTATCCGTGCAATGTTATTAATAATTGCAGAAAATGAAGGAAATCTGAATGCAATAAAGGAATGGTTAAATAAATTGTGGTATTCATGTATTGGGATTTTTTAATGTACTTAAGATATTGACAGATATGAAGAAATAGAGTATATAGAAAGACCTTTATGAAATAATGCAAAAAAAAGTGAAGGACCAGAAGACTGACATAGAGGAAAAGAGAATGAGAATAAACGGACAAATAAAGGTCCTTGATGGAGACAGTGACAAAAAAACTTAGAATATTTTGTGCATTTAAATTAATTTTTTAAAAATGTAAATAGTTACAGAACTTTTAAATTGATTTTTGTGATGTTTTAATATTTTTTATAATAAAGTACTTAAAATTTTTTTTTTAGCGGTAAGACTATTTTTAGTATTTTATATGTACAAGGCAATTCTTCCTTTGATTTAGATGTGACTATTACAAATCTTTTCATTCACTATCCAACTAACTCCAACTTTAGGGTAAAAAAAGGTAGCAAAAAGATGTTATTTTTAGATAATCTGTAGATTCAGAAGAAGAATGGGGTATATTGATAAGTAAGGGATGCTAATCCTTGGGGCAGGATTCTAGGTAGAATTAATTATAGTTTGGCCAAAGTTATCTTGGTATTTTGACACACACCCCTTTTTAAAATTCTTTTTGGTGACCTTTTCCCCAAATCGTTTTTTCTGTAATTATTTTGTAAATATTTATGTGTATATTTTCCCCCTTGAGTTTGAAAATTTGTATCATATTCTGTACCTGTCTTCTAAATTGTGTGGTCATTTTAGTTATGTACGTATTGGTTCTTTCCTTCTGCCTCTGATATTTGGAGGGATTTATTTCTTGTAGTAGTCTATCATTGGTTGAAAGGATCTGCACATTTTAGTGAATTTTTGGGTATAGCTCCAAATTACTTTATATAATTGAACCAATCTGCCAGTAGTACAGTTTTTCTGTGTGACTTTCATCCAGTAATCGTCATTTTCCTGTTTTGTACGTTTTGCCGGGTGGTAATGAGATAGCATCTTAGAGTTGTGATTTGCATTTTAGTTAAACCTATTCTTATTGTTGTATAACCACTGAATTTAATGGTACAGAGGGAGTAGGAATTTTGATTGGAGAAATAGTGGAAACTTTTAGATATGCACCAACTTTATTTGATTTCACCTTTGATTAATTCCATTGAATATAATTTATATCATAACTAAATGTTCCAAATAAATCTTCAATTTTTTGACTTAGGATTTGAGTCCCAAGGGAGTACTATTTTAGAAATAGAGGAAATTGCCTGGAAGAGCTGGGTTCAAATGTTGTCTTCATCACTTAATACTACTTGTGTGATCTTGGGCAAGATACTTAACCTATCATGGACCTCACTTTACACATTTGTAAAATGAGAGGTTTGGACTAGATGGCCACTGAGGGCTTTTCCTGTTTTAAATCCAGGAATGTCTTTTCAAAACAATTTAGTTATTCTTTTTAGTATGCATTTTTTTCTTTTCCTGTTTTACTTATTTTACATAATCTTTTGGTATTGCCCTTTTGTTCTTTTACTACTAACACCCTCATTATATAACAGGACAATCAGAGAGGTGTCTTTATTGTCCTGTTACGTATTGATAGTGATGTTTTATATAAGGGGAGCCCCAGACCTGACCCCCTATTTTACCTGTAAACTGTACCTATTCTGTCCTATATTTTTCTTATGCGTGTGCTCCCGTGTCCGTATGTCCGTGTTAGAGAGACAGAGAAAGAGAGAACGAACCTTGTTAGCCTACTATTGCCATGTTCTGCCCAGGGGAAGGTAAACACCATGGCCAAAAGCTGCCTTTTTTCCTCTGGGTTTACTGGCTGCATTTCTTGCTCAAAGACCAAGCCTTAAACTCAATTCACCCTGGAGCTCCTAGCCTGGACAAGAAGTCCCCACCTAGCACAGAGTGAATGTAACAACTAAATAGTAATTGTTTCTCTTTCACCCAGGAACCTGTTGTGTTAATTAAAGGGGCCATCCCTTGAATAACTTAAAGAAGCCTATTTATTGAATGGGTATATGTGAGAATGTGATAAAACCTTACCCTGAAAGGGTCAGGGTCTCCCATTGCATCCTGAGTGGTAGCTAAGTAGGTGACAGTAAAAGAAACTTATTCAGGTGAAAGCCTGAATTTCCTTTCTTGTCATTTCTAAGGGGAAAATATTCCATAATTATGGAGAACATGTATGTAAAGTACTTGCATACCTTAAAATGCTATATAATGATGAACTATTATTCTTATTAGAAAGAGCTCTTTCTAACTGTAAAGGCCTCTTATCACCAGCACTGTACTTTGATTGGATGGGTTTTAGTTCTGACTCCCCAGGGATTGAATCTAGAGGCATTTTTGCCTCATTGCCTATTCCACCTTGGTGTTTTAACAGATTTCACTTTATCCTATTCATTGTTCTTTTAATCTTTCCATACTCTCAGAAATGTGACTCCTTTAGAAGATGCTGTATCTCTGGCTATCTTCTCCTGTATGCCCATGTTTTGTCTTCTGCCTTCCATTCTTCCTCCCTCAGTGGGCCAATCCCCTACCCTTCAATATTGAACCCAGCTTCTAGTCCTTCTCTCTGCTACTGTTACTTAGTAAACTTCCTTTAAGGTGTTTTTGTCACTCAATTCATGTAATTTTTGTGGTAGCTTACTGGTTTCAAGGTCATTCTGTTTCCTTTCTCAGCAACAGTCAGAGTGCTTTTTTAAAGAGCTTACTATTTCTGAAGCTAAGTTCTGGAACCATTCTCTGCCCTCAAAGCAGCTAACATTTTTCTTTTTAAGGAGATACAGTATCTTTCTTCTCTATCCTCTCTTTTGACTTTTATTATTTATAGTCTCATGGTGTCATTAACTTCTATTTGGCTAATTATAATTTAAAGGATTTATTTTCTCTGATAAGATTTTGTACCTCTTTTACCAACCTATTATTATCTGTCTTCATAACTTTCTTAAATAGCTCTCATTTCTTTTCCCATTTGTCCTTCTAGTGCTCTTAAGGTTTTGTTTTTTTTTTTTTTATGGACAATTGTATTTATTCCTGGGCATAGGGAGGGGGCTGAGGGGAGCCAGGACTGACACTGGGCATTGAAAAGGTCTGAGGGTTTTATTTCTTGTCATTCTGTGGTGGTGTACAAAATGCCAGCAAAGAAAAATAAAAGGGCTCGGGAACATAATTTAGGCCTCGCGGTATTTTGCAGCATTTTCTCCACAACAGTTTCTAGGAAATGTTCTCTTGGAAGGAAGGGCCCTAGGTGCCCAGCAGGGCCTCTGCCTCAGGCCTCCCTACTGACACTTGACAAACCGTTTCAGGTCTTCCAGAAAGTTGATGTACTCCTGGTGCTCTAAGGCCGTGCTCAGCTCAATCAGTTCGTCTGCAAAGGTGTTGTCCACCCCATGGTCAGCCAGGAAGTCCATCAAGTGGTCGTACAGGGCCCAGTCCAGGGAATCTGTGTTGAGTGTGTAGTTTGTATCCTTCCAGTTGGATTCAGTGGTAGGCTGAAAGCTAACTTCACGGGTGGAGAAAATGTTGCTCTCATCCTCATCTTCCTGTCCCACCTCATTCTCTGGATAGTGGCAGTCCAGAACAAGGGCCTTCTTGGTATCATCCTTCACGACCTCCACCACGAAGTTTGGGGTTGATGTAAGTTCAGGCTCTTGCAGTTCCTGAGCTTTCTGATGGCTCATCATCAAATGTTGATAGGATATGGTTGTTAATATTAAATGTGACTGTGATTGTCTCACCTGTTAATTCCCGGACTAACTTGGCCTCTGTCCCTGGCACACCCAGTTCCCAATCCCTGACACCTTTGGGAGGGATTTGTGTTTGTGAATTTTCCTTTCCTCTTTAATTTCATCGGTCAGGAATTCAGCAAAGGCCTTCTCCTCCTTGGTGTGGAGCCCCCCCGCACATGCACGAGCATAGGCCAGGGGCATTCCGGAGCAGCTGCAGGAGTCGGGGGCGGCCTGCTGGCGATGCCTCCTCCCAGGAGGCCTCCAAAGGTGCAGGGCGCAGCAGCAGTGGGGCCATGACAGAGACATGGAGGGGGTGGGAGCGCCGTGAGAGACTAGAAAGACAGCAGAGAGTCTCTTAAGTTTTTAAAATACATTTTTTTTGCTCTTTTAAAAAAATCTCTTTCACTTATATGAATTGATACAAAGAGTAGTGAGCAGAACTAGGAGAAACTTTTACATAGTAAAAGTTATGGCAGCATTGTGTGATGATTAACTTACCTCTTCTCAGCCATATGGTGATCCAATACAATTCTAAAAGATTTATGATGGAAAATTCTATCCACATCTGGAGAATGAAGTGATGGAGTCTGAGTGGAGATTGAAGCATACTGTTTTTACTTTATTTCTTTCATGGTTTTGTCCTTTTGTTCTATTTTTTTCTTTCACAACATGATTACTGTGCAAATAGGGGCAGCTAGGTGGTACAGTGGGTAAAGCACCAGTGCAGGAGTCAGGAGGACCTGAGTTCAAATCTCACCTCAGACACTTAATACCCGCTAGCTGTGTGACCTTGGGCAAATCACTTAACCCCAATTGCCTCATCTTATGTCATCTCCAGTCATCCTGATGAATATCTAGTCACTGGATTCAGATAGCTGTGGAGGAGAAGTGAGGCTGGTGACCTGCATAGCCCTCCCTCACTCAAAACAAGGTCAAGTGCAAGTCATGTCATTATTTCTCTGATGGCATGGTCTTCCTTGGCAACGAAGGACAAACACACACTATGCAAATATATTTTACATTATTGGACATATATAATCTATATAAAATTGCTGATCATCTTAGGGAAGAGGAGGGAGAAAATTTGAAGCTCAAAATTTTATAAGAAATGAATATTAAAATCATTTTTACTTGTGATTGGGAAAAATAAAATACTACTTATAAAATTAATTTTGCTATTCAATCATGAGTCTAGTGCAACTTCTGTCTTATGAGAAAAATTTATTAAATTGTGTGAATTGGAGGAAAACTTTTTGTTATTTGAATCTATCCCTGCATCACTAGAAAACTGGGCCACCTCTGGTTGGTTGTTGTCCTTTGTTCTCAAAGAGAACCAAAATGACATCACTATAATAAAATCAAGTTTCACTGTGTCCAACTGTGGTTGATTAGACCAACGTGAGCTCAGAATGCTGTACCATAGATTGGGCACAAAGTCCATGTGAACATTTAGGGTGGATACTCTAAATTTGGGCATCCTGTGTTTCCTTGAGCTGTTTCAATTCTGCTTTGCTCATTGAACACAGCACCTTCTCTGATGTGGGCACATCATGCCGAGCGGTCCTGAGTCAAAGTCTTCCATGTCACAATCAATTCCAGAGTGTTTGAGAAAGACCTTGAGAGTATCCTTGTATTGCTTCTTCTGACCGCCATGTGATCGCTTGCCCTGTGTGAGTTCTCCATAAAATAAGTCTTTTTGGCAAGTGTACATTTTGCATTCTAATAACATGGCTGGCCCATCAAAGTTGTGCTCTCTGAGGCATAGTTTGAATGCTTGGCAGTTTAGTTCGAGTAAGGACTTCAGTGTCTGGTACTTTATCCTGCCAGGTGATCTTCAGAATCTTCCTAAGACAGTTCAAATGGAAGCCATTCAGTTCCCTGGCCTGATGCTGGTAGACTGTCCATGTTTCATAGGCATGCAACAATGAGGTTGGCACAGTGGTTCAATTTTGTAGTCATTCTAATACCTCTTTCCTCCCATACTTTCCTTTGGAGTCTTCTTAGTATTTAGAGACCCTTAGAGACCTAGGTTGTAATAGCCAGCTATATCCAAAGATAATGCACATTTCAAGCAACCTATATGTCTCTGCAAACTGGCCTCATATTGATCAATCAGTTGTTGTTTTCATGTTCCTTTGATTATTTACAGACACTTGAGCTGAGTACAACACCTGTTTTTCTGATTTCAGAAAATTGTACCTCTTTACTCTTCTCTTTTCAATTTAGAAAGAACCTAATCTTTCAACTAATTGGAAATCAGGTTACTTAATGTTGTGTTATTTCATTTTAATTAATTGGCCTTATTTAATTGTTTTTAAAGTATAACAATCTGTCTTCCTTCAAATTCAGGGCCCAGGCCTAAGCTAAAAAGATCGGGTCCCAATTTGTAAGGCAGATGCCATATACTGCTTAATAAATTAATATCCTCAGAAGACTGAACCTTTGTTTCTTCAGCCATTTCATCTTTCAACTGCCACCATGGAGCTAAAGGTTAGAACTGATTGAACATTCTGTTGCTTTGTTATGGCTCTTCTTTATCCTGAATCTGTGACCTGGAACTAGTTATTATGAGACAGAGTTGCCAGCTGGTACCTGTTCTTATTCCTATTGCCAGTTCAGGGATCCCCTTGGTATTCTACTCTCCATTCCTGCCCCTGCTCCTGTCTAGCCCCTCTCCAGCCCCTCTTCCCTATCCCAGTGTCTACAGACCTCTTTATCTTCCTAAGCGACCTTGGTCAGGAAAAATGACTCACTGACATTTTCTTGGTTTTTTGATTAGAATTAGGTTTAGCAAGTTTTCTAGATTGTTGTGAAGTAGGTGTGCTTTGTGAGTTAGGCAAAAGTGCGTCCTTTCACTCCACCATTTTGACTTTACCCTCTACCCTTAAATTCATACTTGGGTATTTTAGTATATGTATTGAACTAAATACTCATCTCCTTTCTCAATATGAATTGAACTAAATAACCAAGTATTTATTAAAAGCAAGGCACTGTAATGAGGTTTAGGGATACAAAACCTCATATTCCTTCCCTGTAAGGAGTATGCATTCTAATTGGATAGAATTGGTTGTTTAAATAACATATAAATAATATACATGATGTATAAAGACCAGAAAGGTTATCTGAAAGGAGAAGGCATTAGCAGTTGGGGGCTAGGAAAGGTTTCCTTTAGAGATGGGATTTGAGCAGAGGTTTGAAGGAAGCCAGAGCTCCAAGTGATCTAATGTTGTTGGCTCCCATATAAGAAGATTGGAAAGGAAGGAAGGATCCAAGTTATCAAGATATTTAAATGCCAAAGGACTTTGTATTTGATCCTGGGGGCAATGAGGAACCACTGGAACTCGTTGGACAGAAGGTGACATGTTTAGGTCTTCAGTTTTGTGAATCCCTTTGTAAGCTGAGTGGAGAATGGATTGGAGTGGGGAGGAGGGGAGATCATTTCGAAGGCTTTATACTGGTACACATAAACAGTGATGAAGGTCTAAACTAGAGGATTGACTGTGTGAGTGGATAGAACTCAGATTGTTACCTCTTTACTAGGCTCATTCTCTTCTCATCACTATGGATACGTATCCAATAGTTGACAAGTGTAACTATACCCTTTCATCTTTGTGCTGATATATTGCTAAACTTCAGCCCTTGTTTACCCTACCATTTGCCTTCCTATGTTTCTGAACATGGCTGAAAAATGTTTCACAACTAGTATTGATTGTATTAACTTCAACTTGATGTTATCTAATATTAACCAGACCCCTGGTACTATATAGGTATGTTTTATTTTTTCCTCATTTACTCTCTAATACATTCCTCACAACAGCTATATTGAATTTTCTGTCATATCCTACCTCCCTCTCAATAGAGGATCTTCCCTCTTTCTTGAGAAAATTGACACAATTTTTTTTTGTGTGAGCTTCATTTTCTTTGTAACTCTACGCCTCGGGACCCCTGCAGACAGAACATGTCTGTTCTTCTTTACTCTTCCTTTACTACAATCTCTGTCTCAAAAAAAGAAGGTAGTTGTTCTGCCTGCCAAGTCTAACCTATCTGTTTACGTCTTAGATCTTATATCCTCTGGGAGATTGCCTCTGTGCTTATAACCTTTCTTTCATCTTCCCTTATCCTACTTTCTGTATGGCCTACAGTTTTGCTATCTCTTACCTGTCCTTTAAAAACCTTCTGACTTTGTCGTTCTTTTGAATTTTTTGTAGTCATTTATACTTTTTTTTTTTAATGTACTAAGTATTTTATTTTCCCCCAGTTCCATGTAAATTTTTACTGTGTTAAAGGAAATTATCTGTACTCACTGCCCCACTTTCCCACTTGCAGTATGATTTCTGACTCTACCACTGTACTCTCCAGGGTCTCCTGGCTTTGATACTAACACTAAAATCTGAGCTCCTGTTCCTTCCTTCACTATCATTGTTCTTTGGGAGGAAGTCATCCCATAATCCTTAATTTTTTCTGTGTTCTTCTTCTTGAGTTTTCTTTAGCTTGTGACACTCTGCACCTCCTTCTGAATTTTTTCATCCCTTAGCTTTTGTGAAATTGCTTTTTTTATCTTATAATAATAAGTGATAGTAAGAACAATAATAATTGACATTTATATCCCTTATTGATCCTCACAACAAACTCATGAGGTAAATACTACAGTTGTTAATGCCATTTTATAGATGAGGAAACAAACTCAGATAGGTTAAGTGACTAGCTGCTCATTGTTACCCATATGGAAAATATTGGTGTCAAGGGCATAAATTCAGTCTATATCTACCCTCACTCCAGGTCTGGTGCTCCGTGTGCCTGCCTTACTCCATATCTTTTGCCTCCTACAAATCTGAGGTTTTCTTCTTAGATTCCTTTATTGTATCATTATTCATATTCTGACCATTCAACATGGATATAACTCAGAGGTTCTGTCCTGGTCTCTCTTTTTCGGTTTTTCCTTTGTGATCACATCAGATACCATAGATTCAGTTATTACTGTGTTAATTGCTTTCTTGTCTATCTCTTGATCTCCAGTTCAGTTTTGTCCACCTTTAATTTGACATTTCTACCTGGATGTTCCTTTGACATCTAAAATACAAAAAAAAAAAAAGTTCAAAATGGAACTAATTATCTCACCCCCAAGTCTACCTCTTGTTCAAATTTCCCAAATTCTAATGATGAAACAGCTGTTCTGGGCTCCCATATTGGCTGCCTTTGTTATTCTTGACTCTTCCCTTTTCTTCAGCCCATGATGTGTATAAGTTACCAAATCTTATCCTCAGCAACATCTGAGGGTCATGAAGTTGTAGTGTAGAAATGGAGTGTAAATGTTAAGAAGATTGGAAACGTAAAGGGTTGTGAAGGCTTTTAAAAGAAGATTTTATATTTTATCCTGGAGGTAATTAAGAACATTAAATTTCTTTGAGTAAAGGACTGAATCAAATGATCAAACCTATGCTTTAGGAATATTACTTGGGAAACTGAGTACAGGATGGTATGGAGTAGGGAGAGGCTTAAGACAGGGAAACCAGTTAGAAGGTAAATACAGTAATCCTGCCTCAGATGATGATGATGATCTGTAAATAGGATCTGACTGTGAATGGAAAAATATGAGATATGAGAAGACAGAAATGACAAGACTTTGGAACAAATTGTATGGGAGGCATAAATCCTAAATGAATAGTTGAGTATGTTACTGAGATTATGGATTTAGGTAACTGGGAGGATGGTAGTATCTTCCGCAGCAATAGAGACCCTTGGAAATAGGGAGAAATTTTTGGGAAAAACAACAATTTCTGCTTTTGGATGTGTTAAGCTTGTAATGCCCATGGAACATCAACTTAGAGATGTCTAAGAGGTAGTTGGTAATTGTAGACTAGAGTTCAGGAGAGAGATTAGGGCTGAATAAATAGATAAGGATCACTCAACTGTTAGTCTTTGAATTAGAGAACATAACATACTCTCTTGTATCATTTTAAATTGTTTTCTAGAAATATCATTTCAGCCAAATTGTTCTGTTTCCTGGAATTCAGAATTCCATATCTAGGTTCTGTACTTTCATACAATTTAATCAGTCAGTACACATTTATTAAGCACCTACTATGTGCTAGACTTTGGGGATACAAAAAAAGACAAAAGATAGTCCTGCCCTCCAGGTTTTTATCATCTAATGAGGGATACAACTAATGAAAACATGGATGCCACAAACTATGTGCAGGATAAATTAGAAATTATTAACAGAGGGAAGACACAAGAATTAAGAGGAGTTTGCCTGGAATATACCCCTCTTCTTATTGAAGTTCTTATTTTCCTTCAAGGTTCAGTCCAGTTGCTACCTTCTGTAAAAAGTTTTATTTAATTATTCCCCCATCCCATACAGTTGTTAGTATTTTCTTCCTTATAACATTTACTCATTTCTGTACTTATTTTCTGTTCAACAGAATGTAAGTTCCTTGAGGGCAGGGACTGTTTTGTTTTTGTCTGTGACTACCTGGTTCTGCCTCCGTATGGTGCTGAAAGGCTTGTGCTCTTTGCCATTACTTAATCTGGAAAACATCAGTTTCAGCTTAGAGATCCATTCAGGAACCTGGTTTGGGGGTCTTTTTGCCTAGAAGCTTAGTATTATATGTAGAAGTTGTATATAGTAGATGCATAAAAAATGCTTCATGAATTGAAATGAGAAATACCTATCTATGCCAGATCAGGTTATTTTCTCATTTTGTTTTTAGGAGTTACAATCAGTCATGAAGGTTATACTTGAGCATCTTATACAATATAACTGATTAAATAACCCTGTAGCTTAGTGTGATTATTTTTGAATGTAGTGAAGGGTTTAAAAATAGAATTCAATGTTGGTGACATCATTTCTTTGAGGATACTAATTATTTAAGGAATTGGATATTGTTTTTTTCTTTTAGCATTCTTGAAATGAAAATGAAATATAAAAATGAAATATAAAAATATCACCATGCTTACTGTTTTTATGAACAAATTACTGTTATTTTCTTTTCTTTATATGTACTTTGCTGGATATAATAATAGTGTATGAAAAGCTCAAGTATTTTAAACTGTTTTTCATACTCTTAATTGATTTGTCTTTTACTTACTATTTTAGTGTATTAGCATAAAATAATGATTGAGTGGTACAATATTCTTTTAATGTTGAACTCAGTAGTTTTGGAAATATTTTAGGATTTATTAACTAAAAGATTACAAGATTTTTTTTTGACCTCACATAAAGGTATTGCTTAATTCACATGAAGTTTTGTTAGTAGATTTGTTTTTACTGAAAGATAATTAGATTTTTGTGCTAATTGGAAGCATTTCTATGCATTATTACAGAGAGGAAACAAAATTTTCCATCTGAATTGATATAAATGTTTGGCCTCCTTGGTGCTGTCCTTTTTCTCTAAGGGAAGAAGCTTGTATCCTCCTGGCCTGTCAAGGGTCTCTGATTCCTCTTTACCCATTATCAGCAATGGGTAGCATTTATTAGCCCCCGTGTGTTGTGTGTGTGCATGTATGTGCATGTGCGTGCCATCTGCTGAAAATTTACAAATGTGACTGAAATGACATGATATGCCCCCAAATTATTTTCATTTTATATTGTTTATATATAAATGTTCAATTTTAAGTTCACTGTTCTGAAATTTAAAGATCACTTGAGAGTTCTGTTTTAAGCTCTTTCTCAATCACATTGCAATTATGTCTTATTTAATATTAAACATTTCCCCATTCAAAGAAACTTACAGATTATTTTGAGTCTATATTTATTTTGTTTTAAAATGTTTCATTTTTATACTTTGAAAATTAATGGAACTTTCCTTTGTTTTCTTTCCTGAGAAAAGGAGGTTTTCTGAAAATGGTCCAATAAAGCATAAATATTAATTTTAGCTGCGTATATGCATGAGTGGAGGCAGCTTGGTGGTTCAGTTGATAGAACTCAAGTATATGTTTACATTTTGTCATCTTAGATTTGGCCCACTGTTTTAGCCTGTCAGGGCTAACTGGATGGGTCCATAGAAGCCCTCTTTCTAGTCCAGTACTTTAATTTTAAAGAAAAAAAATTGAGAATCAAAACTGCATGGGATATGTTTCTGAATTAATACTTTGCAGTTTTCTAATTTCAAATCTCTAGTATTTTTCCCCACAGTACTACACTATATATTAAATTTGTGATTTAGTGTATTTAGCTTTCCTTTTACATTGTCATCTAGAAATTTTATAAACACACTGTCTGTCCTTACCTAAGTCTTTGACAAAAATATGGACCTGAGCCAGGGTGAGTGTTTTTCAACTATTTCTGAGTACACTTAGTATAACTCTGCTTCCATCCAGCCCACAGTTAGATGTCTTTTCTACAAGCACGATATGCAAGAACTTTCAAATACCTTGCCAAAATCCAGGTATGTTCTTTTTGTGAAATTTTCTACCTACTGTCTTGTATATAGTCCAGTATGAAGTACAGGCTATTGATTGGATAAGATAGCCTTCAAGCAGATACTTTAAAATAAATTTAGGTGTCCTTGGGAAAGGCTGAGAAGCATGAATGTTTATTGCATGTTCTTTTTTAGGCTTCTGTTAGTCTTTTTTAGGGATCATATATTGAGTATCCATCTCAGGAACTGTTGCTACACGTATGGACCGTGCTGAATTTACAGTATGTTTGACTTCTCTTTGGAAATGATCAAAGCTTACGTGTATTTGGGTGACATCGTGTTGAATAAATGTGTATGAGATAGGTAATGTTAAAGTCCACAGAATGTTAAATGTTGAAGTGTTTAGGCTATACTGTTTATTTCATAGTAGGGTAAGAAATAAGGATGTGGGGTATCTTCTGTACCTTCAGAACTTGTTAAGAAGCTCATTATTTCTCCTGAACTATTACAGTGGCTTTATTATTGGTCTCATTGCTTAAAGTCTCTCACCTCTTCAGTCTATCCTTCAGTACATAATATATTTCTAAGTCTATTGTCTTAATGTGTTAGTCTTTCGCTCAAAAATTTCCAGTGGTTCCCTACTGTCTTTTAAGATAAATAAAATACAAACTCATTATCACATTCAAAGACTTCCACAACCTGACTCCCAATCAGCAAATCAGTCACAACTACTTATTAAGTACCTACTATGTGCCCAGCATTATACTAAGCCCTGCGGTACAAAGAAAGGTGAAAAATCGTTCTCCTCAGGGAGCTCACAGTCTGATGGGGGGAGACAATATGCAAACAACTATGTTCAACCAATATATACAGGATAAATTGAAAATAACCTCAGAGGGAAGGCACTAAGATTAAGGAACACTGGGAAAGGCTTTTTGGAGAAGGTGAGGCTTGAGGTAAGATTTGGAGGAAGCCAGGATTTGGAGATGAGGAGGGAGACAGTTCAGAGCATGGGGGACAACTGGCCAGTGAGAACTCTCAGAGTCAGGAAATTTAGTGTTTTGTGCAAGGAATCCTGTGTCATTGGATAGAAGAGTATCTTTCAATAGTTTTCATATTATTCTCTTTTCTATATTCTCAGTTTTAGCCAAAGTGGTAGTTTCTGGAGCTCCACTTGTTGTTTCCTGTCTTCCTGTCTCAAAAGCATACCTGGAATGGATTCTTTCCTCACCTCTACATTTTATAATCTCTCGCTTCCTTCAAGGCTCATCTCAGATAAAATCTTCCACTGGAAGCCTTTCCTGCTTTCTCCAGTTGTTAGTTTTCCTCTCTGTCTTGAAATTACCTCATCTTTACTTCTCTGTGGGTGTTTTATCCCCCTGGTAAGCACCTTGAGGGAAGGGATTGGTTTTATTTTTTGCATAACTACAGTCCCTAACATAATGTCTAATACACAGGTACTTTCTAAATGTTTGTCAAATTGAAGGAAATTTGTTATGTGTATATACACATACATACATACATAAGCAACTTTTCTTGTATGCGGCACAAGAATTTTTATTTTATTGTGGTTGTTCTGTTTTCAGTTGTATACAACTCTTTTGTAACCTCATTTGGGGTTTTCTTGGCAAAGATACTGGAGTGGTTTTCCATTTCCTTCTCCAGCTCTTTTTACAGATGAGGAAATTGAGGCAAATAGGGTTAGGTCCAGAGTCACACAGATAATAATTGTCTAAGGCCAGATTTGAACTTGGGTCTTCCTGACTCCAGGTCCAGTGCTCTATCTACTGTACCACCTACCTTTCCATATTATTTATTTTATTACTACTACTTAAATCTTTTCAAATAAATCAACCTTAAAAATAACATTTCCATATACAAAGTAGTCACCTAAACATTAGTGCCTTTGGTGTGTTTCCCAGTTTCTTAATTTTGTATTGCAACTGTTCAAAGTAAGTGACTTTCTCTTCTGTAGTTGAGAGATATTTTGGGGAGGGGGAGTGTCTGAGTCATTTGTGCTATGTCAGAGTTGGCTATTTACCTCATTACAAAAATATATCTGGTAAAGAACTAGAAGGCAATAATTTATTAAAGGAATAGTATCTGGTTTTTCTTATATTGGGAACTACATAGCTAATTCTTTTTCTGTGACCAGGAAGCCACATATTTTTGTACTTATCATCTCCCTTTTTCTTTCTTCTTTCACATTCATGTTAATTATAGTACGCAGTATAGAGTATAGATTAGGACTCAATCTGACAGAAAAACAGGTCAGACTTGAAAGTGTACGTATTATTCTGGAAGCTGTGCATTTGGGGAATATGGGAGAACTCCCAGTAGATGAATGTGACAAAAAACCTTGGATCTCTGGCATCTACATGCACGCAATATTATTGCCTCGGCAAATTGAATCATTTTAGAATGATTTTATAGCAGAGAGTATTATTCAGTGAACTAAGATAAAGCTGAATGTTGCTTCATAATAGAAAATATTTTAACTTTTGGTTGTTCAGGTACATTTGAAATACCTCACCAAATAGAAGTACTTGTTGAATCTTTCAGCCTCCTCAGAGAGCAGCATATTTTTGTCTCTTATAAAACCAGAAGAATTATCTTGTCTTGGTGTTGAGCACACATTAAAATTTTTAGAAGATTTCATACTTGCAGTTATTTTAGTTATACTACTAGGATCAGTTTGGCTATCTGATTTCCTAGTTGAGGTTTTTAGTTCAGTGGTAGTTTTAATAGAAGTGGTATATAGAAAGGTTTTAATAGAAATGGTAGTTTTAAATAGAAGCAGTTGAATTTTTCAGAAATACTGCATATGGCAACAACTGGACACAAAAGATTGTTTGAAACCTCTGTACTGACATTAGATATGTAAATTGAATTTGCCTAATCATATTTTACCAATATTAACATAGAACAGTCAGTTCAGTTTGCAGCTATTTCTAGCATTTCTTACTGATGCTTTCTTATTTATCCTAGAGTAAACTGCTTGTCTCCCAGAAAGTTCTGAATATATTCCCTCCATGCTAGATGCATCTTCTGCTATTTACCCTAAATGGAATAATGTGTAGATTTTTATTTTATTTTGTATTACTGAGAAGCATGGAGAGATTGGGTTATTAGGAATCTCAGGGAGAATAAGAAAAAACAGGGGAAAATGATAAATAACAGTAATGCCTCAAAAAAGGCAAATGAGAACATCAGTTCTCATTGAGTTATCCTTTTTATCTTAGAAAAATTTTTGAAAATATTTTTGAAATGTTTACTTGAAAAAAATGTTAATAGAATAGATGATTTCATACAAGTGGTATTCTCTAGAAGGCAAAATCTTTGTAATCATAGTATATAACTGGAACAACAGGTGGAAGTTGAAAAGGAGCAAATTTTGTCTTGTGCGAATAACCTTACTAATAGAGCTATTCAGAATCAAAATGAGCTGCCTTAGCACATATGAGTTTACATTTATTCAGAAAGATGTTCAGCACTTTTTTGGAGGCAGTTTTAAGCAAAGTCTAAATGGAAGAGGCATTTCTGATTCATGGCTGTTCAAAAGATATCACTGGTATAGTAGGGGAGGTAGAGTCAAGGTGGTAATAGAAAGTCAACATTTTGCCCAGCTCGCTGAGCACATGTCCCCTGGCACAACAAGTGGGGTAGATTATGATTTTGAAAGCCAAGAAAAATCACAGTGAGTCATTTTCCCAGTCTCAGAGAGCTTAGGAAGACTGATATAGAGGTCTGCAAACACTGGAGTAGGGGCTAGCCAGGAATGAAGCATAAGAGCATTGGAGGCAGCAGCAGCAGTGGTGGTGGTAAGGAACATTCTAGCACCCAGGAATGGTAAGGATACTGAGAGTGTTCAGCAGAAGTAGAAACATTAGGCACTAGACCAGAAGACAATCTCAGTGGACCTCTAAAGTGGTGATGAGAGCAAGAAGAGGTACCCACTGGCAGGTCATTTGCCCATCCCCCAGTTTCAGGTCATGGTTCCAGGGTAGAGAGGAACAGTCAAGAGAGGCTGTGTTCGGAGGAAGGAGTAAGTTCCAGAAGCAGATGTGGCTCTGAGATCAAGAGTGGGAGTAGATTGAAGGGAGATTTGTGGACTCATTTCTAGCCTTTAGACCTTCCCTTCCCCCCCCCCCCCCCCCCGCCCCTTCTTACCCCAAACTGCAGTGGAATAACCAGGGCAAGAAACCCAAAGTAAAGGGGAAGCCTTTAAAGTTAAGTTGCTCTGAACATACTGAACTTTCCAGTGGGCTAATTGTGACTGAGTCCAGCAGCAGTCTACACACAAAGCCACAGAACAAAACCTGGATCAGGGATTTGCAGACCTCAGATCAGAAGGGCAGTGAACACACCCCACCTTTGAACCATGAGCTGTGAAAACAGAAGGACATAAAAAGACAGAAGCTCAGGCCAGACATTTTCCCTGGAAATGAGCACAGTTCAACAAGACATAAAAGTGTTAAAAAAAAAAAACATCCCTCCCTTCTTCAGTGAGTTTAGTACTTGGCTCATAGTTTTTCTCCCTCCCCCTTCAGCTCCTGCCTTCATACTAAAACCCTTCAGCGTGCATATTAATGCTCCTTTAAGCACACTAATCTTTCACTTTCTCAGTCTGCTCACTTCTTACCTCTTGGGAGCTGCTCCTCTGCTGAACTCAACCGCATGCAAAGATGTCTCTGATCTTTCCATAATCTATAAATGTACCACTTCCTCCTCCAGGATGGCAAAACCCTACTTTTTGTCCACACCATGACTTTCAGTCCCTTGACCCCTCAGTTCTCTCCCAAGCCATCTCCTCTGCTTTAGCCACTCTTTCCTATTTTCCACTTTTGTTCCTCTGTGAACCAGTTCACGTCTACTTTGTCCTCTTCTCTTGAGTCCCTGGCCCCGTTATCATACTAACAATTTTGCCCGGTCAAACATTAGCCTTTGATCGCTGCCACCATTTGTAGCCTTCACTCTTTAACACATGCTACTTAAGGTGGAGGAGGAGATCGAGCAGCTTTTCTGATCAGATTCACTACAAATTTATGTTATACAACCTCAACTGCGTTCTCTCTGCTGCCAGGCAATCCTACTATACCTCCCTTCTCAACTCAGTATCCCATTCTCCACCATGGACTCTTCCAGATCTTTTTATGCTTTTCAGTCTTCCTCAAACCTCCCATTGCTTTGCCTACCCCAACTCTCTCAGCTGAGATTTTTACAGAAAAATTGAGGCCATTTGTTTCAAGCTCCCTCTCCACCTAAAATTCCATGTTCTATGGGATGCCTCCCACCGTGCACCCCTCCCTCCCCCAACTCTCTTAGTTCTAGTGCTTCCCTCTGTTGGCTATTTGCTTTTTATTCTGGAGATAGGTTATTTTGTATATATTTGTTACACTGGTTTCTGATTACCTCCAGGATCAAATATAAAATCCATTGTTTGTCATTTAAAGCCCTTCACAAACCCTACCTACCATCGCAGACAGAGTTCTTACACTTGACTCCCCTTTTTGTTCTAGCAACATTGCCTGCTTGACACATGACTTCTGACATGACACATCATTTTCTGACTCCACTTCTTACACTAACTTTTTCATGCCTGTCACTCTCTCTGTCTTCATCTTTGCTTCTTGGCCTCCTTTAAGACTCATTTCAAATCCTACCTTGTGCAAGAAACTAAAAAGTCTTTCCCCTCACCCCAATAGTCATTTTCCCCTAACTTTATTTTCCATTTACACTAATATATATCTATCATATTTGTGAAAAATTATTTGCATATTCCATTCCATTTGGATATGATGTCCTTGGGATGAGTAACTGTGTTTTTGCCTTTCTTTGTGGACACAGTGCTTACAGTACCAGCAACGCAGTAACTGTTAATACTTGTTAACTGACTTTGCAACTGTTTTGAATATGTGCAGTGGAGTGAGGAATAGTGAAAGTTACTTTTTAACTCTCAATTTTCAATTTCTAAACGTGAACGACTGGAAGGATGGTAGTTCCCTAGAAAGAAACTGGGACACAGCTAGAAAGAATGGTGATTTTAAGAAAAAAGATATCAACTTCTGTATTTGTCATGTCAAGTTTGAGGTGTTTGAGATGCACAGGTAGAGATATCCCACAAACAATTGGTGGTATGGGGACTGAAGTTCAGCAGAGAGATAGACCATGGTTAGATATGTTTTTCTCTGCATAGAGAAAAATAGTTAAATGCATGAGAACTCCTGAGATCATTGAGAATATATAGAGAGAAGAAAGCCCAGGGCAGAATTAATAATGTAATTGTAGAGACAAAATATACAAGAAAAGCTTAATAATTATATAGCTAAAAAATTTTATAGGAGATGTCATCAGGTATGATTAAATTAAGTAATTATTATTTTATATAGTATTGCATGCCAAGAAAAAAGTACTGTCTTTTAAAATTTTATTTCATAGGTTTGGGTAGGTGTTCTTAACATCATTTCATAGATACTAAGGCTCACAGAAACCAGGAGTTGGAGTGTGTGACTCAGGACAAAGTTATTAGCAGCCAGGTTTAGGACCTAGGTTTTCTGATTTCCAGAAAACTTGTGTTCTTTCTCCTATATCATAGAATGTCTTCCATACCTTCCTAAGCCTCTTATTTTTCTTAACATTAACAGTGTTAATCTTCCTCACCCCTACTAATACCCCCAAAAAGACATGCCAGGAACTGTGTAAATGACTGAAGCTGTCCATCCACTTTGGGTCCTGAGGCTTGTGTCTTTAATGGGGAATTTAGTGGTGGAAAGAGGAGTGGCTAGCAGATACCACATATCAAATGAAAGAAAACTTGGGACTAAATTTGGTATACAGCCCAGAAGTCACCATTTCTGATTAGATACACCGTAACTGAATTTGTAGTAAAATGGAGGACTCTATAAGGAACTTTTAAAATGGTCAATCAAGTGTTGCTTTCTTATTCAGCTCTTTCTAGAAGATTGAATTCTGAGTGAAACATTTTCACTCATCTCTATTCATCTGTATCTCCCCCTGACCCTCACGTTCTTCAACTTTGCTATAGCATGCCTAGGATTAGATACCATGTGCACCACTCTTTTTGAGATATGTAACATACTCCTATCACTTAGGTCATCCATATGTATATATATACCACTTTGATCGGGAATAGATTTTTTTTTTTTTTTAACACTTAGGAGGAAATCGTAATGGGCTCTTGATTAGGTAGCATGTCTTTTCTTTTCCCAGCTCTCTCTTATCTTTATTTCATGGATGGTCTTTCTTTTTTTATATTTGTTTCTCCGGAACCCAATACAATGCTTAGCTTTGTATGCATTCACTCATTCCTTTACCAATTAATAACATAATTAAATATGATGGGAATTTTTTCCTTATATCTAATCTTCTGCTTTTCCCAACTTCCATCCATTGCTCCAAATTTTAAACAAGCAAAGTTTAATTTCTTTCACACATTGCATTCCTTCAGACATTTGAAGACAGCTGTTATAGTCTCTTCAAGTCTTCTTCTGAATAATTATATCCAGCTTTTCATCCAGACTTCATATGACAATAATATCATCGTCATTATCAGCCCTGGCATTTATATAGCACTTTAACTTTTGTTGTTTATTTATTTATTTTTAGTTGTCAGCATTCATTTCCACAAGATTTTGAGTTCCAAATTTTCTCCCTATCTCTCTTCCTCCCCTCACCCCAAAATACCATGAATTATTATTACCCCTTCCCCCAATCTGCCCTCCCTTCTATCACAGCCCTCCCTCCCCTTATCCCCATCTTCTCTCTTTTCTTGTAGGGCAAGATAGATTTCTATACCCCATTATCTGTATTTCTTAATTCCCAGTTGCATGCAAAAAACAATCCTCAACATTTGTTCCTAAAACTTCCAGTTCCAACTTTTCTCCCTTCCTCCCTCCCCACCAATCCCCACTGAGAAGGTAAGCAATTCAATATAGGCTATATATATGTAGTTTTTCAAATAACTTCCATAATGATCATGGTGTGTAAGACTAACTATACTTCTCTCCATCCTGTCCTGCCCTCCATTTCTTCTTTTCTCTCTTTTGACCTTGTCCCTCCCCAAGGGTGTTTACTTCTAATTGCTCCCTCCTCCCATTTGTCCTCTCTTCCATCATCCCTCCCATCCTGCTTATCATAACCCTTCTCCCCTACTTTCCTGTAGTGTAAGATAGGTTTTCATACCAAATTGAGTGTGCATGTTGTTCCTTCCTTGAGCCAAATGTGATGAGAGTAAGCTTCACTTTTTCCCTCTCACCCCTTTTTCCCCTCCATTGGAAAAGCTTTTTCTTGTCTCTTCTATGAGAGATAATTTAACCCATTCCATTTCTCCCTTTCTCCTCCCAATATATTGCTCTCACCCCTTAATTTTATTTTTTTAGATATCATCCCTTCCTATTCAATTCACCCTTTGCCCTCTGTGTATATGTGTATAATCTCTCCAACTACCCAGATACTGAGAAAAGTTTCAAGAATTACAAATATTATCTTTACATGTAGGAATGTAAACAGTTCAACTTTAGTGAGTCCCTTATGATTTTTCTTTCCTGTTTACCTTGTCATGTTTCTCTTGATTCTTGAGTTTGAAAGTCAGATTTTCTATTCAGCTGTTGTTTTTTCATCAAGAATGCTTGAAAATCCTCTACTTCACTGAATGACCATTTTTCCCCCCTGAAGTATTATAGTTTTGCTGGATAGGTGATTTTTGGTTTTAATCCTAGTTCTTTTGACTTCTGGAATATCATATGCCAAGTCCTTTGATTCCTTAACATAGAAGCTGCTAGATCTTGTGTTATCCTGTTTGCATTTCCACAGTACTCAAATAGTTTTTTTTTTTAGTTGCTTGCAATATTTTCTCCTTGACCTGGGAACTCTGGAATTTGGCTACAATATTCCTAGGAGTTTCTCTTTTTGAATCTCTTTCAGGAAGTGATCAGTGGAGTCTTTTAATATTTATTTTTCCTTCTGATTCTAGAATATCAGGGCAGTTTTCCTTGATAATTTCATGAAAGATAATGTCTAAGCTCTTTTTTTGGTCATGACTTTCAGATAGTCCCATAATTTTAAAATTATTTCTCCTGAATCTGTTTTCCAGGTCACTTGTTTTTCCAGTGAGATAGTTCACATTATCCTCTATTTTTTCATTCTTTTGGTTTTGTTTTGTAATTTTTTGGTTTCTCATAAGGTTACTAGCTTCCATCTGCTCCATTCTAATTTTTAAAGAACCATCTTCTTCAGTGAGTTTTTGAACCTTCTTTTCCATTTTATTAATTCTGCTTTTGAAAGCATTCTTCTCCTCATTGGCTTTTTGAGCCTCTTTTTCCAAGTGAGTTAGCCTATTTTTCAAGGTGTTATTTTCTTCAGCATTATTTTGGGTCACCTTTAGCAAGTTGTTGACTTGCTTTTCATGATTTTCTTGCATCCTTCTCATTTCTCTTCCCAATTTTTCCTCCACCTCTCTTACTTGATTTTCAAAATCCTTTTTGAGCTGTTCCATAATCTGAAACCATTGCATATTTATTTTGAAAGTTTTGGATGCAGAAGCCTTGACTTTTATGCCTTCTTCTGATGGTATGCTTTGTTCTTCCTCATCTGAAAGGATGGAAGGAAATCTTTGTTCACCAAGAAAGTAACCTTCTATAGTCTTTTTCCCCTTTTTTGGGCATTTTCTCAGTCAGTTACTTGACTTTTGAGTCCTTTGTCAAGAGAAGAGTACACTTTGGGGACCTGACCAAGTTTCCTCCAAGGTGGCACAATCAAAGGAGAGGAGTTTACTCCTCTCCTGACTTGCACTCTGGTCTGGGAGCTACCACAGATTTTTCTGCCCAGAATCTGTGTGTAGAATTCCCTCTTGAAAGTCTCCACCAGCTCCTCCATGCCAGCCAGCACTCCTCACCCCATGGCTGCCACTCAGGGCTGAGATCCAGAGCAGCTGCTTAATTCCACCAGGAACTTGGAGGCTGCTGCTGCAGTTGCTGCTGCCACAGGGCCAGACAGCATTCCCTTCTCCCCCAGATGAAAGAACTTTCTCATTGACTTGTAAAGCCATCATTGGTGTTTGTGGGTTGAGCAGTCTGGGAACTGCAGCTGCTGACAGGGATTCTGCCCTTGAGACCTGTTTTAAGTTCTGTTGCTACTGGTGCCGTTTGGCCAAGGCTGTACTGTGCTCTGCTCTGTACCTTGTGTGATAGACCCTTCCTGTTGGCCTTCCAGGCTGCCTTGGACTGGAAATCTCTTTCACTATGTTGTTTTGTGGCTTCTGCTGCTTTGGAATTTGTTTAGAGTAATTTTTTACAGGTATTTTATGGGCCATGGGGCGGAGCTTCTGCAGGACAGTCCTTTTACTCTGCCATCTTGGCTCTGCCCCTCCCTCTATAACACTAACTTTTGCAAAATACTTAATGTCAATTGTCTCATTTTATCCTCATGATAACTTTGTATAAAATAGGTCCTATTATTATCCAATTTTTCACATGAGAAAAGTGAGGGTGAATTTAAGGGACTTACCCTGGAGGATCACACAGCCAACACAGGTATGAAGCGGAATTTGAACTCTGATCTTACTATCTTCAGGTCTCTCATTTTATCCAATGTACCACCTGGTTGTCTTGCTGACATGATCTCAAGGCCTTTTTCATCTGGTTTCCTTCTTCTGGATACTCTCTAGCGTACTGGTGTCCTTCCTAAAATGGTGGTATCTGCACCCAAATACAGTGTTCTAGTTGTCATCTGACCAGAGGAGAGAGTTGTGAAACCTTAATTCCCATGCCCTGGACACTATATTTCTATGACTTTTGTCCAGGATTATATTACCGTTTGACTTCAGTGTCATGCTATTTGCAGGGATGATGAGTGGAAGTATAGGGAAGTGAATTGACACACCTTTTTGCAGTAGCAAGTATTGTTTGTATTCTAGGTCCAGAAGTAGAGGGGAGAAGGACTGAGGCTTAGATGGAACATACAAGGCAGCTGGCAAGGGAGTGACCTATATCTAGGACATCTCCATCTGTGTGAGTCACACATTTGGGCCCCAGACTTTCCAGAAATGAAAGAATTAAGACCTCTAGGACATTGTCTTCAGTTCTGGTGGAAAGGTGGCTGGAGAGAGAAGATGACTAGAGAGTAAAAGATTACTGTAAACCACTAGGTCTTTTTCTACATAAATTTCTGCCTAGTTACTTCTTCCCCCACCTTATTCTTGTATAATTGATTTTTTGCACCTTATTGGAGGGTTTTTTTGTATTTTCCTTATTCACTGTTATAGAGATGGACTGTCATAGGAAGATTCTGAGGATCTAGCAGAGCAGCTGCTCAGCAGGATAAGGTAGCAGACACTGAAGTCCTTACTCAAGCTGAAGTGCCAAGTCTTGAAACTGTGCTTCAGAGAGAACAACTCCAATGGGCTGGCCACACTGTTCGAATGCAAAATGCACACTTGCCTGAAAGACTATTTTATGGAGAAGTCACATGGGGCAGGCTATCACATAATGGCCAGAAGAAGAGATACAAGGACACTCTCAAGGTCTCTCTCAAGAACTTTAAATTTAATTGTGCAGCATGGGAGACACTGGCACAGGACCACTCAGCATGGCATGCCCACATCAGAAAAGGTGCTGTGCTCTGTGAGCAAAGCAGAATTGAGAAAGACACAGTAAACATAAGATGCAGAAATATTTACATGAGTTATCTGTGCCCAATCTTGTGGTAGAGCATTCCAAGCTCTTACTGGTGTGATCAGCTACAGTCAGACACACTGAAACTTCACTTTATCGTGGTGGTGTCATTTTGGTCCTCTTCAAGAATGAAGGACAACAACCAACCAACCAACCATTCATTGTAATCTTTTTAGATTCAGTCCATCTTTTCTAACCTTTCAAAATAATATTTGGTTCATTTAGAGTTCACAAAGCCCATTATTTATAGTATCTCATTTGATTCTTACAACAGTCTTGGGAGGTAGGTATTTTTTGACCTCATATTATAGATGAGGAAACTGAGACTGAGGGAGGTTAAGTAATTTTCCTGAGGTTACAAAGGTAGGAAGTGACTGAGGCACAATTTGAACTCAGGTACTGCTCTCTCCAAATCCAACATTCTACTTACTACACCAAAGATCTTTCTGAATTTCACCTATTTATCTTAATAGCAATCATTCAAAGCGTTGTATAATTCACATAATGTGATAACCATGTCATCTGCCTTCATTTCATTGTGCTAAAATGATATAATTGTCTTCCCTAGAGGGGTAGCATGACATAGTGGATAAAATTCTAGATTTTGATTTAGGAAGACCTTGTTTCCTACCTTTCTAATACTTGGATATATTAGATGACTATGAGCAAAACCCTTAACAGCTTTCTGCTGTATTTTCCTATTAAAAAACATAGTGAAATCTTTAGGATCTTTCTTCACAGGATAGGAAGCTTGCCTAAAAATGTAAAGTGCTTTATAGATCTTAAAGAGTTGTATAAATGTTGACAATATTAATTGAAGTTCCTAAATGATGCAAAATGTAAATGGCATTTATAATCAGATTTGTAAAAGTTTAGGACAAGTACATTATGGAATTGTAATATAATGCATTTCAAATTTTATGACAAGAAATGTATAAAATAGAAAAGAAGACAAAATTTGGGGCCTTTGGCTAGCAAAATTGAAATTATTAGTTATCTGCGATTTTTGACACTGTCTACTCCAAGATTGGGAATGCTTCCCTCAGCAGAATGGGTGAATGAGAACAATTTATTCCAATAACCATAAAGGCAGTTGAAGCAAGTGCTTTGGCACCCTTAGAACTTGGTCAGACATTGGAGATGCCAAAGTCATCGGTATCCTGGAGCATTGCCAGTAGTCCTGACTTTTGTCTTGCAACTGAACTTTGATGACTCTGGAATAGAGAGTAAGGCTGATGACTTCATACAACTCTGCCTCTCTTAAATCCAATTCACATATAAGTTAAGACATCACCCGTAATTTCATTAGTCCTCTTCAAAAATGAAGGACAACCAGCAACAACAGCAATTTTTTCTGCCATAGCACCTTACATCTATTTAAAATGTAGAGTCGTTGTAATCTGTATGATGTATCTTGTATAATGGATATTTAAGATATTGGATGAAATAAATTGTATTCCACAGCAGGTTTATGTTGAATAGGAAAAGATGACCTACTTTTTTTTCCCTGAATGTATCAAATGAGCATCTGATGAAGCAAATTGGGAAAACTGCCTTCCGCAAAAAGCTTTTAGGCCTTTGGTAATTGTGGCCACAATCAAAAACAAAAGGCCACTCTCACTCATTGTGGGAAAAGGTACAGGTTCCTGTAATGTTTCTTTTTGGTGTGACACATGTTAGTGATGGCAAGTTTTTTAGTTTTTAATGTAAAATTTCCGGAAACTTCTGCTGTCATCATCTCCCATTGTTCCCTGTCTCATAATGTTAGATGTCCTCATTAAAGGAGAATTCTGTGCTAAAAAGGCTAACTTTGATATAACTAGCTTATGTTATCAGGGATTGTGAGAGAGAGAGAGAGAGAGAGAGAGAGAGAGAGAGAGAGAGAGAGAGAGAGAGAAGAGTGTCCAGATATTTGGGGGGAAAAGGTAACTGATGAACATTGATGGTTTTTAATAAGCTAAAAATGGTTTTTGTGAATTCAAGTTATAGAATGACAGTTTCTCTACCAGTTAACTGAACATGAAATAAATGGATTATCTTTTTTTTTCCCCTAGGTGATAGCTTGTTATTAAATACAATCTTAAGAAATGATTCTTTCTTCTTGGTCAATGGAGATAGTCATCTGTTACCACTTTCTTTTCAGCTTTTACGGGAATTGAAGCACCCTAATGTGATTGCATTACAAAAGGTATTCCTTTCTCACAGTGATAGAAAGGTTTGGCTGCTATTTGATTATGCAGAACATGATTTATGGGTAAGTTCAGTCTTCTTGATTATATTTAGACTTTTTTTCCCTGTAGGATTATTTTATTTGTGCATGTGGTAGAGGTACATAGAATATATAGAATCAGAATTCTGTTCTATGTGTTTATTGTTGTTAAATGTTAAATTTTATGTATATATTTTACACAACACACACATGAATATATATGCATATATTTGCATAGAATACTGATTATCATTTATTTTTTTTAAATTGTATATTGCCTTATTTTGTTTATGTAGTACTATACTTTACTGTGTCTAAGAAATAGTTAACATTTTAAAAAATACTTGATAGTTAATAAGCTTACTGATAAAAAATTGAAATTTATGTTTATTTTATGGTACCATACTGTAGTTCAGATTTAATTAGTGTTCTGCATTTGATTTTGAACAAATTACTTAACTTCTTAATTGCCCCTAGGCAACTATTTTAAAACTCAAAAGTTGCCGAGAATGTGCTGTTACTTTGATGGGGAAAATTTCCTCTTCCTAAATTTCTCTATGGTGATCACAGGGCCAGTTCTATCCATATTCATATATATATATATATATATATATATATATATATATATATATATATATATATCTCACTTCCCAAGTTAAAGCTTAGCAAATATCACATCTTGGCATTTTATTTACAAGTTTTTTTCTCTTTTTTGAAATTTCTCTCTTATATGTTGATATTTGAATTTAATATATATGACAAAATACAGAAGTCAAAAGTTCTACTTCTTGTCCAAAGTATATCCTAACTTTTTTAAGTACTCTAGAATATTGGATGATTTTTTTTTTTTTAAAGTGACAAATGGAGATACTTAATGTGGAAATATTGCGGTCTGGTGACAAGTCAATCAGGAAGCATTTTTTAAGTCTTATCATGTGTCAGATCCTGCACTAAGCACTTGGGATACAAAGAAAGGCAAAAATGGTTCTAGTGCTTAAGGATCTGAACAGTCTGTTGTTAAGTCTAATGATGAGACCGAATTATGATATAAATGGTGTGATGTAAGTTTTTTTGTTATCCATGTTTTATAAATCTATACTACATTTTTAAGTTTTATTAATGTTATTTGCTTTTATTTCACATTTCATTTATAAATAAACCCATTCAATTTCCCATCCCCAGTAAGGTTTCTGAGACTTGTAAATTTCACATTACTTGTCTAGCTATTTGTGTGATATTTTGTCTAAATCTATAGAATAAGCTATAATTTTCTAATATTATCAATTAAATTAATGCTTTCTGCTGTTATAATAAAACACTAGGACTTTCTATAAGGAATATGTTTTTCCTTTTCCAGTGTATGTGCACATCTCAGTGGTATTGATTTTCATAACTGCCTGACTCAGTGACTTATTATAATATTAACCACTGGGGATGAGTGATTAATTACATGGCAAAGGAATACAAATTAAAATATGCTAAAGGCTATCAGCTATGTAATATATATTTTGTTGTAAGGCATATTTTCACTATCATTGTTAATTGACACTACAAAAGCAAGATTTTGTTTTTTGTTAACTAGTTTTTATTTCCATAGTAACAGAGCAGAGAGAAACTTGATTTTCTCTGTCGGGGATAAATTTACATCACCAAAACTATCTCATTTTAAGTGTATAGACTATGAATGGAAGCAGCTTGTATTTAGACCATTGCTATATATTTTGTCTCATCTCTAAAAATGGTGCTTTGGATGGGACATCTTGTAATAAAATACAAAATCTTCCTGGATTGAGTGGTTTTTTGGGTATCTCTTCTAGTTTAAATTCTTTCTTAATATCCACAATAAGATTTACCAGCTTTTGTTCCTGTTTTAGTAGAAATTCTTAATAGCCTGTTTCTTCACAATATGCATTGAATTAATTTGTCTTAATAACTGATTATTCTTATATATGTGGGTGAGTGGTAGGATTGTGTGGAAATTTTTGTTTTGCCAAGTTTGTACACAATTAAAGCAATTTTTACAAAATTTCTAGCACATCATTAAGTTTCACCGGGCCTCAAAAGCAAATAAAAAACCAATGCAGTTGCCAAGGTCGATGGTTAAATCACTGCTTTACCAGATTCTTGATGGAATCCATTACCTCCATGCAAACTGGGTGCTTCACAGAGACTTGGTAAGTGCTGTTCATTTTGTTAGATTAATTATTATATTAAATGATTCAGTAATGTGTTTTGAAAAGTACATATTGATCACTGCTGTTCTTCCTGTTATTGTTGCTCATTATTAGTAAAATACTTCAAAAAAGGAAAACACATGGAGTTCTCATTGTTTCTATCCTCAAGATCTGAATTGAAACAATTACTGTATCCGGTAAAAGGAATTCAAATTGTATTATCAACAAACAGTGATTTAGCACATGGTGTATATACTTTTGTTGGGAAAAAGCAACCAGAATCTAAATGTATTCTTTTATGTGAAAGAGCTTCTGTTCATTAGAAAGTATTGATAATTGTACCCTACATTAAGTGAAATAACATACATAAAATGCTTTGCAAAATATGAAGTGTTATATAAATGCTAGCTTTAACTATTACCACTACTGCTGCTGGTACGTTTGATTATCTGGGATTTTTTTTGCTCATACACTTCTCCCTCTCTAACAAACTACCTGCCCTCTCCATTTGCAGTCTTTTCTTTGGATTTCTTTGACTTTAGTTAATTTTGTTAAATTGGTAGGTTTGTTAGTAGGCACATGTGCTTAAAGCTATAATTTAAGTGATTTTTTAAAAATAGCTATTGTTTGCTTCAGGTTTTGCCCAAGACTGTTGAAGGTAGTCTTCTCATGAATCATTCTTTTCACTTTTGGAGGGTATTGTGGATATGATTTTACTAATTTAATGTATGTACATCAGTCATTATAAACTAGCCAAATGCACTCAAACCTTTTCAATTGATGAGTGTTTATTATCAAAAGTAATGAATGAGATGGAGAGTACTCATGTAGTACCATCTGGGATGGAAAGATCCTTGTTGATCAATTTATGCTTTTCCCTATCAGTGCTCATTCCTCAGTTCAACAAGATCAGGATTAGACAGCTTAGTTCAGTAATTTAAACATTTATTAAGTGCCTGTCATATTCAGGTCATTATACTAGATACTGTGGGAAAAGGAGAGAAAATAGCCCTAACTTCAAGGAATTTCTATTCTTTTTAGGATTTGGAAGATTGGTGTAGGAGAGAACATAGTAGGCCCACAGATAAATATATACAAATTAATATGAGGAGTAATCTTTTCCAGAACAGTGACTCCTTGGAGAAAATGGATGCAGTTGCAAAGGGATTGTACTCTAAGAATGGAGATGACTTGAGCAAATGTGGCAGTGGGAGATTTAGTGTTAGGTTCAAGAAACAAGTGGGATTTAATTATATTGAGCTAGATACATTCTTTACATATATGTTATCTAATCCTATCTGGATCTCCCTTCAATAAGGTAAACTGTTTATACCTCCCTAAGTGATTCTCTTTCCTACTCCACAGAAGATGTTATGGAACTTTTCTCAAGAATCTCATAGCTGTCCCTCCTTCTATGCTTTCAACAGAAGACTTTGCTGCATAGTTAATGAGAAAATAGAGAGCATTAACTACGAGTTCCCTCTTCTTCTGGACATTATCCTCACATTCTTGATTCCTTGGCTCCTTCTCTCAGAAAGTTCACTTCTGATAGGTGACCCTTTTCTGTGTCAAGGCCAGTTTCTCTACATACACCCTTGATCCTGTTTCCTTCCATCTTTTTCAGCATATTGCCCCCATAGTCATCTCTTCTTAATCTTTAATCTTCAGACCATCTTTTTCTCTTATTTCCTTCTCTGTAAATATGTTTAGGTCTTCCCCATCTTTAAATCCTCACTAGACCCTGCCATCAACTTAAGCTATTTTTCCTATATGTCCTTCCCCTCATAACCACATTCCTAAAAAAACTACCTTCACTATCTTGCTTATCCTGCTATTTTTTCATTTTTCGGTTCTGTGTTCTGACTTTCAGTCTCCTCACTCATCCCTTTAAAGTTAATAATGATTCTTTAATTGACAAATGTCAGTCCTTATTCTTTAATTTTCTGCAGCATTTGATACATAGTTGACCACTTTGTCTTCTTGGATACTCTCTTTTCTCTGGGTTTTCCTAGCATTGCTCTCTCTGACTCTTTTCCTACCTTTCTTCTTAGTCTTTTTTTGCTGGTTCATTATTCATATCCCAACTTCTTACTGCTTATAAACCCTAAGGCTCTGTCCTCAGACCTTCTCTCTTTTCTCTCTACACACTATAACTTAGTGACTTCATCAGCTCCCATGGGTTTAATTTTCACCCATATGCAAATGATTCATGGATCTATGTATCTAGATTTCATCTCTTTCCTGAGCCCCATTCTCACACTGATACTTTTCTGTTGGACATTTAAACCTGAATGTCTTGTAGGCATCTTATACTTAACATATTGAAAACAGAATTCATCTTTTCCCCAAACACACTTTTCTTCTAATTTCTTTATTTTTCCTGACAACCCTACCATCCTTCTAATCAATCAGGTTTGTAATCTTAGCATTATACTGAATCTCCTCAGTCATCATTTCACATATCCAGTTGCTTCTCAGATAATTTCTCCTTATACAACATTTCTTACATCTGTTTCCCTTTTCTTTCTACCTAGCTTCAAGGAACTTATATTACTTTGGGATTTGAAAGTTAAGACGACCCCCCCCCCCCATCAGATCCACTGTTCTCCTGGACTATCACAATGCCCTTCTAATTGATATCCCTGTCTGTAATCTTTGCTTATTCTAGTCCAACCTCTCTATACAAGTGCTGAAGTGATTTTTTTTTTCTCCCAAAGCACAAGTCTGACCATGTTATTCCCCTGTTCAATAACCTCCCTTGTTTTCCGCTTGCCTTTAGGAACATTGCCCTATTTTGGCTCTTCAAAATCCTTCGTAACTTGACCCCAAATTACCTTTCCAGCCTTCTTACATATTCCTCTCTTCATATCTTCCCATATTCTGAAGTCCAGACAGACTGGCCTTCTTACTGTCTCTTGTCTCCTCCGTGCCTCCATGCTGGCTGGCCTCCTTATTTAAAATCTTTCCTCATCACTTGTCAGAATTCTTAATTTCCTTCAGAACTCAGCTCCTATTTGGCCTTCTTTATGAAGCCTTTCTGATCTTATATTTCTTTTGCATATTTTTATATGTACTTATATATACACATGTTGTTTCCTCTGATAGAATGTAAGCTACTTAAGGGAGAGGGCCCATTTCTTTTTTGTTTTTCTATATCCCAGTTCCTAGCACAGTGTCTGCCACCAAAGCAGGCCCTAAATAAAGGCATCCTAGATAATATTCTATTTGTCATAGAACATAGTGTGTGAATACTAATAATGGGACTTAAGGTCATTGTTTAGGTGCTATAGGTTGATGCTAGTTTGTGGAGGACAAAGCTAAGGAATTTGTACTTTGTCTTATAAGCAATATGGAATTACTGAAGATCTCACAGCAAAACACAGAATGCCTGTTAAAGGGGGAAAAAATCTCTTTCAAAGTTATTAAAACAATTGTCATCTTGAATTAAACAAAAAAATTTCCTCAAAAGGCTGCTGTTGACCGCTACCATACAGTTTGCCATGAAATATCTAAATTTTGAGAGCTTACTGTATGAATAAGTTTATATTAGATCCCCTGATCGAACAACCTATTTTATGGAATTTTGGAGTTGGAAGGCATTTTATAGAGTCATCTAGTCCTCCCATCCAGTGTAAACTCTTACCCTCAACTTCACATAATTTCTAATCATCCTTTAGACTCTGGTTCAGAGGGAACCCAGTACTTTACAAATACAGTTCATTTCATTTTTTGATAAGCTATAATTGTTAAATTATTGAGGCTCAGATCAGAAAGGGTTCCTAAACCCTGTGTATGATCATTTTTCTCTGTTAACATTTCGTTTTGTGTTAGTACCCTGAGTGCCTCATGGCAGGCACCCAATGTAGATTAGCAGTATTCCAGTCGTAGTCTGATGAGTGTAGAGTAGAGTTGGGACTATTTTCTCCCTTCTTATGGATACTTCTTTTATCAGTGCAGTCCAGCTTTATGTTAGCTTTTTTAATAGCTGGTTTACACTGTTGAATCATGTTGAACTTGCTATCAAGTAAAATGCTTGTCTTTTTATACATAACTTAATGTTAAGCCATGACCCTCCCCTCCTTTGCTGGTACATTTGATTTCTAAATCTGCTTATCTCTCCTAAATTTAATTATGTTAGTTTTAACCTGTCACTTTAGCTAATTGGAATATTTGTGATTTCTGACTGTGTGACCACAGACATATAACTCCCTGATTCTCAGTTTTCTTATGTGTGAAATAAGGATAACAATGCCCACCTCACAGTAATTGTTTTTCTTTCTTTTTTTTTTTTATTAAGTGAAATTCAAATGAAATAATATAATGGAAAGTTCTTTGCAAGGTTTAAAGCATTATATAAATATTGATTATTATTCCACTTCACCAAACATTTTAGTTTTGTGGAGTATAAAATGGAGATGATCAAATACTTGGTCTGCCTACTTCATAGAATGATATAAGGATAATTATAAATCTTAATGCTTTATAGAAATGGGAACACTTCCTTTTTACTCAGAATTAGGCTCAAAGTTGTTTTCTTGTTGCTTCTTCTAACTGCTGAGATGAAATGGGCAACAGGGCAAGTCTTCCTTCTTTCCAACCTCTTAATACTACTTTTGAATCCTCCCTCCTCCCTCCCCATCTTGTTTAGCCATCTTTCTTCCTGTTCTGTACTGAATATTTTGAGTTCTTTCAGTTTCTCCTAACCTGACTTGTTACAGAGGTGCTTACTACGGCCCTTTCCTTAAGTAAGAGGATCGCTTTTCACTTCTAGCTCAAACAATTGGCAAGTGATTAAATTCTGGAAACTTTCCTTAAGTGCCTTCTTTACATAACCCTTTGTGTTTTGGTCAGTAAGATGAACATAGTTTGAACTTTATTAGTTGTCTGTTAGTTGTACCTTCTATTTTCATTCTTCCTTGGTTCTAAGTGGAAGTTACCTTCTTTTTCTCTTTTGTATTGGGGATAAAAACATATCCTGTAGACTCCAGTGGCAAAGTTGCATTTTTCTTTACTACCAGATTTCTGATCTCAAAGGGAACTCCTAGAAACCCTACAAAGCTAGTCTATATAGTATGTTCTTTTTCTGTTTTAGTCTCTTTCTGTTGTTATGAACAGATATGGTAAGCTATTAACTTGCTCTGCTGGATATTGGATCCTTTTTCTTACATAGTTACCAAACACAAAGATCTTTGCTGTATGCTAAGATCTCTGGCTCATACTCTCTAAGCTTTTTTGTCTGCTAGTATTCTTCTGACTTGGGCATCATCCACTTGGTTGTCTATGTACAATCTCATTTGTAAGGATGAAATGCGCATAGCATCTCTTTATAATATGCCACATTGTTAATAATTCCAAAGTCAGATAGTATATCTTATATGAAAGTTAACTATAGATACAAGTGTTTTCTATAGATGTTCCTTGGAATAGTGAAGCAGGAAAGACCATGATGTTTCTAAATGTATTTTTCCCTTTTTATGATTCCATACCTCCCACTACCAAAGGATAACAGTAGTGACAGTAGTAGTGTCACCAATGGTATTCCTTTTAGAATTATCTTCCTTCAAGACTTTAGCTCCTCTTTGAAACCTTATCTGATGCCAGTTATTAGTGCTGTCTCTACCCAGAGTAGCTTCTTAATCCCCATCTGTGTACATTCTGCATCCCATTGGTAGAATGTTGACTCACTGAAGGTAGAGATTGTTTTCATTTTTGTCTTTTTATCTCTTGAAACTCGTACAGAGGGGTCATATGAGAAATAATACAGCATAAGTGGAGCTGAGTTCAGTTCCATTCTGATACTTACTAGCTGTAACTTGACCTCTCTGGGGTTCAGTTTCCTCATCTGAAAGTGGAGGAAATTTTACCTCTAGTACTTAACTCACAGAATTATAATCAAACTTGAATGATGTAATCTACATGAAGTACTTTAGAAAAGTTAAAGTGCTGTGTGCCATTGATTGTTTTTTAAAGGAACTTAATGAATGATTATTGCATTGAAGCTTGAAGGCTTTGTGTGTGTGCATGCACACACATACGTGCCCTTATCATAATGCCTCCTCCTTCATCTCTTCACCTTTTAGAAGGCCTTTGACTTTTTATTTGCTCTATATTTATTTGCTTTTCTTCCTCATATTGCTGTCTGTGGTGATAATACCAAATCTTAATAGTAAGAAGGCTTCTCGTGCTCTTATACATGTTAACTTATTTTCCTTGGGATAACAATGTTTTATTAATGATATCATTATATTTTACATATATCTTTAAAGGAATTAGAAATGTCTAAAAATAAGTTAGAGGCAATTCCAAAACACAAAATAGAAAATTTTGACCACATGAAATTGAAATACTTTTACATAAAAAAATTAATGCATCTAGGAAAATAAAGGGAAAGTTATTGTCTGAGAAAAGATTCTTTGCATCAGATATGTCTGTATTTGTTTTCCAACCTACATAGACAACTAACAGAACTATTAGAAGACCAAAAGAATTTTCCCAATAGACAGGTGATCAAAGAATGTGAACAAAGAGTTCTCAGAGGAGAACTACAAACTGTATATAAGCCTTTCAGATTGCACCAAGTTACTAATGATAAGACAAATGCAACTCACAACTTTTCTTCAGCGAATTGCAAAAATTAAAAAAAAAAATGGGAGTAGTAAATGTTAAAGAAATTTTTGAAAGTCAAGCCCGTTAATGCATTATGGATAGAGGTGTAAAATAGTGCAACCATTCTGGAAAGCATTTTGGAATTATGAAAAGCAAGTGGCTAAGAGGTCTGTAATCTTTTACCCAAAGATTCTATTAGTAGACGAATACCCCTAAGCAGGTCATTGATAAAAAGAAAGTTTCCAAATATACCAAAATATTTACAAAAGCAGTTTCTATGGTAGCAAAGAACTAGAAACAAAATAGAAGTCATCCTTTGGAGAATGACTAAATGAATTATGGTACATGAATGTAAAGGTATTACCATGCTTTAAGAAGTGACAGATTTGTTGAATACAGAAGAAGCACGGAAAGACTTAGATGAAGTGATGCTAAATGAACTAAGCAGAGACAAGAAAACAGTATACATAATGACGATGCTGTAAATGGACACCCACAAGGACAGCAATCAAAAATTAAATGTTGCAGAATTATATTGTCTCCAAAGATGATGATGATAATGACATATACTGCTGCTGCTACTACTACTGGCATTCATGTAGTACTTTTAAAATTTGCAAAACGCTTTACAAATATCTCATTTGATCCTCACAGCAATCCTGGGGGGTCGAGGCTATTATTATCCCTGTTTTACAGATGAGGAAACTGAGCCTGAGAGAAAGAAAATGGTTTGTTCAGAGTTAGGCAGCTAGTAATGTTTGAGGCTGAATTTCATCCCAACTTCCCTGACTCCAAGTTAGCATTTATCCACTATGCCAGCTAGCTATCAAAAAAGAGATATTAGTAGATACCTCGTCTTGCTCCTTTTGAAGGGGTCCATTGATGTGGAGCAATGCATATAAACGGATTTTTAAAATGTATTGATTGGTTTGCTGAGTGTTTCTGTTCTTCCTTTTTTCCTTTTGTAAAAGAAATTCTTTGTTATGAAGTATGACTTTTTGGAAATATAGGAGGAAATCTAAGAGATGTAAAAGATCAAAAAATATCATCTACCTAAAGAGAAATATTTAAGAGAAGACTGGTTCTTAAATTGGCTTATAGAATAAAATCAGTAGTACTTTCTTCTGTTGTAGGAACAGTTTTGTTAGGTACTTGAAAAGTTATTTTTAGTTTTATGGTTGTACATTTGTTTTCAATTCACTGATTATAAATCTTGGATGAGGTTTATTGAGTTTGAACTATTATACTACTTGCTGTCTCCCACATAGGCTGGGAGTTCCTTGAGAGCAGAAACTGTTTATCTTTTGACTTTCTTTGTATCCCTAGCACTTAGCATAGTTTCTGGCACTGTGCAGGCTTTCAGTGTTTACTGATTGAATAACAAAAGCCCTGTTGATATTTTATGTGTGTATGAGAAACCTGGAGAGAATAGTGAAGTCCAGAAACTTAATGGTACTAGATTAGACATAAATTCTTAGTATAATCTCAAAACCAAAAAAAGTTAGTTGTGGGGCAGGGAGTGCTGCACCCCTTTTCTCCCTCCCCCCCACAAAAAAGAAAAAAAGTCATGTCATGGGATAAATTGGTACTTATGCGGGTTTCTGAGGATGGCTGGATTTCACAGAAATTGGTAAAATTAAAATAGAACTCCAAGATTGGTTGAGTGAATTGAGGGATTCCCCTTATAAAGAAGGATTAAAGGAATGTTTTTCTTGGTTAGGTGACAAGTTCATATTAAACAGGAGGAAGATAGATTTTACATCCTAGAGTAGTTGATAAGCACATAGTGGTGAATTGAATTGACTCATTTTTGAGATTTCTACACTTGGTAGAGCAGGAGAATATCGTAGTCAAATATCTTAATTTCAATAAGACTATGCAAAGATTCTTGTCATATCCTTGGGAAGAAGAGAGAAGCACATGAGTTAGATATCGGTAAAGTTTTGTGGACTTTGGGGGATTAAAAAACCATGCCCAAAGAATGTTTGTGATTTGGCATTAGCCTGAAAGGTGGTGTGTACTATCATTTTCTAGCTTGCTGTATCACACTTTTCACAGTAACTATTCCAGAGCTCTTTTAAAGCTCACCCTTCTATGCTCACTCTTATCTCTCTCAGTAATTGATCTCATCTCCTGTTTGCCTGGGATTAAGCCTATCCAAAAAAAGCCTATCCTTCCGCTTCATTTAACAGCTAACCTTTTGTCCTTGATCCCATCTTCTCCTCTGAGACTTTGTTTAATTATTCACTGTCTTCCCCTCCTTACCTCTTCAGTTTCTTTCGTCAACAAACATGTTCTGGACTCCTCTATCCTAAAAAACAAAATCAAAAGCTTTTTTTTTTTGTCTCTGTCAGTCCCTTAAGCTGCTATGTTATTTCAACTTTTCATTGTTTTGCACCCGTTTCTAATTTAAAAAATGTTTATTGTGAATTTATCAAAAACACAAGCATTTCAGTGTACAAAGAACAAAAAAGAGGATTGTATATGAAACAATGGACTTTGTACATACAGCTTTTTCTAAAGTTTGTATTAAAATTTTAAAATAGTAATATAAAATTGCCTTTTTGATTTGTGTTCCATATATGAACTTCTTAAGCTTTTCTTCTATGTATCCCTAATATTTTATTAATACTTTTCTTTCTTTTTTACAGCTTTATCAGCACCCGCTAACTCTGCCCTCTTCTTCCCTTCTCCTATAAGTCCTCCCTTATAAACTAATTTTATCTGAATCTGAAAGTTCATGTCTCATTTGACACCTCTAGTCCATGACCTTCTGGCAAAAGGCAGGAGGCTTCATTATCAGATTTCTGAAGTCATGCTTAATTACTGAGTTGATTAGAGTCCAAAAAAGTCTTTCAGAGTTGTTTGCCTTTACATTTTTTCGTTATTGTGTAAGTTGTTTTCCACCTCTTCCTTATGCATACTCTGTTACCCCGTCAGTTTTATGCTACGACTTCATCCTCTTTCTCCTCCTGCCATACAGCTTCTGTTTCTTAGTTTTCTTTCCTGGATTATCATCTATATCACACTACCCCATTGCTCATATCTCCCATGAGCTCCCAAGTCTCTGTCTCTGGGGCCACTTGTCTTCACTACTGAACATCTCTTGGTGATATCATCAGTTCCCAGAAGTTAAAGTTTCATCTCCATGCAGATTACTCCAAAAATCTGTCTGTTTCTTGTCTTGGATCATTGACTACATTAATGGACATCATTACCTGGATATTCCTTAAGTATCTCAAATTCACTGTACGTCTAAAACAGAACTCTTTCCTCATTAGCCCTCTTTTTCTCCAATCCTCTGTACTTCTTTTGTGGGCACTGCTTTCCTTAAAAAACTTAGATTCATCCTTGACTCTTCCTACTTCCTCGCTCTCAGTAACCAACAAAATGCCAACTTGTATAGCCTCAACTTTCATAAGATAACCACCACTTGAGTTCAGTTTCTTCATTACCTCTGACCTGAGCATTGCAATAGCTTCTTTGCTTCCAGTCTTTCCTTCCTCCAGTCCATCTTCCACTCGGTTGCTAAAATAATTTTTTCTGATACATAGGTCTGACGAGGTCATTCCATTGCTCAAGAATTTTAAATGGTTCCCTGTTACCTCTAGGGTAAAATACAGTCTTCTCAGTGTGGCATTTAAGTTCTGTTGCAATCTGGCTTTAGGCCATTTTCCAGGTTTATTTCATTCAACAAGCATTTTTAAAGCACTTACTTTATTCAGGGTTTTGTGCTAGGTATTAGAGACAAGGTTATCATTAGATCCAGTGAATGAATGTATGTGAACATGCTTTAGAGATTGTAAAACACTGTATAACTATAGGGTGGCAAGATTAAAGTACTGCCTAGATGTACAGTTAGGACCAGTAAGATATAACAAATTTCTGGTATCTCAGAGAGCCAAGTGATTGGAACTTTAATCAGTTTTCTTACCTGTCAGTTTCAGTCAAACTTTGGAATTGAAATACATTCATTCATTCTTCTGGTAGTCACCCATTGCTTGCCCCTTTCATAGTCAGATATATCTACTTTAGAGAAGAAAGACTTCAAGTGGCCCTCAAAAGAGTCTACTGCATATGCAGAGGAGTACCTTCCTGAGATTTAATTTAATTGAATTTTAGATTGTGTCATAGATCTCACCTATTTGTCAGAAATATTGAGTAGTCAAAACTGACCAAAATTAGAACTTCTGCCTGTTTTGAATTTAATAGTCTTTTGATGCTGTTTGGCTGATGGTGGGGAAGTTTATCCTCAAGGTAAAAATTAAATTTTATAGCACCTTACAAGTAAGAATTGATCATTACAACTCTTTGGGCTATTTTTCAGGTATTGGTAGTGCTAGATTAAAGTACTGTGAATTTTCCAAGTGATTTTGCTGTTATAAACCCCAAATTACCTTGTTTAAACTAATAGATGTTAAATAATTACTAGACAAGCTCTTACTTTCTGGTAAGTATAAAATTACTTTATATTAGTTGTTCTGATTACATATGATGAACTATACATATTAAAGGACAAACTAGAGTCCAGAGTATAAATAAGATATTATTTTGCTTACGTTGACATTTATGTTTTAGTAGTTGCATTCTAGTGCAATCTTGGAGTTGGGTCAGGAGTTTTGATACCTGTAGTTGTCTTCTATCAGGCTATTTTATAATAGTTAACTTTTGGTTGGATTATATGTTGGAGAAAAACAAACTTTATGTCTGCTATTCAGGACTTCAACCACTTTTAAAAGGCAGTTGGACAATCCCCCGCCCACCTAAAAACAAGTATTGTTATCTATTGGCAGTATTAGCAAACTGGGTTTTAAATTAGAATCAAAAGTTCTATTTTTATACGTGCTTTATACCAAAGAAAACTCTCAACCTTTTAAATGTGATGTACGATTAAATTCTGTAACTAAATCAAATAGAACATTAACATGACAAATTACATCAAATTCATATGAAGGTTGACATATTATAATTGCATTGTTGTTAAATATGATATGCCATTGAATTTTATTTATCTAGACATTTATTTTAAAGATCTTTCATGTTAAATTGACAATAAATTCTCTTGTAAAAACTGTCATATATTGGCTTAAGATTGAAAAGTCTGAGTCTGATTTACCAGAGACTTAAAGACCAATTGGTTATATAATTTCCTCAAGCAGAAATATAATTTGCATCACAAAATGTAAAATTTGTGTGCAGAAATTTTTCTTTCTTTAATAATTATAAAAGCCATAATTTTGCCAATAATTTTTTTAATCTTTGGACTATAGTAGGTCAATTACAAGTTGACTAAAAATTCGTTTTAATCTACTTTAGTGTGAAAATGACTAAAAATAATGAATTAATATAGGTAGTTATTATTATTTTTTTTTTTAAGGAGGATTAGTGGTTAAGTGGTTAGAAAGGCTATAGTAAAGTTGTGGTACACTGGTGAAAGTACATCTTCAATCAGCTCAAATAACAATTTCCATGTTGTCAGAGTGGTTCATGAGTTGCTGTGGTCAAGAAATTTCATTGTCTGATGGTTAACCTTCTGGAAAATGAGCTTTTCCAAACTTTAGCTTGGTTTTTCTTTAATCTCTTACTTATTCTATGCTTGCAACTTTTGTAGTTTGGTAGAACCTGCCACTGCTTTTCCATAATATCCTTTTTTAGGACACACAGATGATGTGTTTTTCTTCTTTTTGGTATGTCTGAGAATATCACTGAATTCCTTTGCAGTCCATAATTTTTCTCTTCTGAAGCCAAGAGACTCACTTCTTCTAAGATTCTTACTGAGAATGAAAACTGAGCATTCGTTTCCTTTCTTTTATCTTTCTATCATTTGGATGCTACTAGCAGACCAGAGAAGCAAAACAACTCCCCCCTCCTCTGCAAAAAAACTAAATAGCAATCCTTTTCTCTTTCACCACAGCAGCGACGTGAAGGATGCTCTTGAAGACCACATGAGATGGTTTATATAGAGCACGTTACATTTATGAGGGTGTGAGCCACTGTAAGCGTTACTGTTATTTAATTCTTCTTAGTGGACCTTAGATTGGAAGAATTTCCTGCTGTTATTTCTTTATAGTCAGTGTTTCATGGGCTTTTATAGCAGGTGAATAGTATTCATTTGTTTTATGAATCAGTATCATGTCTAGGTGTTTGTGGTCAAGAACTTGGTTTGTGATAATGGTCCAGTTCTAGTGTGGCTTATTAGTTGAATTTTCCAGGATACTTTGAGGTCTTTATTTGTAGTATGGGATCTATTAAATGACAGTCCATGAAAAATAAGTGAGTTTCTTACACGTCATTATAGTCATGAGTATTCAGTTGGTGTTAAACTTTGGTACTCTGGAGTTGTGTGTTCCACAGTCTTGGCTATTTCCTTGTATAACCCATATTGATCCACAAGTTTGATCTCCTTAAGGACAACCATTCCTTCAATTTCTAGTGACAGTGTCCTGGTCGTGAATTGAGTAAAACCCTCTGTTTCCACAAATAAGTCTGTGTGACTCAGCCATTTTTTGAGGCCCATTTGTTGACATATTGTTGACTGAGTTCATGTGGAAAAGCCGCCGTCAGAAAGCCTTTTAACTCCACTTTTTCATCTTAGTTGTTACTAGGTTCCATGTGTAGGTAAGCCCCTTTTGATTCCATCCAGTGAATCTAATGGTATGTACCTGTCCTGTAGACACATTAAACTCATCATGTCCAAAACTGAACTCATTATCTCCCTCCTAACCCTTCCAGATTTCCTTATTAGATAGTAGATAGAGTGCTGGACTTGGAGTCAGTCTCAGATACTTGCTAGCTGTGTGACCCTGGGCAAATCATGGCTGAAAACATGACTTAACCACACGCGCCAGGCATTGTACAAAGGACTTTTTACAATTAGTATCTTACTTGATCTTCACAACAGTCCTGAGAGGTGGGTGCTCCATTCTGCAGTTGAGGGTATTGCGGTAGAGAGATTAAGTGACTTTCCTGGGATCACATAACTAGTAATTGTCTGAGGCTATTTTTGAACTGGCATTCCAGGGTGGAGGTTCATGTAGAGTTGATTTGGTTTGCAAGAAGGTTGAAATAGTAAGGGGAAGAGAGTAGCTTGTGCTGAGGCTTGGGAAAGAATTACTATGGAAGTTACTATGTTACTATGAGGATGAATACCAGAGTTAGGATATTGTTGTTACTGTTATTATCTAGTTGTTATTTTCATGTTAGGTGTGTTTTGTTTTCTTTTGTTTCTTTTTTCAGGCCTGTATTTTCAAATGTATATTTCTGGTTCCCTTATTCTGTGCTACCAACATTTCACTTTATTTCTGTCCCTTAGACTTTCCTAACTTAAGCAAATACTCTCTTAAAAAGGCCCTTAGAATTACCTCCTCCATCCGTAACCTCTTAGGTTTGTACCGATGACATTTATTGACCTTAATGATGATCAAAGAATCCTATGAACACAGCTGGCAACCTCAGAGGCTGTGTGTTCTATTCTCTTCATTTTATAAAGGAGCAAACTGAGGTCCTGGGAAATTGAGTGTTTATATTAGGGAGAAATAACTTGAAATACAGAAGATTGATGAAAGCAGTTTGCATATTGTAAGTGAAAATGTGGTGATAATTTAATTTAATTTTACTGTTGCTTCTGCTAGCAAGCCTTTTCAACGATGGTCAGATTAGGTTGAGATCAAACATTGTCAGGGTTTTGGTTTACAAATTATTACAGTAGTATAACCATGATGCAAAATAGTATCTTTGTAAATTAGTGGAAATGACTAGGAAAAAAGAACAGCTTGGATTTGTTGATAGTGATGATACTGTGGTCTTTGGAATGCACCCAGTCAAATAAAGAGCTTATTGCTGATGTAGAACATTTCCTTTGCCCGGTTATTGTGACCCCATATGTTGCAGCAGTAGTTGGGAGTGCCTCCCTTTCCAACGCATTTTCTTGGATGCTCCCAGCAACAGCCTATTGTAGTTTTCCTGCAACTTGGAACATGCTTTAATGTCTAGTTCACAGAACTTTTCAGCCATCTAGGTCCTGTGGCAAATGAAGCTGACTTTTCAACATACATTTCTTTCCATTACAATTGTACTTGTTGATCAATTTCCAACACCACTACATTATTCAAAACCCTTCTGGCAGTTTAACCCGACTCCTTTCATAGAATCACTTCTTTTTGCTTTTTCTAAAATTAACTCCAGCTAGCTACAAATTAAAGTAACCAGATTTAAAGCTAATAATGCCTACTAATTATTCCACTTATAGAACTGCTCTTCTAAAATATAAACGAAGATAGTTCAAGTGATTAACTTGTCATAAATATTCTGTTTTATATATGCGATTTATCTTGCGGTTTGGAGATCCTAATTGGATTTCATAATGAAAAACTGTAATACATAATTAGGAACATCATTCTTTACAGCATCTAACATAGTGATTTAAGAAGGAGGCCTGAATAAATGTTAATTGGTTGTTGGATTGTTTCATATATTCGACCTTATGTACTTTCTCTGTTTTAGCCAAACTGGCCTATTGGCTGTTTCTTAAATTTCACATTCTGTAGAAGTCATCTCTTTTGTCTGATAGACACTCCCTCCTTATCTTCCTTTCTCAAGGTCCTTAATTTTCTTCCAGGTTAACGTTAGGACAAGGATTCTTAACCTTTTTTTATGTCATGGACCCGTTTTGGCAGTGTGACCCTCTTCTCAGAATAATGTTTTTAAATTCATAAAATAAAATACATAGGATTA
>CM053770.1:387627642-387665294 GCA_028658325.1 Potorous gilbertii | reverse complement strand
CATTCTGTAGAAGTCATCTCTTTTGTCTGATAGACACTCCCTCCTTATCTTCCTTTCTCAAGGTCCTTAATTTTCTTCCAGGTTAACGTTAGGACAAGGATTCTTAACCTTTTTTTATGTCATGGACCCGTTTTGGCAGTGTGACCCTCTTCTCAGAATAATGTTTTTAAATTCATAAAATAAAATACATAGGATTATATGGGTACTATATATATATATATATGAAAGGGTACTATATATATATATACCCTTTCATTAAGCTTCTTGAGGGTAAAATCTGTTGGGGGGGTGGTTTTCTGTGTGTTGCTAGTGCTCGCTCAGTACTTTGTACATGGCATTTCCTTGATAAAGGCTTTTCCAGTTGGATTTAATTAATTGATCAGAATTAGAAGAAAGCTCCCTCCTTTCAACTCTCACTTATCTTTGTCTTTTTTCCATTGTGTCCTTCATCCCTGAATATCTTTGTATAAAAATTGTGTATCTTTGATTTAGGGAATTTAGGGACAAGGAGGAAGAAAGTAGTGAGAGACCACAGAATGGTGTCCACCCTTTAAATTTTGGAAAGAAATTTAAACCACTAAAGGAAAAACACCTATTCCCCCATATCTCCCCTCATTCTTTTTCTTTTTACCAAGCAATCTTTACAATTCTCTCCCTCCCCTCCCCCATGTGTCATCTTGCTTTGTAGCAGAAATGCTTACTCTGCATTGAACTGGAAGAGGCTAGTCAGCATAGTTTTGGAAATTTTTCTTAAGAGATTTTCTAAAATTATTTCAGTTCTCCCTGGAAGCAATCTGAGCCCAGGAAGACTGAATTGGTATAAATACAGTAACTTTTCACCATAATTGTTCTATACGGACTCTGCAGGCAAAATGATGGAGAAGATAGGATTAAAGATATCTATAAAGGGGTTTTGCTTCAGAACATGGGAGAAGAGGAAGCTCTTAGAAATGGCCTTTTTTTTTTTTTTTTAGTGAAGTATGAGACAAAGTCTTCATCTCTGAAGTTGGAGGCAGAGGGGCTCGCAAGGTTTGAGGAGGGATGAAAAGATTAAAAGCTTTAGAATAGCAGCTGTGGTGAGTGGGAAAATGAGTCATTTGTATGGGGATTGTCTTTCTGCATTGAGGACCCATTGAAGATTATGTAACAAATTTATAGCGCTCCAAATTACAATAGCTTCATGAATTCCTCCAGCTCTTTTCAAAAGCAGATTCCTCCCAGAGATATTGGAGAACCAGGATAAGCCAGGCCAAGAAATTGGACTTTATACCATAGACACTGGTGAGCCAGTGAAGTATTTTTAGCAGGGGAGTAGTTACATCAGGATTGCATTTAGGGGAGGTTAGTCAGATAGCATTGTGTGGGATAAGTTAAAGGAAGGAGAAAAACTGGAAAGGAGAAGCACCTTTCTGAGAACAAGACTAGTATCAGTCCTAGCACTTAAGGGATTTTCTCAAATTTCACTTTGCCATAGGACTTAGAGGATCATAGATTCAGAGCTTACAATTTATAATGCTCTTGAAGTGATGGAGGAATATAACAATAAAAAAAGCCCCACTTTTGCAAATGAAGTGATGTTATGTATTTTCTAAATGAAAATTTTAAGGTTTATAAATATTGTGTGAATAACAAGAAAAGTAAATGTATTAATTCTTATGTACAGTCAGAAAACAGCAGTTACTGTGGGTAACACAGTAGCTATAGAGTGTTGGACTTGGAATCAGGAAAGTCTGAATTCAAATCCTGTTTCAGAAATTTATTACCTGGGCAAATTGTTTAACTTCTCTTAGCCTCAGTTTCCTCACCTGTAAAATGGGGGTAATAATAGTATTTCTGTCCAAGGATGTTGTGAGACTCAAATGAGGTAGTATTTGTAAAGTGCTTTACAAAATTTCAGGTGCTATATGAAGGCTTAGGGAATCATAATTACATAATATTGAAGGTGAAAGGGACCTAAGGAGACATCTAACATCTAATTTTACCCTTGTGGAAACTGAGGACGGGAGTTTGTGACTTCTCTAAGGCTGCACAGCGTGGACTATGTGGAATGTGAGGACGAGAACAGCTCTTTAAAGTTTCTAGTCTAAAGTTCTTTCCAGTACACCATACTTCTTCTTTCTATAGGATTTTCAGTGCTTAATGTAATCAACCTCGGGCTAAAGCTTGATATGATAGAAAGAGGATATAAAAGAAGATGCGTATGAAGCCAATAAAATTCTGAGCAGTATGGATAAGGCGAACATCAAATTCTAGAAATCAGACCTTTCTGAATTTATGAACACCCAATTTACAAATGTCATCATACATATTGATGTCCTTCTTCTCTCTTCATCAGACTCGGGTCCCACTCTCCTTATTTAAGGTATCCTCGTCATTCACTCTTCATTTCATTGATGAGTCAGAATAAATGAACCTAATTATGACTTGACAACATGAATAGTGATAGTGGTCCACTTTTACTAAGAAAAAAAAGGAAAGTTGTAAAGGTTGAAGTAAAATTAAATGTTCCAAAGATTTAGTGCTGTCAGTTTCTAAGAACACCAAGGGTGCCCATCTTACTAAAAACCCTTCATCTTTTATTATTGCCTTTTCTCATGAATCTAAACATAATTTACAACATTGTTTCTGTGAGAAACCATCACATTAGTACTAAAACATGTTTTGTATTCTAATCTGCCTTGTTGTGGAATTTTGAAATATAAACACTTAGCAAGTTGGGGATTGTATGTGCTTCAACAAGGGGACATCCTGTAAAGCTTAAGAATTTAGTTTAGGATAAGTGAAAGGAAACATTACTTCATATGGTAGGTTTTAAATTTAGGGAATCAATTACCTCCCAAGAAATGTGAGATAAGCAGAAAAATATAAATACATATTTAAAAGTATAGATATCTTCATGGATGACATCTGTGATGTGCTATTAAGGAAAATTTTCTCCCTCTGTCACTCACACACACACACACACACACACTATATCCCTTACATTTGTGAGTCAGTGCAGAATACTGCACTTAATGAACCATATATGTCTGCCCTACTCTGGCAGTTTGTATGTTCTTATCCTTATGATTTTCTGGATGTTTGAAACTGAGACTTATAGTGTCATGGATAAAACCTTGGACTTGGAATCAGGAAGACCTGAGTTCAAACGCTGCCTCTGGTATATGCTAGCTCTCTGAAGCTCATAAACACTTTTCTGAGCTTCTGGCAGCTCTCTAAAATGTTAAAATTTTAATGAATTCTTGAGGAAATTCTCAAAATAATGAAATCACAGACCTTTGACTTATTGATATATTTATGAGAAACACAAGGAAAGTAGGCAACTGCATTATATTTTAAATATTATAATAATTGATGGGTAAGCTTTTTAAAAGAAGATTAGATGTATTGAGATAACTGCCTTTCTTAGCAAGTGATTGTTTAAGGGGTGTAGCAGAACCCTTCATTTCACAGTAGATCATTCTTTGTGCTACACATTACAACAGACATTTCTTTTATTTGCTCGATAGGAATAATAGATAATAATGTGAGGAAAGGAGCATAAAATGAGTCAGCTGTGAGGTGAAGTATGTGCCACCATTGTATTTAAAAGAACAGAAGTAGTTGTTAATATTACTGCACAACTGATATTCATGTTACTCTCTGATTGTTTTTTTTCTTCTTTAGGATTATACAGTTATTACTTGTATATGTGGTTCTGTAATATATTTGACATTATAGTTTAGTTGGCCAAACGTATTTTTGAGTCTGACTTTTGCTTTTCATATGGTTTCGTTTTACCATGTCCTTAAGAGGTATTTACGGTTGAATTAAATGGATTTTTTTCTCTTAAGAGAAAAAAAAATTGCAGAGGTTTAATAGCCATAAGTTCTATTTTGTGATACATATCTACTAATAGAAATCTATTTGACACCTTGAATTTTCTGATTATAAGGGGGAGGAAAAGCAGTTGTATTGATAACTTAAAGCAGTATAAATATTAAATCAAGAATTAGCTAAATGGTTTAAAATTGTGCTTCTGTGGCATGTTTTAAAGGTTTACTTGGGTATTATTATGTAAAAAATACCTTTTTTCATCTTTAAAATGTAATTCAAATTAAAATAGTACTTCCTATCAATTTGTCTATTTGCTTTTATTGCTGATAACATAAATGTGAAACTTCCAAGTTCTGCCATTTCTGCAGTTCCTATGGTAACCAGAGTGTGCAAACCCAGCAGTCTCGTTTTTCTTTCACAGCTGGCGTTTTGTGTTCACAGTGAGGGGAAGAGTTTTTAATAAAGCAAGTTTGTGTTAATTGGAATGTAACTGGGTCAGAACAGCTTTTGTGTAGTTTTCTCACTCTGGAAGGTAAGGGGGCAGGTTCCTTTTTCTTTAGAATATAACATCATTTAAATTCACCACTGCTGAAACCAACTCAACCAAAATATGTAGAACATATTTAACTGTTTCTTTAAATTCAAGTTGTAGGAAATGGATACCGCTTGCTTTGATTTTATCACTACCTTCTTTCTGATTCAGAGCTGATAGATATGAAAAAGATTTCAAAGCAATATACTCATATAAATTACTACTGTAATTACTATCATCAAACTATTAATGTTAAGAAATTTGGTCAGATGTAGTTCAAGTCCCACATGAACCTGACTTTAGAAAGGGGGAACTATAATTATGACTACCCTTTTGAAAGGGTGAATCCTGCTGGAAGAATAATAATTCTCAGCTTCTTAATAATGCAGAGGTGATTACTTTCCTTTTCTCAATAAATTCGCTATTCTTATTTCATCTTATAAAATAATTGAAATTTTGAATTAAAAAAAATTTCACTTAGTATTCCACTGCTGATATTTTCTTCTCTGCCTACTTTTGCGTAATTTTTCCTTTTTGATTTAGTCTTCTTTCCCCTACTTTTTTGGTACTTATGTTCACTGTTCTAACATGGCCTTATAAGGACCTTTTATTCTGCTGTTTATAGCTTCCTTTATCTTCAGTATTTCAGTTTTAATCTCTTTTTCTCTCTTAATGGAAATACTTTTTGTTCCTTTATCTTTTATTTTCACCTGTCTTCAAATTGTTGTTGTTTAGTATTATTAGTTACATAAAGATCCATATAAAAGAATGGCATGTGAAAGTTGTAGAAAAATATTTGATTCAAATGTTATTAGTTTTATTATGTTATTTAACAGTGGATATTCTTCAAGGATCCTTTTTTGTTCCTTTCTTCTCTCTGTGGGCCATCTCTTCCTCTTTTTCTCTCTGTCTCATGAGTCCAGCTATTATTTTTTCTATCCTGATACTTCACTTCTTTATTGGCGCCCCCAGATGTATTTATTTCATCTTCCCTATGCATGTCTTCTTTTATGAACAGCCGCACCCATCTGATTTTTCCGTAGACACAAGAACTCCTCTCCCTTCCTTCACTGTCTCCTGCTTAAATATATGCATTCCTGGTTGGGAAGTTTTCCTACTCATCTATCCTTTCTTCTCTCTTAGCTTATGCCACCTAGGACTGTTTCTCTTCTCTTCCACTCCCTACCCTGGATATGCACACTTTCCACCTCAAATCCACATGGATTCCAGTTAGAGCAAACAAGAAGAGATCCAACTTTCCTCTCCTTACCTCTTTCCTAGCCCCAGTATTAGTTTTATTTGGCATCATCTCAAGCGCCTGACTGAACTCTAATTTGTTAGGGCCATTCCTGTTCTTTACCTTAGATCCTTGATACTTGACCTGTAAGGAGATGAGTAAATAATCAAAGTCAGCTTTTCTTCTGAAAAATGAAGATGAATCTTCCCTGAAATCTTTTGTGTACCCCACAGACCCATTAAAAAAAAAACTACAGTGGAAAAAATTCTAACTTGAAGTCAGAGTTACCTGGATTCAAATCCCTTGTGTGCAATTTACTTTGTGTGATCTTGGGGAAAATGACTCAACTTTTTTGTTTCAGTTTCCTTATCTATAAAATGAGATGAATATACAAAGTAATCTCTATGGTCCCTCTATGGTTACTATTCTGTGAAAGAGAGGTAGGGAACATTTTAGCCTTTGTTTAGTAGAAAGGGAAGCAAATTGACCAATTCATGGAATTCACCCACCCCTCCCCAGCATGAAGTGAATGGGAGCCATAGCGTGTCCCTAAGGGTGTACCCCTATAGGTCTTTACTCATACTCCTCTGAAGCCTTCCCTTTGTTCTCTTTTGTGGTTACTTGCCCAAGATTCCTTGTCTAGCAATTTCTGCTGTATCTCATCTTCTAGAGCTGCTGAGCTACCCAAAAAGCTCCTTGATTCAGTGAAACCTCCACTCACACTCCAGGAATAAGGAGTAGGGGAAGATTTGTTTTCTCATTTGAGGTGGAACTCTTTAAGTGTAGTTTCGTACAGAAACATAGTCACATGGCAACTAGGTTCCATGATTTATGGCATTGCACTTTAAAGTTAAATTAGATTTTTTTTAATTGGCCTGAAAGCTTAACCACTATTTTTAATATTTCTAACCATAAACATGAATTTTAGAATATAAAATGTTTATGAATTTGAGACTATCTTTGTCTCTACTTCTTACCTCTGCCTACCAGACATTTCAAATGGAATGTTATAGTGTTCTTTACTTACTAGATCTTCAAAAGAATTCTCTATGCCAGCCTCCTCTCCCCACTTTCAAATTAGTGTTCTTGGTCTTAGAGATTTATATCAGTTGTGCATATACATACACAACATACACACATATGTATATGTATGTATGTATGTATCTTGAATGTCAGACTTTAAAGAAAAATATTTGATACCAAAGGAGTATTTTTCCCCCTATCCCATTAATGATTTTTCTTCTTCTAGGTGGCAGTAGGTTTTGTTTGTGCAAAAGTTTTAAAAAGTTTATGTAATGGAAATTATCTTTTGTCTTCCCTTTTATCCCTTGTTTTTACTTAAGCATTTTCCACCTGTGTGTAGTTGCTTTTGAAAGTTGCCTCTTCCTTTTGTCTATTTTTAATGTTTACTTTATGGTATAGCCTTTAATATTTGTTGTGTATCCACTTGGAGTTTCTTGTGATATGTAGTATAAGATGCTGGCCTAAGTTGAATTGCTCTGAAACAATAAATGTTTGTTTTGTTAGAAACTTGGAGTTATTAAAAGCACTATAGAAAGTCCCAAAGGTATTCCAACCCTATCTCCTCCTATTCAGGAAGTGGTTCAATTCATTATTCATTTACAGTGTTTAAACAAGGTATCAGTGCTAAAAGACCAGCTCCATGGGTCATCCTTCCAAATGCTTGCCTAATTTTGGGCGTTAGACATTCTTTTTCCATTTTTTTTTCCTTCCCTGTATAGATAGTTAAGGCCAAACTCTTTTGAGTGTTAATGAGTCTTAGGGAGCCTCTAAAATGTTCAAGGATTTGATTCAAGAAAGAATTCACCATTTGTAGAAACTCATTCCTGCATTTGCATTCTATACTGAACATCTTTGTGATGATGACAAATACTTTTGGTGAGCATATATCTCTCATTTTATAAATAATTATAGACTCAAAGAAATTATATGTATATATCTTTGTATAAGCGGTTTATTTAAGTGAATACATATATATGATTTTAATATATAAATGAGAGGATCGTATCTTTTGGGGTGACGAATTACCCTACCAAATCAAAGGCTTTTTTTATATTAGACAAACAAGCACAGAGGTATCTTGTATTCTATATACCCCTTTCCTTTACTTATGTGATGGCATAGTGATATAGTAGAAATAATACACTGAATTTGGAATACATTGGTTTAAACCTTGGCTCTGCCACTTACTGTGTTAACTTTGGCCAACTTATTAACTTTCATTGGGCCTTTTTTTCCTTATCTGTGCAGGGGAGTTGGATTTAAATGCCACCTAAGATCCCATCTAACTTGAAATCTATGATCATGTGATCCTTTGTGGCAAAACAATCAATTGTGAAAGCTTGCCTGTTCCTTAATTACCATTAAGGATTATATTGATTTATGAGTAGATTATTTTTTTATATGCTTTTTGTAGAAATGAGAAAATCAGGTATCCAGATTGGTATTTATTGATTTCATATTGACAATTTTGGATATTAGTGAAGTTCAAAAGAGAACTTGACATGACTCCTCAAATTAAAGCAACTTTTAATTTAATACTTACCTTAAATACAATTTCTAGTACCAAATAATATCTTGGAAAACACTATTCTAGGAAGAAGAAATGTAAAGGAAGTTACTGAATTGTATGCTTTTGAAAAGCTTCTTCCTTATTTATTGCAAACTTGCTTCAGAGAAGATAATTGGAAGTACCTGGATGTTGTGATAAATGACATCACAAAAGTGAAATTGATTATATTTTAACCTATAGGAAACAGTTTACTTGATATAGAAGTTATTTCCATAAGTAGTTGTCTCTGTCTTGTCTCAAGATCATTAACTTGTTAGAGCAAAGATACAAATTAATGCCAAAATACAAGAATTAAAATGAGTGTATATATCATGTACAACTCAGGTAGTTCTAACCTGGCCTATTTAAACAAGCTGAAGACGTCAAAAAATGGGAAATAGATAAAAAAACCCAGCAGTACAGGCTATCAACATATCCTAAGGAATTTTAAGCATAATAAATCAAATGCCACAATAAGTAAATCAAATATGCCTGAATACTTATTTGCTCTGATAGACTAGTCCATCTCCAGTCATCCTGATGAATATCTGGTCACTGGACCCAGATGGCTCAGGAGGAAAAAGTGAGGTTGGTGACCTGGCATAGCCCTCCCTCATTCAAAAACCAAGTCGAGTGCAAGTCATGTTATCATTTCTCTGATGTCATGGTCTTCTTCGAAAACAAAGGATGAACACAACAACAACAGCAATATGACACAGAAATAATTATTTCATAAAAACTGTTAGGAAAATTAAATAGTACTGATAAGGAATAGTATTAGAACCATATCTAATTATGTATTTTTAATAGTGGATCAATAATCTAAATATTTGAAAAAAAATTTCAGTATATAATTTATTTATAGTTCTTAACATTCACTTCCACAAGAATTTGAATTCAAAATTTTCTCTCCATCTCTCCCCGTCCCCCACACCAGGACAGCATGCACCCCATCCACCCCTTCCTCCTGTTTCTCCTCCCTTCTATTACCCACCCTTCTCCCATTCCCCTTCCCCTCTATTTTTCTGTAAGGCAAAATAGATTTCTATACTCCATTGCCTGTATAATCTTAATTTCCAGTTGCATGCTAAAACAGTTTTTAGCATTCATTCTTAAAGCTTTGAGTTCCATATTCTCTTCCTCCCTTCCCACCCACCCTCACTGAGAAATATGTAATTCAGTATAGGTCATACATGTGTAACAATGCAAAGCACTTCGTAATACTTTGGTGGAAAAAGACTAACTGTATTTCTCTCTGTCCTATCTTGCCCTTCATTTATTCCATTTTCTCCCTTGACTTGTATTCCCATAATAGTGTTTACTTCTGATTATCCTTTTCCCCAATTTGCTATCCCTTTCCCCAATTTGCTGTCCCTTCTATTATCTTCCCTTTCCTATCCCCTTCCCCCTTTCCATCCTGGAGGGTAAAATAAATTTCCATATCCAAAGTAGTGTATGTTATGCCCTCCTTAAGTCAAATCCCATGGGAGTAAGGCTCAACTATTTCATCTACCCCCTCTTCCTCTGCATTGTAGGAGCTCTTTCTTCCCTCTTTTATGTGAGATGATTTGCTACATTCTATCTCTCCCTTTCTTTTACTCCTAGTACATTCCATTCCACAGTAAATTTTATTTTTTATTATTCTTCCTTCATATTTAGCTCACCCTTAGCCCTCTGTGTGTGTACATATATATATATATGTACACACATACATACATACATACATACACGTATACTCCCATGTACATATGCATGCTTACACATATATAATACAAAAATGCATACACACACACACACACACACACACACACACACACACACACACACACACACACACTGTTCCCTCTAACTACCCTAATAGTGAAAAAAGTCTTATGAGTTTCAAATAACATCTTTCCATGTAGGAATGTAAACAGTTCAATTTTAATGAGTTCCTTAAGGCTTCTCTTTCCTGTTTATCTTTTCATGTTTCTCTTGATTCTTATATTTGAAAGTCAAATTTTCTATTCAGCTCCGATCTTTTCATCAAGAATGCTTGGAAGTCCTCTGTTTCATTGAAATTCCATTTTTCCCCCTAATTATACTCAGTTTTGCTAAGTAGGTGATTCTTGGTTTTAATCCTATCCCCTTTGACCTCTGGAATATCATATTCCAAGCCCTTCGATCCCTTAGTGTAGAAGCTGCTAAATCCGGTGTTATCCTGGTTGTATTTCCCCAAAGCTTGAATTGTTTCTTCCTGGCTGCTTTTAATATTTTCTCTTTGACCTAGGAACTCTGGAATTTGAGGCTAGTATTCCTAGGAGTTTTCCTTTTGGGATCTCTTTCAGGAGATGATCAGTGAATTCTTTCCATCTCTATTTTGTCTTCTGATTCTAGAATATCACAATAGTTTTCCTTGATAATTTCTTGGAAGATGATGTCTAGGCTCTTTGTTTGATCCTGATTTTTCAGGCAGATCATTGCTGAAGAAGCAAAGGTCTGTGCTCCTAAGCATATTGATTTATTAAGCAGTGCATACCAATTGTCTAACAAATCAGAACCAGAACTCCTCAGCTTAGCACCGGAGTCTGAGGGAGACAGATTTTTATTCTTTAAAAGCAAACAGTTAACAGATTATCTACCAGGATCCAAGATTAGGTATTCTGATTTCTAATTGGCGGAAAAGTTAGGGATTTTACGAGTTGGGGGAGAGAGAATGAATAAGTTTAATTCTCTGAAATCAGAAAAAGAAGTCCTCTTTCGCTGCCCCTCCCTCTGCTGTCTGTTTTCAATCAAAGGAACAGAGAAACAGTAACTGATTACCCAATGTGGGGCCAGTTTTCTGATAAGACACTGGTTCTTGACATGTATAATTGTGAGAAAACTCCTGGCATCAGTCTTTGGCTCTGACTGGGTTTCTGATAAACATGTAGAGGTAGTTACCTAGCTTCCCAGACATGCAGGGCTCAGTTCAAATACAATAAAGTTTTCTCACAATTTTCAAAATTGGATAAAGTTTCCTCACAAGACAGAAATTGAACTAGGCTCATAATTGAGTAGAAAGGAGGCTGAGATCCAAAATTGACTTACAAGGTGGAGTCAGTGTGGTTCCCTTGATTCCCACAGTGTAAAAACTGGGAGATTTTTGCTAACCTGTTTCTTAGGGTCATAGAGGATTTCTTAGAGAATTCCTTATTAATGGTGAAGCTTTGCAAATGCTCATTTTCTCAGATGACAGAATCTTACCTGCATCAAGACCCAAATTCTGCAAATGCTCATCTTCTCAAATGGCAAAGTTTTACTTACATCAAACTCAAGAGTATTACAGAGCCTCCTCTGTATACTCCATAATTAATTTTTAAAATACTGTTATTCATCCTAGTAAAACAAAGTGAATGGTATCTAAAGTGGCAACAGATATTACCTACATATTAAACAGGGAGCCATTGAGTTATTAATTTTATTCAATGAATTAGCAATGTTGTCATTATCACATCTCTAAAAGCAACAATAAACATCATTTTGTGGTACCTTCGTCATCTGTTTATTATTATAAGCTTGGAAAATACCAACAATTTTGAACATTTACTTATGGAAAGGAAAACTAAGAAAGAATTAATTGCATATGACACTGTCAATTTGTATTATATAACTTTTTTTTTAAAAAGTAGCATCTATTTACTATATGTTCATCTCACTTCCTTTTTAAACTTGATTTTGTTCAATTCTGAATATTTATTATCATTATTCATTTTTCTTTTTTTTTTTATTTTTAAAAATTTCACTATCAAGCTGTGAGCTCTTCCACCCAGCGCGCACTCGCCTCCTCCCTGCCTCCAAGTATGGCACCACCTTCTCTCTCTCTTAAGGGTTTAAACTTACCACTTCAAAGTTCTCCATGGATGATGATATTGTTGCTCTCGTTGTTGACAATGGCTCTGGCATGTGCAAAGCTGGTTTTGCAGGAGATGATGCTCCTCGGGCCATCTTTCCCTCCATTGCTGGGTGCCCCAGACATCAGGGTGTGATGGTGGATATGGGCCAGAACCACAGCTACGTGGAGAATGAGGCCCAGATAAAGGGAGATAGTCTGATCCTGAAATACCCCATTGAACATGGTATGTCACCAACTGGGATGGCACGGAGAAGATCTGGCATCATACTTTCTACAGTGAACTCCATGTGGCCCTGAAGAGCACCCTGTGCTGCTCACAGAAGCCCCCCTGAACCCCATGACTCAGATTATGTTTGAGATCTTTAACACCCTGGCCTTGTACGTTGCCATCCAGGCTGTGCGGTCCCTGTATACCACTGGTATTGTGATGGACCCGGGTGATGGTGTGACCCACACTGTGCCCATCTACGAAAGTTATGCCCTTCCCCATGCCATCCTCTGTCTGGATCTGGCTGGCTGTGATCAGGTGGAATACCTCATGAAGATCTTGACCGAGAGGGTATACTTTCACTAACACAGCTGAGAGGGAAACCATGCATGACATCAAGGAGAAGCTGTGTAACATCACCTTTGGCTTTGAGCAGGAGATGGCTGCTGCTGCATCTAGCTCCTCACATCAAGGAGAAGCTGTTAGGTCACCTTAGAGTTTGAGCAGGAGATGGCTACTGCTGCATCCAGCTCCTTTCTGAAAAAGAACTGTGAGCTCCCTGATGGTCAGGTTATCACCATTGGCAACAAAAGTTTCCAGTGCCCAGAAGCTCTCTTCCAGCCATCTTTCTTAGGGATGGAATCCTGTGGAATCCACGAAACTACCTTCAACTCAATCATGAAGCATGATGTTGACATCCATAAGGATTTGTATGGCAATACCGTGTTGTTTGGTGGTACCACCATGTACCCAGGCATTGCTGACAGGATGCAGAAGGAGATTATAGCCCTAGCTCCCAGCACAATGAAAATCAAGATCATTGCCCCACCTGAGCATAAATACTCTGTCTGGAGTGGAGGCTCCATCCTGGCATCTCTTTCCATCTTCCAGCAGATGTGGATCAGCAAACAGGGGTGTGATGAATCTGGGCTCTCCCTTGTTCACCGCAAATGGCTCTAAATGGACTGTGTGTTTTTTGTTTGTTTGTTTGTTTTATTTTGTTTTTGTCAAAAGGGTTTGGCATGATAATTGCCCCAAAAAAGAGATGAGATTGGCATGGCTTTTTTTAGTGGGGAGGGGGAGTGGTTGTTTTGTTTTTTTGTTGCTTGACTCAGGTGAAGGTGATGAGCAGTCTAAGTATGTTGGAGACAAACATCCCCAAAATTCTACAGTGCATCTTTGAGATTCTGACTATACATTTTTTTTTTAATAGTCATTCCAAATATTGTGAGCCTCCATGAAGGCTGTCCTCCACTAGAGCAAAGGAGCTAAGCAGCAAATCTAGATGGGGAGGGGGGAAGGTACTAGTATTGCTTTACATGTAAATTAATGTAATCCTTTAAAAAAAACTTTTTGTATCTTCCACCTAAATACTTTTTCCTTTTTTTTTTTAATTATCAGACATATTGAATGGCCCCCTAAATTCCCTCCCTGCCCCCAACATAGATGTGAGTGAAGACTTTAGTCTCCCTGTGAGTTTTATGAGATTGTTGCCAGTATTTGGGGGAGGGGAGGAGCTTTACCTGTACACTGACTTAAGACCAGTTCAAATAAAAGTGCACACGTTAAAGAAAAAAAAATTTCACTATCATTATTCTCCACTACCCTGTTGTAACAAATGGATACACTTAAAATAAATCCATATATTAGTCATGCCCGAAAATGTGCCTCAGAATGGTTTCATTCTTTACAGTGTTCATAGTATAAAATGCAGTTGAATAAACAGCTAATAGTTGACTCATCAGTATATGTATATCTTGGACAAATATGACAGTTCAGTTAATGATCTAGAAAGGAGGCATGTAGACTGGATTGCCTTTAAGAAATTGTGTAGTGTACCTAAGCTTTTCCCTGTCAATGAAAGACAATTTTTTTATGTCATTCTGTGAATTAATGAATGAAAAGTATTTTTAATGCATTTATGCTAAGTACCTGTGACACCTACTGGGGGATACAAATAGAACAGGGAAGTGGTGGCCAGGAGGGAAAGTATTTTGCCTTGGAAAGTCATAGGAATGATGAGCAAAGCTACAAGGCAGTTAATTAGCAAACATTTTCCAGAAAATTTTATATTTACTTTATTATAATATCTAGATCCAAGATGTGGGAAACTTCAGGAAGGAGGGTGGCGTTATTTTCACAAAGTAAAGAAAATGGGGAGAAGATGGCCAGAGTAGGTGTCTGGATGCATGGGTTGGTGACTTGGAGCTGGCTAGATAGAGTAGACTTTGTGAATTTATGCTCCTTGACTCAATGAAATTATTCTCTGTACCTGCAAGTCATGAAATACTTGCCTTCAAATAGTTGTAGGTAACACAAAGGGCATTGATGAGTATAAGATTAAATTGTAGCATATTACCAGTGAAGAATTGCACAGAAATGGTATATATCAGAGAGATACTATATGTCAAGCAAAGAATGTGGGATGACCATGTAGGGTAACCAATTAGCAGTTTAAATATTACATCCAACACAATGTTAAATGATCTAGAGGAATACCTTAGTGTATTTGATGGACCCAGTTAGGATTTATGAAAAGATATGGATAAGGATGTCCAGGGTGGCTATAGATCACAATCCATTCTTGCCTTTCCATCCTGTGCTGGGATTTTCCTTCAGATCTCTTAACATTATATAGATCACAATCTTGGAACAAATGTAATCAGTCTGTAAAATGCTTGAATATATTTTGTATTTCTCATTCTTGTGTAAAAGAACTGTCAACCATATCTAAAAAGCTGTTGAACTTTTTCCCTCTAGCACAGTTTCTTTATGTATTAAAAATGAAAGCATTTTATCAATGTATCTAAATGAAGGAAATGGTTAGATATAAAATGGTTAGGCATAAAAATTTGCATAAACATTTTGACAAGAATTTCTTCTGATAAAATGATAATTTCATGATGTGTCATTGTCTCTTCTATATCTGTATGAAATGCATGCACATAGTGGCTTTATGTAAAACAGGCTGGCATCTAAAATGCATCTTGTTTTCAGAACTCTTGCTGACAAAATGGTTGTTAGTATTCATTTGAAATAAATATAAAATATATATGCTATATATTAAGTTCTCAGTAAATATTTACTAATCGATTTGATCTTTTGAACAAAATTGTGATTTGTTATTTCCATCCTGTTACAAAAACATTTTTGGTACTTTTTGTTCTTGTCAAAAGTATTCATTTAATTGTTTGAATACTCTATCTTTATTTTTTAGAAACCAGCAAATATCCTAGTAATGGGAGAAGGCCCGGAAAGGGGGAGAGTCAAAATAGGTAGGTAAATATGGCCAAAATAATTTAGAAAATAACTGTCGTTGCTTTATCAGAACATCATAAAACTCCTCATAATGTTGATTATAAAATTAATTCCTTGTCACATTTTATGAGGAATAGGAAACATTTTTAATACTGGAAAATCTAGACAAAATTTTTTATAAAAATATTCTTTTTGGAATATTTTTCTTTTTCACTCAAAAATTCCATGAACCTTTTAGACTCTCTTTCACTTGAAGATTCCGCGAATCTAAGATAAAGCAGGTAAATCACTAGAAACATGCATACACATAATCACTTAGTTATAACTTCTTAGACACAACTCTACTAATAATTACCTTTCTCAGCATGATAACCCATTAGCACTTAACAGAGCCATGCACATTTAATTCCTAGTATGAATCATGTCCTAAACCTTTATATTTATCATATACCTGCCATTGCTAATCTCTATCATACCCCAGAAATTTATAATCATATATAATTTTATCTACTAACACTCTGTCCAGGATTAGTGAAAGATAAAAGACCTCAGTGCAGTAGAAAGAATTCAGAGTTTAGTCAAAGATCTCAGTTCAAATATTGTCTCTGCAACTTTACCACCTGTATGATCTTGGATAAATCAAGCTTTCTGGATCTCACCTGTTTCCTCACCTATAGAGTAGTTGTCTTAAACTTTTTAATCTTACTTAAAATATTTTGTTAATAATGCAATTAGGCAGTGGAATAGAAGAGTCCTGAGCCTGGAGTCAAGAAGATCTGAGTTTAGATTCAGCCTTAGTCACTTAATAGCTGGACAAATCACTTAACTGCTGTCTGCCTCAGTTTCCTCAATTGTAAAATAGGGGTAGTAAGAGCACACCTAACTTCCAGGGTTATTGTGAGGGTAAAATGAGATACTGTTTTAGCACAGGTCATGGCACATAGTAAGTAGGAGCTTAATTAATGCTTGTTCCTTTCCCCCTTCAACCCTCTGCAAAGTGCTTTGTAAATATATGTTGCATGTATGTATGAAACTAAAAAAAAGTTGGATCCTCATTGTTCTCCTTTTGCATTCTTCTTAAGTCCTAAATTCTACTCCTTAGCTCCATCACATCAAACTTGGTGGAGGATCTTAGCCTACATACTTACCTCTTCATCTCAAATTAAGTTTGTCCTTGAATGAGTCATAAGGGACAAGTAACCCTTGAAGACTAACTTTTTACATGGGACTCATCCTTTACCTACTTTTATTTTGTTTCCGCACATATCCTCTTTCATTCCATTGTCTTTATTTCCTCCCTCTTTGTCTCTTTTTCTTTACTTCATACATATACAGATCTTTTACCTTTGCTTGACCTTGCTGTATTCAAGCTTCTTTATATTTTCATATTTCCTCCTTAGCTCCTTGAGTATGTATGGTTTAACTCCAGTATCAAATTACTTATATTCAGTAAGTTTTCTTTATGATTTTGTAGTATTTACATTTTGTAGCAATTGTTAACCACTCAACTCTAACCTGGCCAAACTCCTTTATTACTTATGTGATGCTCCATTATCTTGTTTCTTTTTCTCTTATAGTTCCTTTTTTGTTTCTTTCCCTATATCTTAACTGGAAATTGGCAAAGTCTTTTAGTTCTTAGCCATCAGTTCTTCCTATTTGTTGAGTCAGAAAATTAATCCATCACTATCTGTATTTACCAACTTGTTTTTTCATTCAGGACCTAGTTACATATTCTGGTTAAACATTTTAACTTGAATTCTCTCCCATCACTTTAAACCCATTATATCTCAAACTAAAGTATTTAGAATGCTTCCCTATTTCTTAGTAGCACTACAATTCTCCAATTTACCCCCAAACCTGAGCATTATCTTTGACTTTTTTACTTTTTGCCCTCTGTAGCTACCAGTCATCAAATCCTAGTGACTTTTCTTTTTTAATGTCTTTCCTTTTTTACTCCTGCTTACAACTGTTTTCCAGGCTTTTATTACCACAAGTTTCAATTCATTTCAAGAGACATGTATTAAAAGCTTGCTGTCTGCAAGGCATTGCACTGTTGTACTGAGGGTAAGCGTGGAGATAAAAACTGGGTCTGTGATTTCGTTAGTATAGGGAGCTCCAGGCTGAGGATATTCCATTCACTGGTGGAAATTTTCATCTTAGAGAATTGCTTAGAGAACTGAGAGATGGTTAAGTGACTTGCCAGGTCCACATAGCCAGTATGTGGTGAAGGCAAAACTTGTGCCCAGGTCTTCCTGGCTCACACAGGCCAGCTCTTCATCTAATATTCATCCTTCTAATTACCTTAACTGTAACCTTAATGTCACCCTTGATTTCTTACTTAACACTCCTCCCACATATCTCTTGCTGAGTCTTACCATTTCTACCTTCACAAGAACTTTTACCTATGTCCTCTTCTTTCTTCACTCAGCTACTATCCATCAGGGTCTCATCATCACTTCTGGATTTATTTTTTAATTGTTGCCTTCTGGTTGATCTCCCTGTCCCAAATCTTTCAACTCCAGCCCATCTTCTACTCGCTGGCAAAGTCATCTTCTTAAAACACAGATCTGACTATCACCCTCTTACTCAGTAAATTCCAGTGGTGGCTTATTACCTTCAGGATAAAATATAAGATCTTCTACTTGGCATTTAAAGTCTTTTGAAACCTGACCCCTTCCTACCTCTTTAGACTTTGTGTCCTTTACTTCTCTCACATACTCTACAATCTAGCATCATTGCTCCTTATCTCTTTAGTATCTTGGTTAAGTGACTTGCCCAAGGTCACACAGCTAGTGAGTGTCGAGTGTCTGAGGTGAGATTTGAACCAAGTCCTCTTGACTCCTGCACTGGTGTGCTATCCACTGCACCACCTAGCTGCCCCTCCTCCCAAACAACCATAATGGTAAAAGAAGGAATAGGAGCTCAGATTTTAGTGTTAGTATCAACGCCAGGAGACCCTGGAGAGTACAGTGGTAGAGTCAGAAATCATATTGCCAGTGGGAAAGTGGGGCAATGAGTACAGACAGTTTTCTTTAAGGAAGTTAAAATTTACATGGAACTGGGGAAAAATAAACGACTAAGTACATTTTTTAAAAAAAGTATAAATGACTACAAAAGATTCATCATCCTGATGAATATCTGGTCATTGTCAGATGACCCTGGAGGAGAAGTGAGACTGGTGACCTGCACAGCTCTCCCTCACTCAAAATAAAGTCAAGTGCAAGTCATATCATCCTTTCTCTGATGGCATGGTCTTCTTTGGCAGCAGACAAACACACACAATATCTTTGTACTGGTCCTTCACTGTGGCTAGAATTCCCTCACTCTCCACCTCTACCTCCAGCTTCCTGGGATTCTTTTCAAAATTCACCTCAAATTCCACCTTATACAAGAGATTTTTTCAGATTTTTTACTCTGTTAGTTCCATCCTTCTGAGATTACTTCCTACATTCACCATATAGGTTTTGTTTTGTCTTTGTTTTCATGTTGTTTTCCCAACTAGTATGTATGCTGCTTGTGGGCAGAGACTGAATTTTTACCTTTCTTTGTAGCCCTAGTGCTTAGCATAGTGCTTGACCTATATTAAGCATTTCATAAATGCTTGTTAACTTGTTTATTGACAGTAGGAAAAAGCCTACTGTCTCTGCTCTCAAGTAACTTACTGTACTGGAGAATGCAGTATGTAAACATGATAATTTGAAGACAGATAGAATGCTGGGATTTCAGGAAAGGTCTGTAGGAAAAGACATAGTTCAGATTAATAATAGCCATCTAAATGATCTTTTTGCCTTTTATTCCCAAGTATTGATTTCATCCTGTCATTCTCCTGTGCAAAAATCTCTAAAGTTTCCATATGAGGAATTAAAGAATTTTGGAGTTGGAAGAGAGCTAGAAACTATCTAACCTAAATCCTAACTGTATAGATGAGAAACCTGGTTTCCAGAGAGGCAAAGTGACTTGCCCCTAATCCTCCGGTTAATGAATGACAGAACCAGAACTAGCACCTAGTTTTGTAAATCTTAGTCCATTGTCCATTCCAATACATAGGATGAAGTTCACATCCCTTAATAGCCTTTCAGAGTTAACACAATTTCACTCTACCCTCTTTATCCAGTTTTATTTCTCATTACTTTTCAGTAGAAACCATTTACCCTGGCCCATTCATACTGTTCAGAATTTCAGTGATATGAAAGTTTAATTCAAAGGTATTGGGGTACAGTGATAAGTATGAAAGAGCCCTTGCTCCCAAAAGACTTATATTCTACTTTGTATTTAACTAAAACCAATCCTTGAACATAATTACAGGTTCATAAGTAAGGTAAAATTTAACTGTATTTCTTTAAATCTTGCTTTTGTATATATCCTATTTATAATAGATTTGTATTAGCATTCATTCGTTCTAAAAGTGCTTTAAGCTACAGAAAGCGAGAGGTGAACTAAGCAGTAAAATTATTACGTCTCCTAGCATTCTGTGAGAAATGTTTTGATATTCTCCTAAAAGCTTTATAATAATGAGGGAATTGTTTCTAGAGCTCTCTGGAAGTAAAATATTCTGATAGCTGTCAACAAAGTACTAAGTAAAATAACTTCTTTCTTTCATTTTTATGTGGTATACCAAATAACTACAATTTTATATGATTTTGAAATGTAATAGATCTTAGATCATATCTACTTTAAATCTCTTAATTGAAAGATGGAAACATTTTGAATAAGTAGGTGGTAAAGGGAAAAATGTTAGCTGTTTTTATTTTAAAAAACAACCGAACTGCTTAGTGGAAGGAATAACATTATATCAACAACAATAAATATTTAATAAACACCTACCACTGTACTTAACAGCTTTAAGATCAGTGAAATGATTTTGTCTTTGTGACTGAGAAATTTATTGAGAGAAAGTATCAGCTTAAAATTACTTGTATGGCATTTTAAGAAAGTTAGGCCATCTCTACAAATCCGTTCTAAATTCTAAGAGGAAAACCATTATTAATTAAATATTTAGTGCTTATTATGGTCATGATATTGATTTTAGAGCAGATTTATGATGCTGTATAGCTGTCATACTTGATGTTCCTCATGTAATCTTTGTCAGTAGTAGATTTATATCTATTTCATAGAACTTGCAACACAGTTTTCTCATTTTAAATTCACGCTGAACTGTATAATTATTATTTCTTTGTTTTTATAGCCCATTGATTGGTTAGTACCTGTAACTTACTTGATGGCAAGTTCTTGGTAAAGAATATAGCGGTTAATTATATTTGTCATATGCTAGGATATGATGCTTTCTGATAAACTTCCAGTCATCTATTATGGAACAAGTGGAAGGTAGCCTCTACTTTTTTAGTATCCTTCATAATCCCTGTTCATCATAATACATGCGATTAACTTAGTAATTATTCTTGAATAATTATTTGTTAAATGAAATGGTTAAATGAAAACACACACAAATAATTATTTGTTAAATGAAATGGTTAAATGAAAACACACACAGATGTTTTTAGGGCCCATTTTATAGTTTAGGAAGCTTAGATTTCTAGACATCATAACTCTTAGGATTTATGTAGGAAAAATGCTGAAAAGTAGCTTTTTACTTTGTATAGCACATTAAGTTAATTAATTTTATTGTTTTATTTTTTAGCTGATATGGGTTTTGCCAGATTATTCAATTCTCCCTTAAAACCTTTAGCAGACTTGGATCCAGTAGTAGTGACATTTTGGTATCGAGCTCCAGAACTATTGCTTGGTGCAAGACATTATACAAAGGCCATTGGTAAGTTAGCTTAAAATAATTTACCACTTTGGCAATATACTGTCTTAAAGATTTTAATGTTATAAAGTGCTTTCAGCAGTCTAAGCTATCTCTTTTGAAAACTTGTTATATTCTAATGTCATGTCTTTTCTAAAGGTTTGGTTTGTTAAACTTAGACTTTGTACCTGGAAATGGCATATGGTCCCTTTAACAGAAAGAACTCCTTCATATAGCAAAGATACATGATCCTGTTGCTGTGGAAATGATTGAATGCAAATTTTATTTTGTACAAAATGTAGTCACGCTGTCGATTACGTGGGTAGAGGAGAAGATTAGAAGAGTTTCCCTCAAAAATAAAAGAAAGAAGGCGGCAATAACTGGATATAGAGGAATTTTTATGTTGGGGAAAACACATTGACGTTGCTGACCTGAGAGGTTGTGTCACTATGATTTTTCTCTTTTCGTGTCTGTGTTAGAGTAGATCAGAAGTGTATGAGACAGGGAGACACTACTTAGGTAGTAATAATAATGTTAACAGCTGACATTTGCCTGGTGCTTTTTTTTACCTCTGAGATTTACAAAGTACTTTCCATAGACAATCTTAACACAGTGCTGAGAATTGATGACTCAGTGTGGGACCCTGTGGCAAAAAAACAAACAAACCCAAAAATCAGAAACTTACTGTGGGAAGTTGAATATGTTGCAGAAGAAGAGCTTTAATTCTGATGTCCTGGTGAAACTGCTAAAAGTTCTAAACTCCTTCATAATCCCTGAAAATTAAGGCTTATAAAGGGGTCTGAACTAAGGAATTCAGAGTAAATTCATTCCATTAAAGCCTTAGGATAGTTAAGGATCTGCTACCTTAATAGGGATGGACTGCCTTAATAAGAATAAGGTACCTAACTGTGCCCAAGTACTTTTATTTATTTAAATCTTGATATAAATTTGTATTTTATAATTGACCTTGGATAGAATCTGTTTTAATCTTTTCATTTTGCAGATAAGGAAATATAATCCAGGGAAATACATGAAGAAGAATTTCAAGTGTCATAATAAGTAGTCAGTGGCTGAACTAGAACCCAGATTTCTGATCCCAAGTTCTGTGTCCTTTCTATAACATATGGTTGTGTTTGAATATATTTATAATAGAAATATACATCACTGTTTGTATGTATGTATGAAGAGCTTCATTAAAAACATAATTGAATGGTAATTCTGTCTACCCTGCCAGTGGGAAATCTAGATGTTTTGATTACAAGCCTATAAGTAATCCTTTTTGGGGCAGCTAGGTGGTGCAGTGGATAGAGCACCAGTGCAGGAGTCAGGAGGATCTGAGTTCAAATCTCACCTCAGACACTTGACACTCACAAGCTATGTGACCTTAGGCAAGTCACTTAATCCCAATTGCCTCATCCTGGGTCATCTCCATTTATCCTGATGAATATCTAGTCACTGGATTCAGATAGCTCTGGAGGAGAAGTGAGGCTGGTGACCTGCACAGCCCTCCCTCACTCAAAACAAAGTCAAGTGCAAGTCATGTCATGATTTCTCTGATGGCATGGTCTTCTTTGGCAATGAAGGATGAAGACACAAATCCTTTCCAAATGATGGCATCATATCCAGATTATCAGAAATATACATAGAAAAATACTTTACAGAAATTCTTTATATAATCTGAAATGCACACAACAGTATTAACTTTGAAAATCCAAATGCTTCCCTTGCAGATAAATGGCTAAGAGATATGATCTGGCAGTTTTCAGAAGAAAAACCACAAGCTTATCAATAACCATATGAAAATAGAAATTTTGGGGATGAGTTGCAGAAATACAGGCCCACTATTATGCTGTTGGTGCTTTGTATTGATCCAGTTACTGTGTAAAATAATTGGAAATGTAGCCAAAAAGTCACTCAGTTGTGCATATCTTTGACATAGTGTTACCACTACTTGCCATATACTCCCAGAGTAGTCAAAGATGAGGAAAGGACCCATACATACAAAAGTACTTTGAAAGACTTGGGAGCTGATCAGTGCAGTGAACCATTGTGACTCTGGCAGTCGGTTAATGAGGCATGCTTCCTACCTTTTGATAGACAAGTGAAGAACTAGATGCACAGAATGAAATATACATTTTTCAGACATGGCCAATGGATTGGATTCTTTTCTCTTGATCATATTACTTTAAATAAATATTTACTATTTGTTTTTTTAAAGTATTCAAAACATCTCATAGTCTTTGTATTTCTGAGCACACATTTAGCTATGAGATTTTCATAAGTCTTTTATTATCCAAAACTATTTTAGTTTAACATTTTCACATCTCCTCTTTCTGCTCAGGACTTCTCAGTGTTTAATAGTAATTTGAGGCCACTAGGCCCGTGTGTGTGTGTGTGTGTGTGTGTGTGTGTGTGTGTGTGTGTGTGTAGATCATTCTTATAAACATTTTTAATGTATGGTAGATTTAGCATATAGATCAGTAGTTATTGGTATTCCCTTATTAACTTATCACATATTAATAATAATGCCCAGAATTTCCTCCCTCCCCAATCTTAGGGATCTTCCCCTCCTTCAGTCATCTTGAAAATTGATTCCTCAAGACTGTCACAAAGTCTCATCATGTTGAGCATAAATCCCCTTTATATGCATTTGGTCTAATCTACCTACTTTTTATATCTTTGCTTTTTCTTTCTTGCTGCTTTGTCATCTGCCCTATTGCCACATCTACCTCTCTCTCCCTTTTGCTTTTACTTCCTACTCTGGATAGACTAATGAAATCTGTACCTTACTTCTGAAAAGGAGGGGATGTCAGTTAGATTCCATGTGGATCATTTCATCATCTCTGTGATTCCTTAAACCAAAAATCTGTTCTCTAGCCTCTGGTCCCCTATGTGCTTTATCTTTCATATTAGAATATAAACTCTTTGAAAGCAGAACTGTCTCGCTTTTAAATTTGTATTCATGGTGCCAGCACAGTGCTTGATATATAGTTAGCACTTGATAAATGTTTTTTCATTTGTGCATTTCCACCTCTAGATCTGTGATGCTAGATGTCCAATTTTGATAGTGCCTTGTACTTAATGTATAGTACTAACTCAAGTTGCATCAGATGCTACCATCATGGAAAGGCTTTGGGATTGGCTATTGACTGGCCAATAGAACACCAAAGTCAATAAAGGCTCATCAAATAAAGTGTTGGCTACCAAGTGATTTTCTGTGAGGGATACATCAGCTCCTGAAGGATAGTTGAAGAAAGCTTGTGATTCAGCTCCATGGAAAGATTGGTTATACTGATAAAATCAGGGATCCTTTGAAGTAGTTGAGGAAAAACATTCTTTTTTTTTTTTTTTTTTTTGTAATAAGCCACAAGTTTTATTGTAACGTGGCCAGTTTTGTGGGGGTGGGGAATTTGTTGTCAAAAACATTGTTCCATTTAAGGCTCTTTTCATACAGAAATTGCCATTATAACATTATTCAAAATACCTTTAGTGCTGCAAAACTCACATGGTAAACATTTAACTCCTACTCCTTTAGTATACATTCAATGGAAAATAAAAAGGCATTAACAGCTACTTCATTTAAGAAGATATGTAGATAACAGGAATGAACACTGAGGTACTATAGGTACTATAATAATTTGATGACAGTTATGACAACTTAATTGGCATTCCTTTTTGAAGGGGACAACCTTATTACGTAAAAGTGCTTTCAATGCATAGTTACACATATAAATATATATACACGTGTGTGTATGTAGATACACACGTATGTGTATATATACATATGTGTGTGCATATACACATGCGCTGCCATGTCACAATAGGCGTGTTAAAGGCAGGTTAGGTGTACAAAGCACAGGAACTTCAGGAACTACAATCAAGTGCAACTCTAAGTAATACTGAATGAAGTTTAGCATCTAACCAGTGGATCATACTTTCAAGGCATTCAGTTAGCTTAATCCTTTGCAGTTTTCTAAGCTATTTATATTGACTATCATGTTCATCTTAGTTCTGCAAGGGATGCATATAATGCCATTTGTTCTGGCTAAAATGTGATGTGAAGAGGCATTCCTTGGGTTCTACATATAACTACCAGGATGAAGTAGTCTAATGGTAATCACGGGTAGGCTACTTAAATTATTGACTTCTTTATGGTTTCTGGGGTGATATGGTAAGGGACAAAAACCTAACACTATTCCAAGTGATGGAGCTGCAGACATGGAAGCTATTTCCAGATGGCACTTCACTGTCATTTTATAAAGGTTTTCCTTCAATTGCCTCCCAATTTCTCTCCAAGTGTTGAACGATCCTTAATATAATCCAAGCCATTTACTTGCCACTCATATTTAATACCTATGAATTTCTTTTTAATGGCATCTTTAGAACTAGCATAAATCATTTTGTTTTTTAAAGTTGCGCACTCAGGAGCCCATAATATAAAACTAGGTCTTCTTTCTTAGACTCTTTTGTCTTGTATGTGGCATCATACAAAGCATATTGGCAATCATTCAGAGGTAGCAACTTCACAGAAGATGGGTTGAGGTCCTCTACAGTATCACCAATGTCATACATCAAGATCTGCTTTGCTTCCTTCTACAATTATTTGTTTTTTGTCATCACTTAAACAGAAGAGAACTGCTTTCTTTCTTTTTTTGATCTCCTCTTGGGTAGAAGATTTCTTTACTTTCATATCATTAAAAACTTTGATTACTTCATTGTTCACAATTACTCGAGAAGCCATGGTTCCAGGGATGGTAAATGCTGTGGCGGGTCCTCACTCAGTGGCACTAGAGGAGGAGGAGAGGATAGGGGAGGAAGAGCAGTGGCAAGGAGGAGGAGAAGAGGGAGGAGGCTCAGAGAGAGTGAGGGAAAAACATATTCTGATCCATTATATAATCAAGTTAAAATGGTCTGTTTTGTCAGTGTGGGTACAAAAATTACCTTAAGGACCAACCTGATGATAATCCTCTTACAATTTAGCTTGGCTGGCCCTTAGGAGACATTTATCCATCATTGAGTTCCTTACATTATAAAGATAGAGATGAATAATTTGTAGGGTCATCTTTAGTCTTAAGTCCTAGTACATAGTATGAGTGAGGATATTTTCTCAACATTTATGTAGATATAACCCCTGAGAGCACAAAGATAGTGGAGAGAAGAGGCAAAAAGTAGCCCCTGCCCTCAGAGAGCTTATAATCTAGATAGGGGAGACATCATACAAACAAGTATGTGTAAATAGGAAATAATCAGTAGAGGGAAGACACCAGGTCTCTCTGAAGGATTGGGAAAGACTTACTGTAGAATGCAGGATTTTAGATAGGACTTGAAGGAAGCCAGAGGAAGCTAAGAGGTAGAGATGAAAAGGGAGAGCATTTTTGGCATCAGGTGACAGCAAGTAAAAATGCCTGAAGCCAAGAGGTGGAAGAATGTCTTGTTCCAGGAACAGCAAGAAGTCCAGTGTCACTGTATTGAAGAGTACTTAGGGGTAAGAGTGGGATGGTATAAAATGTAAGAAGATAGGAAAGTTCTAGGATGTTATGAAGGTCTTTGAATACCCAACAAAGGATTTTGTATTTGATTCTGGAGGTGTTAAATAGCCGGTGTTGTTTATTGGAGGGACAGGGGGTGGTGACATGGTCAGACCTACACTTTAGGGAAATCACTTTGGTTGAGTGAAGGAAGGACTGGAATGGAGAGACACTTGTGACAGGTGGACCAATTGCCAGACCATTGCAGTAGTCGAGGTGTGAGGAGATAAGAATCTATGAAGAGGAGAGAAGTGGGTATATTTGAGCAACATGCTGCAAAATTGACAGGCTTTGGCCACAGATTGCATATGGAGGCGTGGAGAAATGTTGAATTGAATGTTGAAATGAAGAATTGAAGGTTACATCCAGATTGTAAGCCTAGGGTTTGATTGGTTTGGTTGTTGTCCTTCATCTTCGAAGAGGATCAAAATGACATCACCATGGTGAAATGTGACGTCACACATTTCAGTGTGTCCGGGTGTGACTGGTCAGACCAGTAAGAGCTTGGAATGCTCTACCACAGGTCAGTCACAGATAGTCCATGTGAATATTTGGGTGGATATCCCAAATTTGCACATCCACCATTTACTTTGTGCAGTCTCAATTATGCTTTGCTCAAAGAGCACAGCACCCTTTCTGATGTGGGCATGCCATGCTGAGCAGGCCTGTGCCAGTGTCTTCCATGTTGCACAGTCAAATCCAGAGTTCTTGAGAGAGACTTTGAGAGTGTCCTTGTATTGTTTCTTCTGGCCACCATGGGATCGCCTGCCCCATGCAAGTTCTCCATAAAATAATCTTTTTGGCAAGTATGCATTTTGCCTTCGAATAGTGTCGCCAGCCCATTGGAGTTGCGCTCTCTGAAGCATAGTTTGAATACTTGGCAGTTTAGTTTAAGCAAGGACTTCAGTGTCTTGTACCTTATCCTGCCAGGTGATCCTCAGAATCTTCCTAAGGCACTTCAAATAGAAGCGATTCAGTTTCTTGGCATGGCACTAGTAGACTGTCCATGTTCCACACACATATAACAATGAGGTCAGCAGGACGACTCTGTAGACCTTCAGTTTGGTAGTTAGTCTAATAACTCCTCTCCCAAGCTTTTCTTCAGAGCTTCCCAAACACTGAGCTAGCTCTGGCAGTGCATGCATCAACCTCATTGTCAATGTGTACATCCCTGGAAAGTACACTACCAAGGTAGTTGAACTTACCCACAGCATTCAAAACTTCTCCATTTGTTGTAATCAATGGTTCCATGTATAGATGATGGAGCGCCTTTATTTTCTTGGTATTAATTATTAGACCAAAATTAGCACAGGCAGAAGAGAATTGAACCATGCTTTGTTGCTTCTCAGCTTCACAAACTACATTGAGTGCACAATCATCTGCAAACAGAAAATCATGCACTCCTTCCCTCCACTTTGGTCTTGGCTTGTAATCTTTTCAAATTGAAGAACTTGCCATCATTATGGTAGTTGACCTTGATGCTGTGTTCATCCTTATTGGAAGCATTTGTCAACATGGCTGAAAACATCAGGCTAAAAAGCATGGTAGCAAGCACACAACCCTGTTTCACTCCATTGGTGACTGGGAAGGCATGAGAGCATTGTCCATTATCCAGAACCTGGGCAATGAGCTTCTCTGGGCAACCAAATTTTGACAGTCAGCTTTTGTGTGAGCAGTGGTCCCCCTACCTTGTCTCAGCTGGAATAGAGTTGGCACCAGGTGCTTTGCCATATGAAAGGAGTCTAATGGTCCTTAAAATCTCTTCTTCAGTTGGAAGTTCAGCTAAGGAGGGACTGACTTCAACCTGAGGTAAATGGTCAATGGTCTCAGCATTGATTGATGATGGTCTGTTGAGAACACTATAGAAGTGTTCAGCCCAGCTTTCTAGGGTCATGTCCTTATTACTAATCAATGTGGCTCGATCAGCACTGAGTAGTTGTGATGCACCATAGGTTTTTGATCCATAGCTTTCGGAGGATCATAAAAGTACTTTGGATTTTTACTATCAGCATAAAACTGAGTTTCATCTGTCTTCTTAGTGAGCCAGGAATCCTGCATCTCTATAAACTTTGCTTGTACTTTACTTTTGATGGAATTAAATGCTGCCTTCTTAGAGGTGGATGAACTATCCTGCTGGTAAATCCTATGGTGTTCTCATTTTTTGTTTAGCAGCTTCTGAATTTCCCCATAATTTTCATCAAACCAGCCTTGGTGTTTGTGAGTGTTCTGACCCCGATGAGCAAATGCAGTGCTGTATACCAAGTCTCTGAAAGCTGCCCACTCCTTTTCTGCTCTACTGTTGGCCACTGTGTGTTGGCTCAACTTTCTCTCCAAGTCAGCAACAAACTTTTAATGCTCATATGTTTGTCAATGTTTGTTGACATTAATTCTTCTGGTAGTCATTTTACCTTGGGGGTGGCACTTTTGATGAATGCAGATATTTAGCTTGGAAAGGATAAGTCTATGATCAATCCCGCATTCTGCACCACATATTGCCTTTGTCACTCTCACATCTTGTCTGTCTCTTCTCCTTATAATCACTTGGTCTATTAGATGCCAGTCTTTGCTGCAAGGGTGCATCCATGAAGTTTTATTGTGTTTAGGTAAATGGAAGACAGTGTTGGTGAAGAGGTCATGTGATGCTCAAGTCTTCAGCAGTAAATGACTATTGCTGTTGCTATTTCCATTTCTTCCTAGGACTCCCTGCCAAGTATGGTAGTTTGAGCCTGCTCTAGCATTAAAATCATCCAGAATTATAAGCTTGTCCTTTTTTGGTACATTGATGATAAAGGTTTCTAGGTCTTCGTACAGTTTTTCTTTGACTTCATCAGGGTTTGTCATGGTGGGAGCATAGGCACTGATGATGGTGGCATGGCATTTTCCTGTGACTGGCATTAGCATTGTCATAAGCCTTTCATTCACTCCTTTTGGCAGGCATATCAACTTGCTGATTAGATTAGTTTTGATTGCAAAACCTACACCAGCTTCACGGCACTCCCCTTCACTGTGTCCACTCCAGAAGGTTTATCCAGCTCTAGCTTCAGTAAGCTGGCCTTCATTTGCCAACCTTGTTTCACTCAGGGCTGCTATTTGGATGCAATACTTGTTGAGTTCTCTTGCAACAAGAACAGTTCTTCTTTCAAGTCTACTGGATTTTGTGTTGTCTATTAATGTGCCCACGTTCCATGCCCCAGTGGTGAGTGGAATCATATTTGCAGTTGTTTTTGTACATTATTTTGTGTTTTGACCGCATGGTGGGATTCCCTGCTTGCTGCGGTGATCAGGCCAGAGTTGGCCAAGCAGACAATGTTTAGGGCACCTTTTCTAGCCCCTAAAAGGCTGCTCAGACACCCAGGGGACTGCCAAGTCTCACTGCTGCTTCCAGTGAGAAAGGACCCTGTCTTGGGCTGCCTGTGTGCCAGGTTGTGACTACAGCTCCCAGTGTGTCCACACCTTCTACTTTATCATTTGCCTGTTGCCACTGGACTTTGAGACATAATAGTGAAATGGTATGGGTGATGTCTTTTGATTCATGTGTAAATTGGATTTAAGTGAGGAAGAGTTACACAAAATCGTCAGCCTCACTCTCTCCTCCAGAATCATCATAGTCCAGTGGTAGGACAGAGTCAAGACTGATGGCGATGACTCAGGATGCAGTGGATGACCTTGGCTCTTCAGTGTCTAACCAAGCTCTAAGTGCTCCACGTCATCTGCTTCATCTGCCTTCATGGCCGTTGGAACAAATTGTTCTCTTCCACCTGTTCCACCAGAGGAAGACTTCACATGCTTGGGGTAGACACTCCCCTAACTCACCAATGAGTTTGAGAACTCTTGGTTACCCTCAACCTGGTTTGGCTCATCTGCTTCGCGAAATGGTTTAACGGGGTGTGGCCACTGTGCATGCTGCAGCTTCTTGGAGCCACAGGTGAGAGTTAGATGGAACAGGTAGACACCAAAGGTGGAAAGAGCCCTGAAAAGGGCTCGGCAGCCATCACACCAAAGGTACTGGTTCCCCCCAAACACACAATCTTCAATCCAATGACACTGGCCTCTTCGGTGTTCTTCAAACAGGACAATCCATCTCCTAATTCCAAGCGTTATCAGTGTCTCCCATGTGCCCTCTCCATCTGTCTGTTTCCTAGTTCCCCCAAATCCTTCAAGCTACAGCAAATGTCCCTCCGGCATCAGTCTTCCTCAATCTTAGTTTCTTCTGTCTATTGCTCATTTCCTTCTTATCCTGTACATAGCTTATTTGTACATTTGTGTGTTGTTTCCATTAGATTGTAAGCTACTTGTAGGCAGAGACTGTTTTTTGCCTTTCTTTGCCAACACTTAGCACTTAGTGCCTGGCATAGAGTAGGCAGTTAAGAAATACTACTTGAGATCACAGTAAAAATGTATTAAGGTCCTACTGTGTACACTGTTTTCAGAGGTGCAATAAAGCTGTAAGGGTAACTTTAGTATAGCTGTCTTACAGGATTTTAGAGTCAGCCACACTAAGAAAATATTACCACTTCATTCTACTCTTATTACAAGTTGTAAGGTAATCCAACAGTATGTTTGGACAGTATTAGTTACTGAAATTATAACCTTTCTCATAGTCGGCTCTGAATTTCCAACTCATTTTATTAAATATTACTTCTTTAACACCCTGGAAAATATTTTTTCCTCATAGTTATCTCCCAATATAAGTCAAAACTCCTAACCACCTAGGTTTAAATAAAAATGGCATTTGTGCAGTAAAGTTTGCAAAAGACCAAATTTCTATTGATATCTTTCCTCTTTACATTATTTACATTTTTAAAAAAGATATCTTCCCTTCCCAGAGAGATATTTCTTATATTTTAAAAAGAATGGGGAAAAAAAATCCACAAAATAAATCAATGTTTTACACACTGTTCCACCTCTATTATCCTCTGTCTCTGCAAGGAAGTAATGGGAGGTGTGTTTTCTCTTATCTCCTCTTAGGGGTCAGAGTTGACCATTATACTTTAGCAGCATTATATTTTTATTTTATTTTGTTGTTCTAGTTACATTGTTGTATTCATGGTGTACATTTTTTTCCTGGTTCTGCTTTCTTCACTTTGTATCATATAAATCTTTTCATTCTTCTCTGTATTCGTCATATTCTTCAAACAGCGCCACTATAAATGTTTTAGTATATATGGGATTTATATATTTCTAGGGTATATGCCTGGCAGTGGAATCTCTGAATCAAAAGGTACAGAAATTTTAGTCACTTTACTTGCATAATTCCAAATTGCTCTCCATTATGTTTATCAAACCTGAGTCTAGGATATTGAGAGGAAAGCGATGACGTTGACCATTACAGGGACATTTGGAAGGGTGGATTTCTTTTTAAGGTAGTAAGTTCTGTTTTGGACCTGATAAGTTTGAAGATCTGGTTAATTCACTTTGCTTATATTACTATTATTATGATTTCCCTCACATTTACTTGTATATCAGTTCTTCAGGGGAGGTACCCAGTAGTATCAAATGTAGTAAGGTGGTTATATATAAATATATACGTTATAAGTAAGTGTTCGGGAAAATTAAAATTCATTTTAGTTTTTTACTTTTGTTCTTAATTGAAACAAAATATGACTCATTTTTATAATTCTGCAGCTCATGTAGTCTGAATTGGCGTTTTTTGAAGCATTGGTCTCAACATTTCACTCCCCTATTCAAGAGGCTTTAGCAGGTTTCTGTTGCCCTTTACAATAAATTATTCTTCTGTTTGGAATTTAAGGCCCTTTGTAGTCTGGCTTCTACGTGTTTCCTCCAAAATCTGTAAGTTATAGCTAAACTGGCATCTATCCTGGCTCCTGCCTTCCTCAGTGACTTTTCACAAGTTTTTCTCTGAGATTAGAACATCTTCCTCCTCATTTTGACCTCTTAAAATCCCTAACTTCTTTCAAGGATTAGCTAAGTACTGTCTTCTTCCGGTTACCCAACCTTGCAATTTAGGTGTCATCCCCAGTTTCTCACTCTTATTCCACATATCCAATCAGTTGTCAAGTCCTGTTGGTTCTGCCTTGAAAACATTTCTTGTATGTTGCCCCTTTTCTCCTCTGAGAAACCACAGTGGTTTAAATCCCATCACCTCTTACTGAATTATTGCAGTAGCTCACTGGTTGGTGTCCCTGCCTCAAGCCTTTTCCCCATTCAAGTGTATCCTCTGTTCACTATCTGATTTTTCTTCCTAAAGCACAAATCAGACCATATCACCTCCTGTATTCCATAAAATCCAGTGTCTCCCTCTTACCTCTATCTTCAAATGTATTATTCTCTTGACTTTTAAAGTCTTTAATAACCTCATTCCTTCCTATCACATTACTCTGCTTTGTGTTCTCTGTAATCCAGTGACACTGGCCTCTACTGTTTCAAATACATGCAACCCTCTGCCTCCTATCTCAGAGCATTTTCCCTGGTTCTTCTCCATGCCAGAAATGCCCTCTTTCTTCATCTCCACCTCCTTTGTTACTCTGACTTTCTTCAGGTCTCAGCTAAAGTGCCATGTTCCACATCTGGATCTCCTTATTCTTAGTGCCTCCCCTTTGAGACAAAGCTTTTTTGTATCCTTAGCACCTGGCATACCATCTTACATGTAGTAGTTGCTTAAAAATACTAGTTGACTAGCTTACTAGAGAATCCTTGAATGATGCCCACCTTCTAAGTTACTTTGCATTTACTTTGTATCATTTTCTCTGTATTCATTTTGTTTGCTTCCAGTAGAGTTAACTCCTTGAGGACAGTAACTGTAGTATATAGTTCCTGGTTTGGGGATTGGGGGTGAGGAGGACGGGGAGAGTTGGTCTTTGTACTCCTGGTCCCTAGAATAGTTCCTGGTACATAGTGGATGGATACTTAAGAAATGCTGATTGATTTGAATTGTATGCATGAGCCAGAACTCGACCCAGCATGTATTATCATGCCTAATACCAATGGTTCTGATAAGAATTATCTTAATTGAAGTAGAATATTCACCATAGCTAGTAACTAGTAGGGAAACTATAATTTCAAGATTTAGTTTAGACTAGTACTATATGTGATTGAGATTGAGTAAATATTCAATAATTTATTTTTCATACACACTCCAATCTGCCACGTTCCTCTGAAGGTAGCTCCCTACATTCCTACTAAACACCCTTGAATTCTAATATCTACATGCTATTCATTTTTTAAATTATCTATGACTGCTAATCTTTAGGGAACTAGGGTTTCTTGGGCAGGGATGACAGCAGATTTGTATACTATAGTATCAGATAATTTAGATCTGGAATAGATTTCGAGAACCTAATGAAACCCCTCTGATATTTTTTACACTACTCCACATTGTAGTCAAAGCCTGTATCTCTGATTCTAGTAGGATACCTTGTATTCTCTATAGTGTTCTTGCTTTTCACTGTCCTTCCTAAAATGTGGTACCTACAACACTGTCAGGTTTTTTCTTCTGTTCTTTTATTCCCATTGAGAACATATCTCCATTTGAAAATCAGTGTGAACACAGGATTTACTTTATAGCAATTTGTTGTTAGACTTATTTCTTTGAAAAATAATTGAGGAAGATATGTGTATTCATGTATACATGTCACTACAAAATGTATGAGGCAGCTAGGTGGTACAATGAATAGAGTACCAGGTCTGGAATCAGGAAAACCTGAGTTTAAATCTGACCTCAAGACACTTAACTGTGTGGTCCTGGGCACGTTACTTTAACTCTATTTTCCTCGGTTACCTCGTTGATAAAATAAGCTGGATAAGAGTTCCCAGGTCAAGGAGGAAATACTGCAAACAGCTAGAAAGAAACAATTTGAATATTGTGAAAATACAATCAGGATAACACAAGATCTAACTGCTTCTACACTAAGGGATTGAAAGGCCTGGAATATGATATTCCAGAAGTCAAAGGAGCTAGGATTAAAACCAAAAATGACCTATCCAGCAAAACTGAGCATAATACTTCAGGGGTAAAAATGGTCATTCAATGAAATAGAGGACTCTCAAGCATTCTTGATGAAAAGACCAGAACTGAGAAGAAAATTTGACTTTAAAACATAAGAATCAAGAGAGGCATGAAAAGGTAAACAGGATAGAAAAATCACAAGGGACTTACTAAAGTTGAACTGTTTACATTTCTACATGGAAAGATAATATTTGTAACTCTTGAAACTTTTCTCAGTATCTGGGGAGTTAGAGGGATTACACACAACACACACACGATAGATTGAGAGGAGAAAGGAGAAATGGAATGGGGTAAATTATCTCTCATAGAAGAGATAAGAAAAAACTTCTCCAATGGAGGGGAAAAGGGGGGAGGTGAGAGGGAAAAAGTGAAGCTAACTCTCATCACATTTGGCTCAAGGAAGAAACAACATGCACACTCAATTTGGTATGAAAACCTATCTTACACTACAGGAAAGTAGGGGAAAAGGGGATAAGCAAGGTGGGGGGGATGATGGAAGACAAATGGGAGGAGGGATCAATTAGAAGTAAACACCCTTGGGGAAGGACTCAAAAGAGAGAATAGAAGCAATGAGGGGCAGGATAGGATGGAGGGAAGTATAGTTAGTCTTACACACCATGACTATTATGGAAGTCATTTGCAAAACTATACATATATAGCCTATATTGAATTGCTTGCCTTCTCAGTGGGGATGGTTGGGGAGGGAGGAAGGAAGAGAAGTTGGAACTCAGAACAAATGTTGAGAATTGTTTTTACATGCAACTGGGAAATAAGAAATACAAGTAAAGGGATTTATCTTGCCCTACAAGACAAGCTAGAAGATAGGGATAAAGGAAGGGAGGGGTGTTAGAAGGGTGGGCACATTGGTGGAAGGGGCAATCAGAATGCAAGGTCTTTGGGGTGGGGGGAGGGGAGGGGAAAGGTGGAGAGAAAATTTGGATCTGAAAACTAAAAATAAATTAATTTTAAAAAAATAAAGTAAACTGGATAAGAAAATGGCAAACCACTCCAGTGTCTTTGCCAGGAGAAACCCAAATGGTGTCACAGAGAGTTGGATACAACTAAAATGACTAAACAACAATAAACTAAATTAATATATTTATACTTCAGACTCATGTCTTCTTATATGTAAACTTCAATGTTTCTTAAAAGAATTCTGTCTTAATTTAAAATAAACAACAAAAAGCAGCTTGATGCCCTGTATTCCACATTCCCTCTCCTTCCATAGCCCAGTTCTTTATAAATTCATTTAGAGCAGGAACCGGGTATTATATTATTTCCTGGTATCATTATTATTACCCATAGTATCTAATTGTACTGTTTCACTCACAGGATGCTGTCAATGAATGTTCTTTATTAAGTGATAAATATTTTATTCTTAAGGTGGTAACAATCATCCTATTTCAAATCGAAAGTTTGCCCTTCTTTACAATGTTTTTTACATTTTAGGTTTGTAATAAATGACCTGCTGCTTCTGTTGCCATTGGTGTGACCTCATTTGTCAGCTTTTATGTTAAATTTGATATAAATGTATAGTTAGATTTTTCATAAATCACCCATAGGATGACCATATATAATTTTGTATGTAAATTAATGTTGTAGAAATCACTTATAAGATGATTATACTTAATATAATGTGCCATCTCCATTTTAAATGAAGTCCAGACTTTTAGCAACCCCAATAGGAGAGTTTCTAGAAAAGGCTTAGAGGCGTCAGGAATATATTTCGCAAACCCTATATGCTATAGTTGTCTACTTCACTCAGAACCTCAGTGATCCTTGTTTAAGATAAATTCTTATTAGCAGATTAGATGCTAGAAGAGAATTGTTAGAGTGAAAGTCAGTAGTCTAACCTGGAGGAAGGAGAAGACCCTGAAACATCAAGAAATGTTCATTATCTTTAAGGAAAAAAGAAATATATTAGCAAAAATGGTTCTTGTGCTTGAAATGGTTAGCTTCTGTTATCTGAAAAAATAATTTATATGGAATACTCTATTCTTGAAGACCCTATGACTTAAGTTTTAAGTAATTTTTATATTATTTTTCTTCTGAGGCATTTTATCTGTTTCATATAATAAATAATAGAATCTGACAAATTATTTTAAATTAGAATTTGTTTTCATTTAGATCATTTGTATTGTCTGTGTTTAAATTGTCTGAAGACTTTTGCTTTAAGTCATTGAAATATATTGTTTACTGAGTTGAACAGCCAAAAAGCAACCTTACCTAGATATATTTTGGTTGTCTTTTGATCTGGAATGGGGTAATACAGCTATCTTATCAGCAACACTGGCATACAGTTATATAGCTTCTTAAAGTTTGCAAATTATCTCATTTTATCCTCACAATTATAACCTAGTAAGATAGGAACTCTTACTAGTCACGTTTCATAGATGCAGAACCTTAGAAAGGCTAACTGATTTGCCTGAGAGTGTGATAGCTGGTGCCTGACATCACAACCATCATGCCATGTGCTCTATAACACTGACTCTCATATGTATGTACTAACCATATGTGGATAAGTATCTTAGATAGACTTCTTACTCTTCAGTTATTTAGTGAAAAGGCTGAATTATATATGTAGAGTGTAAGTGTTTCTATGATAAAGAGAAATTAAACCAACAAATATAGTACATCCATATGATAAGCTGTCTTTTCCTCCTTCACAGATATATGGGCAATTGGTTGCATATTTGCCGAGCTGTTGACTTCAGAACCTATTTTTCACTGTCGTCAGGAAGATATCAAAACAAGCAATCCTTTTCATCATGATCAACTAGATCGTATTTTTAGTGTCATGGGATTCCCTGCAGGTGATTTGTTCTTTTTATTTTTATTTTTTTTTCTTTTTAAAATTTTTATTTTATTTATTTATAAATGTTCTACAATCACTTCCTTAAAATTAAGATTTTATA
>CM053770.1:387599394-387627142 GCA_028658325.1 Potorous gilbertii | reverse complement strand
GCATCTCCTTGATTTCCAGTTCTTGGCTACCACAAAGAGTGCTGCTATAAATATTTTTGTACATGTGGGTCCCTTTCCCATTTTTATAATCTCTTGGGGATATAGACCTAGTAGTGATATTTCTGGGTCAAAGGGTAAAGGAAATGTCTATAATACCTAAATTTTTAAGTATGATGGTGAGATTTTAAGATAATCATATCCACTAACCAGTGACATATTGAGTAAGTGTAAACCATAATATCTCTCCTTCATAACAAGCTGTCTCTTTTTATGCCTTTTTTTCATTTGTAAGATAAAGATTGGGAAGATATTAGGAAAATGCCAGAGTATCCCACACTTCAAAAAGACTTCAGAAGAACAACGTAAGTACTTTTATGTAGATAACCAGAAGACAATTCTAAAGGGAACATTTAAAGCTTTTTTTGTAGTAGTATTTTATTTTTTTTCCAAATTACATATCAAGACAATTTTTAACATTCTTTTTTATAAGATTTTGAGCTCCAAATTTTTCTCCCTCCTTTCTCCTCTCTTCTAAAAATGGTAGGCAGTTTGATATAGGTTATACATGTAATATTTCCATATTAGTCACAGTTGTGATAGACAAAATAGATTAAAAGAAAAAGCACAAAAAAAGAATAAAGTGAGAAAAAATATGCTTCAGTTTGCATCGAGAGTCCATCAGTTCTCTATCTAAATATGGATAACATTTTCCTTTGTGAATCCTTTGCATTTGTCTTGGATCATGCTATTGCTGAGAAGAGCCAAGTCCTTCATAGTTGATCATCACACAATGTTGCAAAAGAATATCCAGAATAGAGAAGTGTAAGTTCTTGAGGAAAGGTACAAATAAAGGATAAGATAGGAAAGCCAATAAACATTCCCTTAAAAAGGAATAAAATTGCTTAATAACACTAATGGATCTTATTGGTGTGGGTATGTTCTACAGAGACACAGGTTAAAATGCCCTCTATGTCTACTCATCTTATACAACTCTTTTCCATTAGTTCACAACCGAGTTTATATCTTTTTAAGTTCTCTTGACATTGTGAGGATGTCAGTGGCACAATGATCTTCCATTGGTTATTTCTTATCATGTGATCAACTTAGCTTCTTTTAAAATCATACTTTTTAAAATGATATTTACATCATTTTTGTAGTACCTTGTTTGTATTGGGTTACAGTCTGTTTACATTCATGTATCTCTTTGTTGTTTTTTGATGACGCCTGTACATTAATTCTTTAGAGACTAGTGTTTCCTGCTTTGCAGGCTTACAGCAATGCCAGGAAAATGTTGGTATTAAAAAGATAAACTCTTGTTTAGGGTCATTAATAAAACCTTAAAGCTTCTTAAAGGTGATTCAGCCCACTCTCCTCCTATTCAATTTTATGCCCAACTAATTGCAATGTCTGTCCAGGATTTTATGCTGATTAACAAGGACTATAAATTGTGTATCCAGTTGCATGTCATAGTCTGTACAGTAGGCATTCTTCATCTACTTGGTCTTTCCCCTGTGGATAGTTAAAACCAAAACTCCTTTAGGTGATTTTAGATCTTATTTAGGAAACTGCAGTGATATGGGACTTAATGTAGTCAGGATGATGTCATTTAAATGACTTCTGGTGGACCTTACCATCTATACAGAATCCTTCTTTGAATTGGATTCTTCACTGCATCTCCTCCATAACAATGTCAGATACCTACTATTGCAAGCATGCTTTTCCCTGTTTTATTCCTTGCTTGTTGTTAACGATCAAGCAAAATTATCTCTTGTTATATCTTTTAAGGAATCTTGTATAATTTTCACATGTAAATGGATGACATTTTCTTGAAGAGCCTTTAAGGTGGCATTGTTTTCCCAAATTAGAATTTTTGTAGTTAACAAAACAATAAACACTTGGAGATCTAATACTCTTTCAGTCAGTTGTATGATAATAAAGATACGGTTTACTGTAGAATATTGCTTATAAAAGACTGCTTATTCTCTTCTTATCAAAGGATTCTTCAGTGCACGTGTAGATTATTCTCTTAATAATGTTAGTTAGATGGAAATTTTGGCATATAAACAAATAGTTCCTGATTTCCTCAGTCACTCTTTTTAATGATGCTGCTGCTAGGTTGTATCATAGTAGATAAAGAGCAGGTTTAGAGTCAGAATAACTTTGGTTCTAGTTGTATTTTTGATATATGTCCTGTATATCTTGTTGACCCTTTTCAAGTCACTTAACCTCTCAGTGCCCCAGTCAACTCTAGTGTTATAATTTGTAGAGAGCCATTTCTGATTAGCTTTGGTAGGAGTTTCATCAATGGGGTATCATAAGGCTAGGGGAGAAAAGAAGATGCAGTTTTTTTCTTACATGCCTTTAGATACCTTGAAAATCAATCCTCCCACATGTTCAAGATGTCCTCTCCAACATGTTGCCCGCTTATGTGTATAATTGATTTAATCCAACTGCTTTTCCCATCTTATTTTCTGAAGGGCCAGTTCTGCTTTTTATAAATAAGCAAATCTAGGATTGTGATATTAGAGTCTTAAGTATGATAGTTTCATTCTCCTTAGGGGGTAAAAAATTGCTATAAATTTTTGCAGATTTTTTCCACATCATTTGTTTACGTGTTATCCACTTTACTGTTTCAGTCTTAAATGCCTTTGGATGACTTAGATCATTCAAAAATCTTTCTTTCAGCTGATTTTTCTCTCCATAGCTTCTTGCCGTTTCATATTGGGCTACTGTCCTAAAGAGTTTACAAATGAGTTTATATTTGCCATTTCTCAAGTTTCTTAATTCTAGTGCCTTCCCTCTGTTAATTATTACTTATTTATCTCATATCTATCTGTCTATCTATCAATATATATACATATATATTATATATGTATATATATAGTTTATGCGTATTTGTTTGTTGTCTCTCCAGTTCAGTTGTGAACTCCTTGAGGGCAAGGACTATCTTTTGCTTCTTTTTGTATCCCCAGACTTAGCACATTTAGTGGTGTGCTAAACATCATAGATGCTTAATAAATGTTTATTGATTGATTAATCTTTTGATCTCCTTGTTATGGCTGCTGGTAATATAGTTGGTTAAATTTCTGTATGAAATTGTGATCAGTACCTTTTTCTCATTTGTTTTCCAATACTTGTCATCAATAACTTATTTAAATAAGTCAAGTTGAAGTTCTTTCAAATTGATGTAATATCTTTTTTCCTCATCCTTATTTTTCTCACTGTATTCATTTGTAACAAGTTGGTGATCTGATTGTATACAGATAGCTGATTGAGGAATGGTTCCCACATCAGTAACGAATTGCTTCTTGTTAGTTAAAATATAATAAATTTAATTTTTTTGTGAACTAATTCAGTGGTTGAGAATGTAACCTAGTGAGTAGAAGGCCCACCTTAGAGTGAGGAATACCAGGGTTTAAGTATCAGACCTGAAACATCATGGCTTTGTGACCCTGGGCAAGTCATTGAACTTCTCAGGCTACCAGGCAATCCTCTAAGGCTCTTAGGTTGCAAAAAAAAGTGCTTCTCAATGAGGGGCTTTGTGCACCAGTGAAATCATAAGTCTGTTTTCTCCCCCACCCCCAAATAATCAGTAGTCCCCATGTCCATCCCACTTTGGTTCTTGTCTTAAGGAAAGCCTTCGTAAGGTTTGGATTTGAGGCTTCTGTTTAATTTCTAAGTTTGGCCCCTCCCACTGCCTTTACTTGCCTTTCTATTGAAGTCATAGAATATCAAAATATCATTTAAAGGGTCTTATCAAGTTTTAGTAAGTAAATTTCTCTGCCTCTTCAACTGCATAAGCTGCAATTATTTTGCCAGTGAACTTTTTAAAAATACTTAGCATGAGCACAGCATTAAATATGCCCAAATGCTCCCATGAAATGATGTTTTTTATTGTCTTTTGGAGGCACAATAAATAAACTTGGCCATTTCTTTCATGTATTTGACCAAGGAGAACGAGAACTTGTGAACCATCCCTCTACTTAACTGCAGCTTCCTTTTGTCTTCTAGGTTTGATTATGGCAAGAATGTAGATTTAGTTCCTCTAGTAGTATGTTTACTTGTTGGTCATTGGACAAGAATCTCACATTTTGAATACCAGCCACTAAGTTAACGTTCATAGGTAGTCTAAAAACAGTGTATTTTTTATCATCCCTTGTCCCCGCCCCTCCTTTTCTTTCCTTGACCCCTTTGCTACCATCACTGCAGCGGTGGAAACAGTTTTAAATTTTTGCTCCTTTCCTGGGTTGCCATAGCCAAAGAATTTATCAGTAAGTGGCTAGCCTACTTTATGCAAGGAGGAAAAAACATTTTCTCTCTACTTAACTGGGAGTTAGTATTATCTAGGACTGGGTGATCTTAGGCTAGATAGTTAACCTATCTAGACCTCATTCAGCTCATTTGAAATAATGCCATTAGGTACAGTACTTTACCTGTAGTTAGAGAGTTGATGCATTGAAGTTCTTACAGCCCTTGGATCAATAAAAAGGAAGAGAATACTCATAAAGAAGTCAACTACTTTTTAAGTGTGTTTCTAAAACATTAACTTGAGTCAGCTCATTGGAGTTTAAAGTGAAAAGAGGAAAGGAATTGGCTGAATTAACTTTAAAGAATTGGATATAGTCAGATAAGCAGGGCCCATAACAAGTTACATAAGAAAAATAAGTGTTAGTACTTAACAGGTGTTCTTACTGTCATTAACTCTCCCTTTTCCCTATATCCCTTTGACAACATCTTTGCGATAATCAAACCTAAAAGATAAGAGGAAGCCGCATTTAAAGTGGAACAGTGGTTCACAGGTTCTCCTTGGACAGAGAAATAAAGGAATTTGCCAAGTTTATTTTTTGTGTCTCCATAGATCATAAGAAACATCATTTCATGGAAGCATTAGATCATGTTGTATTGCAGTGTTCATGATAAGTACTTTTAGAAAGATCTCTGGTATAAAATATTTGCAGCTCATATATGGCAAATAGAAGAGATGGAAAAATTAGATAGGAAGAGATAGAAAAGTTCTAAAGGTAAAAATGCTTAAACAAGAGACTACTTTAGTAACAGGTTTGGTAAAACACAGCTCTGAAATTCACAGACTGATCAACTGAATTTTGATAATCAGAAATCAGTCAGTCATTTTATTTAGCACTTGGTGTGTGCCAGACGCTGGAACACAAAGAAATATTAGGAATATAAAGATGACAAAAATTGTAGTTACCCTCAAAAAGTTTATATTTTACAAATCAATTCAATAAGCCAGTGCTAAGTACTGTGCTAAGCCCTGGGGATATGATTATTTTAAAAAAAAAAAAAGTTGCTTATAATCTAGAGGGGGAGGCAACACACAAAAAGGCAAGAAAGCAAGGCAGGGATGAGGGTTCCAAAGGAGCTAAGGGGATTCCAGGGAATATCTTGTTTGACAGACTTAAAACTAGGCAGGGATGAAGGTGCAGAGTGGAATAAGCTAAGTCCAATTTCTGTCCTCTCAAAAGGGGAGGCATTGGGAAGAGTTTGGTACTCTTGCCCTCTAGCTCTCCAATCAGAATGAAAAAAAAACCTGGTTGGAAATGGTACAGTAGGAGGCCTCAGTAACAGGAACCTACAAGTTCCTTTTTTAGGGGTGAAAATATGGAACCAAAAATTGTGAAGATTGGCCAAAGAAAGAGGAGGTCTAACACGAGGACCAGGCAAATATAGATACTTGTCACTTCTGTAGCTTCAGTTCCTCCACCCTCAATCCTACTCTCAGTCATTGCCCAGATAAACATTCTTTTACTGAATGTACACACATGTAAGAAAACCAGCCTTGCAAAGTATGTAATACTTTCTGGTGACTGATTCTTTTTTATCAGAAACTTCTATTGCAATTAAATTGCACCTTTTAATGTAATTTTTCAGGTATGCCAATAGTAGCCTCATAAAATATATGGAAAAACACAAAGTGAAGCCTGACAGCAAAGTTTTCCTTCTGGTAAGTGCATTTCTTTAAAACATAATTTATCAGGGAAAAATTATTACTCTATTGCTTAAAAAACTTTCATGAAAATGGGAAGGAATTTTATGTTACTGATACTTATATTTATTTCCCTTTAAGAACATTTATGGTTATAGTAAAAAACTGTAGTTTTGTAAGATAAGGAGATTTTGTGGGAAAATGGAGGACCCTTATTTCCTTTCTTTTCAGAAATCTTTTTTTTCTTTATCAACACTTCTAGCTGTGGAACTTGCTCCATAGTAATCTTTGAAACCCTCTTATGTAGAGTTCTAATCAACAGTAAGAGTTTGTTTTTACTGATTATCGAATCTATAGCACACCTCATTAAAGAACTCAGACTCTTCACGTCTATTATTGTATCACCTCCTTAACTACAATGACTTCAGTGCCATTCAGCTTTAAAATGGGGATAATAACCACAGCTACCTCAGAGAATTACTGTGAGGATCAAACGAAACAGTATTTGTGAAGAGCTTAGCACAGTGTCTAGCACAGTGTAGGCGTCAGCCACATAGGAGCAGATTCTCTTTCCTTGTTTTCTCCCTTCCCATTTCTTTCAAATTCCTTCCTCTTCACCTCAAAATTTTTCTTTATCTTCTGTCTTTTCCATCTTTCCTTGTCTCTTCTGTTGTCTCCTTTTCCTTCTTGGAGAGCAGTAGCCCTCCTTTTCTTTTCCAAGGTTCTTCACTAATCTTCTGTCTTTAAATCCCATCCATTTTCATCTCTTTGAGAATCTTGCTTTATCAATAATCTCCTATTACTTACATCTTATTTCTCCTTGACTCCTCTTCTGCTCATGATTCCCTGTCCTAAAACTTTCTTTGAGCCCCGCTTACACCTTCCAATTAGTGTCCTGTCTTCCTTCTTTGATCATTTAAATGTTTCAAAAAAGTAGCGTACATTCACTGTCTTCTTTGCAGTTTGATTTCCATTCTCATTACTTTACTGAAACTACTTTCTTACCTTATAATTGTTAAATCCAAAATACTCTTCCCCTCTCATTTCTTCTTATCCTTTATTGACTTGGATTCAAACCCCGTCCCAGATACTTTCTAGCAATATGACCCTGGGTGGAACTCTCTTGACCTTTGTGCCTCAGTTTCCTCATCTGTAAAATATAAAGTTGACTTGGTGTGTTCTCAAGGTCCCTTCCAGTTAGTTCTAAATCTATGATTCTGTGGTCTGTTGCATTTGACCCTGTGGAGTACCACTTTCTTTTTGAAATGTTTCTGACATACTTCCCTTTTAAGATTTTAAACAAGCAGTCATTAAATGCTTACTACGTGTCAGGCCCTGAGATACAAAGACAAAAATGAAAGTTACTGTACTCAGAGAGCTTGAATTCTATCAAAGAAGGTGACATGTACATATAAAAAGTATATGCAACACTTACACATACACAAAGTAAGTACAAAGTCATTGAGTAAGAGGCACCAACATCTTAAGAGTGGGATTCCAAGAAAGGTCTTGTGCCAGAGTGAACATTTGGTCTGAGCCTTAGAGAATTAGGGATTTCCAAAGGTAGAGATGAGGAGAGAGCTCATACCAGGGAGGCTGACAGCTTTTCAGAGATTGAAGATGAAATATCATGTAGTAGAAGCCACTAGAGACAGCCAGTTTCAGTGGACTGTAGGTAATGAGGATGGAGTGACAGTGTGGATCCAGATTGTGAAGGACTTGAAATACCCAGCAGTGGCATTTGTATTTGATTCCCAGGGTAATAGGGAGCCACTGGAGTTTACTGAGCAAGGGCAGCTGACATGGTAAAGCCTGTGTTTGGAAATAACACTTTGATAGTACCATCAGGGACAGATTGGCAAGGGGAAAGATTTGAAGTAGGGAGGTTAATGAAGGGGCTTTGCAGTGCTAGAGAACTAAAGCAGTAACTGTTTTGCTCATTCCTGTCCTATTTCCTCCATTGGCTCTTCTCCTCCTGTTAATTAGATGTGGGTGGCATTGTTCTGTTTTCAGCCCATCTCTCTTTTCTCCCCATACTCTCCATTCTGTGGCCCAAGCTGTCACTTGGATGCAGATGCCTACTTGCCAAATCTCCATCTAGCTTGGGTCTATCTCCTGACAGCATTTCCAGCTACCTATCTATAGTCCTATCCTAGCTGACCTGCCGCTCCTGAAACTCAGTGAAAGCAGCTTTTTTCTTGACTTTCCTATATATCAACTGCTTTGTTAATCCTCCCAGTCACTCTGAATAAAGCAAGATCCTCATACTCCATTCTTGTCTTTCATTTCCTACTGCCACCTAGTTCAGACCTGATTTCCTTTTTAGTTCACATTCATTTCTCGTTTCCTCTCATCAGGGGCTTCCTAAAATGATCTTTCTCTAGTCCCTTAACTCCTCATCTCTCTTAAACTGTAAGGTCAGTGAGAAAAGCACCTGTGTTATTCTTCCTTTTACTCATTTGTATGTGTAACACCATGGCCTTTCAACACTTAGCACACCCTCAGTAAATAATGTTGGAATTGAATTTGATTTATTCACAAGCCATTTCTATGACATCAATGCACAGGATTTCAACATCTGGAACAAAGGATCGTACATTGAGAGCTAGACGGGACCTAGAGGTCCTAGAGGACCTGCTAGTCCAACTCCCTTATTTTGTAGTTCTTCAGTCATCTCTGACTCGTTGTGGAAAGACTCAACTGGGATTTTCTTGACAATGATATGGGAGTGGTTTGCCATTTCTTTTTCCATTTCATTTTACAGATGAAGAAACTGAGGCAAACAGGGTGAAATAACTTGCCCAGGGTCACGCAGCTACATGTCTGAGTCCAAATTTGAGCTCATGTTTTCCTGACTCCAATCACAGAACTCTATCCACTGTGGCACCTAGCTACCCACTTCATTTTACAGATGAGACATTGAGACCTAGAGAGATTAAGTAGTTTGCCAAGGGTCATACAGTTAGTAAGTGTTAGAGGATGAATTTGAATCTTTTACATCAAATTCTCATTTTTTTTCTACCTGTAACACCTGTTTTGACAAGGAAATACATTTTCTTCTTATTCTGAATTCATTTCTAGTAACTGCCATCAATAGGAAACAATATAAAATCCTCCAATTGCTGATTTCTGTCAGTTATATAACAGTGTTATATAAATAAGTGAATCCTGCTCATGATGAAATGAGCCAGAGTATACCTTTGTAAAATACACACACACACACACATGCACACACACATATCCTTAGGATAAAAACCATATTTAATTTTAAATATTCATTCCATAAATCGTCTTTTCCTCTCATGTTCCTGTAGCTTCAGAAACTCCTTACCATGGATCCGACAAAGAGAATTACCTCAGAACAAGCTTTGCAGGATCCCTATTTTCAAGAGGATCCCCTACCTACGTCAGAGTATGTAGCCTGCTCCACATTTATCTTCTTTGTATGTATTGACAAAACCTGAACATGGGGGTGGCATCTTAAAATAGAATTTGTACTTGAAAACAAAGGATCTTCTCTTAAGTTTATCGTAGAGAAATTGATAGAAAATGTATTTGGGATTCTGGGCTCCCCTCCTCTACTCCTCCCTCACTCCTCCCGCCCCAAAAAAACAAAACAATTTTCAGTAGGTTGTGAACCAGGGCAGGTTTAGAGTGAGAAAAACTTCAACAAGTAACTGAAAGGGAGCATTCAGTTTTATGGCTCAGAACTGCAGCTAAAAGAGGCCAGTGTCCTCTTGTGGCCTCAGCTCTTTGAAGAGCTAATAAGCCAACAAAGGAATACAGTAATTGGAAGCTTGTGCAGCAGGCTCAGGCTCTCAAGCCACACTCCCTTCCTGCTTAGAGAATAGTGTCATCATCATCATCATCATCCTCTTTGTCCTACCCATTGAGGCACATTTATGCACTGGTTCAGAAATAGAACAAATATCCCTTCGAGAGAAATAACCTTCCAGTTGTTCAGGCAGATTTGTATTAAACTTTAGCTATTAAAAATCAAAATATTTTCCTTGTGGTAAGGTTTGAGGTCAGAGATGGCAACTCAACATTTAAATAGCATGTAAGTAATAGTACTTGTATTTTTGCTTATATGGAGGTATTGTAATTAAAGACACCCAGATAGTATTGATAAATTGGGATTAAACAGACATAGATAGAAATATGGGAAAGATGAGCCACCACATGACATTATTACACTCACAAGATTTAAAGATTTATAGTTTTGAGAAATAATGCATGATCATTTGCTTCATGGTGTTTTCCAGTGTATTTGCTGGCTGTCAGATTCCATATCCCAAACGGGAATTTCTTAATGAGGATGAACCTGAAGAAAAAGGAGACAAGGTACAAATCATTTCTTACCCCTGTTTCTTGTCCCCCCTAGTCCCCCTAACTTTCTCCAGACAGCAAGTAATAAATGAGGAGGAAGTGTAATTATTATATAGCCTAGGGAAATACAATTATTAATTTCAGTTAGTTATATAGGAATATGTTTCCTTTAGTCCCTAGGGAGGTCTGGGTAATATAAATATACCTACAGGTCCAAAATATGGTTAACAAACTTACAGTACATGACTGTTATTGTCATTATTTATAGCTTATTACATTATAGCTAATTACTGTTAACTATATTTGAGTGACTATTTTCTGACGTTACTGCTATCTTTTAAAACACCTTTTCTAAGCATCTCTCATCTTGGTCTTTCTTTGCCTTTTTCTCCTTGAATACTTCCAAGGTAAAGCTTGAAAAGACTCCCAGTAGCTATTTTTAGTCTGTACAGGATTAATTTCATAATGTCACCTACTTTGGGTAGTGGTGCTTAAAAATCCTAACCAGTGGAACATGCCCAATTTGAAAGATTTTATACTATAGTATAAATAGATCCTTGTTGGGAAATGTATCCAGTTAGCTGCCCATCACATTTCATTCCCATTAGATCTTACAGGGGAGAGTAGCATCTGAATACTCAGGTCGCAAAGACAAGAATCGTGCTTGAGTTTCATATCCTGCCTTTTGATTACTCTTTAAGAATCAGCCGCAGCAGAATCAACATCAGCAACAAACAGCACCTCAGCAGCCCCAGCCGGCAGCAGCACCACCGCCGCAGCAGCAGCAGCAGCAACAAAACAGCACCCAGACAAATGGGACGGCTGCAGGAGCGGGAGCAGGAGCAGGGGGGACTGGGGCGGGGCTCCAGCACAGCCAGGACTCAGGCCTTAATGCGGTGCCTCCAAACAAGAAGCCACGGCTAGGGCCTTCGGCCACTAACTCAGGCGGGCCTGTCATGCCTTCTGAATATCAGGTATTGGCTTGTGTTTTTCAGACATTTTGCCAATTACATGTTTTGTAGAATGATCAAAATGTTAATAGTAGATAATTTTAGAGTTTGTTTCTTGGTTTAATTGGTTTGTATTGATTTCTCTTATTTTATACCTAACAGATTTTCCCCACATCTCTTCCCCTTCCAATTACATAGAACCATCCCTTAGAGAATTTTTTTTAAAGTGCAAACTAATTAAACATTAAAACTGATCATCAAGAAGAACATCTGCTGTATTTGTAATGTTTTTCAGCCATGACTCTACCCTCCTCCTCTTCTCATTATAACCTTTTACAAAGGCAAAGGGCAGAGTTCTTAAAGCTCTCTCTTCTTTGGGACCAAATTTATATTTTGTATTTTTGCAACAGTCACTTTGATTTGTTTTGTGGTTCTTTCCTATATTGATGTCATCATTGTATATATTGTCTTCCTAGCTCTGCTTACCTCACTTTTACGTTAGTCCATATGAGTCTTTCCATGCTTCTCTTTATTCATCATATTTGTCGTTTCTTACAACACAAATAACGTTCCATTCCATTCATGTATCACAGTTTGGCCATTCCTCAATCTATGGGCAGCTGCTTTCTCATTTTTCGTTAAAATTTTGCTATAAATATTTTGGCTTATATAACCCTTCTCTTTTTGCCACTGACCTGCTTGAGGTCTACACCTAGGGTATTTTATAGGAATTTTAGCCACTTTATTTTACATGGTTCTAAATTGATTTTTAGGGTAGTTTTATTCATTTACAGATTTACCACCAGTGCACTAGTGTTCCTTTTGTAAGATGCAAAATATTATTGAAGGGGACCATCCAACCTAATATATATCAAGTGTCCCCAGCATTTGGAAACATTTTTCTGCATGGAAATGAAGATTGGATGAGCATGTTCAGTATAATTCCAAGAATACCATGAGTTAATTATCTATTATGGCTTGAATCTTTTTATTCAAAGGCAGGGAGTGAGACAAAATATTCCCTTGATTGTTTAGGGGCTACCTATCCACTTTTGATCAGGTAGTAATAACCTAGTCAGGCAGCTAAGCCATACAGAGAAGAAGAGGCATCTTTACTTTGTACGAAATAATATGAACTGGTTTTCTCTTAGTGGAAGACAGTAGGAATGAGCCATAATAATGGAAGAGAAAAGAAATCAAACTTACAAGTCCTAAGAAATAACTATTATTAGTGAATGGAATTTTGAGACTAGAAATCACTTTATAATTATTAAGAAACCACAACTTAGGAGAAAAACAAAAGGTGAAAAAGATTAGTGTTGGGAGAAAGGAAAATTAGCAGCAGGGGAATAGGTAGTTATGCTTTACAAAAACTTTTCAGAGTAGCCATGAAAAGAAAATAAAGGTGGAGCATGAAAGAATTCAGAAAAAAAAAGATGATGACAAAGTTAAAGAACACAGTCCCCCCCCCAGGAAAAAAGAGAAGCAGCAGGACTTAGGGGAACTGGAGACAGATAATATGAAATTGGAACTAGAGAAAGGTCCCTTCTTGTAGGACTGAAGATCAAATAGGAGATAAAGGGACTAGCAGAAACCGGGGAAGAACAGCAGTCAGGAAAGACATAACAAATGACTTGTTTACCTTTTTATCTTTCTATTTTGAAAGTTTCCACAAACTTCTTTCTTTTCCCACAATAATCTTCACTGAAAATTGCAAAGATTCAATACAAGTAGAACTATAATACCTGTACTTTGTATCAATTAAACTAATAAGAATTACAGATTTGGTTCACTAAAAACAGTTTGCCTAGTTTAGCAATTAGGATAAAAATGTTTCATCTTTTGTAGGTATTGTGTAAATTTAGCTTGCCTTTTTTTTTTTTTTTTGCTTTAAAGTCTGTTTGTTCCTAGTAAATGAACAACAGACTTAAATCGTGTATTGGATCATCTTCGTAAATTTGCTGCCATTTCTTTGTTTTAGTTAAATGAAGAGAATACATCTGAAATTCTGCCTTTTTCCACTAGAGTTAAGAATGGTTCTTTCTATAAAGCTCAAAATTCTTTAGTCTTCTTTTTCTTAGAATTACCGTACCATCTGATAAAGCAGAAATCTTAATGTAATGTTTCTCTGTATTGAATAATCCATATGCTGTTTCTTTTATTACCAATTTAAAGGAAAAGACATTCTGGGGCATCATCACAAATGATTTGCCTTCTACCATATTACATAGTTTAAAAAAACAATAAGCTTATTGTTTTGCCATGTGTAATGTATTAATCCAGAAGTTCTTTCTGGAGTTTCTAAAGTAATTATAACCTAATAATTGTTTGGTGTTATTCTTAGGGTAATCCAGTTTCTATGTTTTTTCATTTTAGCCTTTTCAAGAGCTTATCTTCACATGTGGACTTGAAATTTATCATGAGCAGTACTGTATTACATAGCAAATTTAATATTAGTGGCTTTTACAAGTAATATGATTAGCAGTTTGTCTTGGACCGCTCGCTCAGTGCACTAGAATTAGAAGACATGAAATTCTTTTCAGTTGACACTAAATCTGTGTAGTGTGGCTTGAGTAAGATACATTAGTAGGCTAAGTTTTAGATTCATGGACTAATAGACTTTCTAGATCAAGAAGGAAATTTAAAATCAGCAAGGCAACCTTCTTCATTAAAAGGAAGATAAGGAAGAAAAACCCTAAAGGTTAAGGGAATTGCCCAAGTTATAGTGTTAAGAAGTGTTGGAGCTGGAATTTGAATTCAGGTGTTAGGACTCCAAGCCCAGTTCCTTTTCTACACTGGCTGTTTCAAATGATTGTGTACTTCATGGTCCTGATCTATTTAATTGTGTGATTTTTTTCCTTTTATCATATAAGTAAGAGCCTTCACTTATCTTTTGCAGGGAACTTGTATCTTTATTTTAGTTCATACCAGTAATTGTACTGTGAGTTAATCTTTGAGAATGCCTCAGCAATGAGTTGTGGTGTAGTACAATCAGTACTGGTAAACCAGGCACTCTGGCATTTATTTAGCTGGAAGGTATCCTTGAAATTCTTGCCTTTAGAGCACAGAGGAACATATTGGAATCTCATATGCTAAGTCACATCTTAACATAAATTGTTATCATTGTTTTTTGAATGCAAATAATTAAATGCATTTTATCATAAATTACAGAGTAGAGCAGTATAGTTCAGAATTTCAAAGTTGCTAAAAGTTTTTTCCCATGCCATAAGTTATTACAGTTATATAACTGAAGGGGCAGAGAGGTGGAGAGGTGTTGTCAGATTGTTTTTCACCAAGACTATTTTATTGCAGTGTTGTTTTGGTTCATATGTTGCAAATCAAGTTTGACAAGTAGTGTTGAACTACTTGTAAGAGAACCTCTTTACCTATTCTTCTCTCCTTCATCCCTCAATGACACCTCAAGGTCTTCTGCATTTTAAAACTCCAGGTTAAAATTTTTCTGTGCACAGTGTTTTCCTTTCAAATTTCACATAATAGAAGCCGTCCCAAAGACTCACTGGAATCAATAATGCGCTCTTTCTTACAGCCATTTAAGCTACCTAATCCTAATTTGTTCTTTATCCAGAGATGGGTTTTTTTTCTTCCTTTTTAAAATATTTTCCAGGCAGAAAGGTTAGGATTATAAGGGATGACAAAAACAAAACCATGTTGGATTTAGTAGTATAACTACATATTATTTATTGATATAAACTTTACATACATGACCGACATATGTGTATCTTTTTAAAACCACTTTATTTGTTTCCTTCTGAACCAGTGACTGATGATGAAGTGCTCTCTTTCTCTCCCCGCCCCTTTCCCTCACTCTCTTTCACTCTGCCCTTCCCTCCCTTCATCCCTCCCTCTTCCCCGCATTGTCATTATAATTAACATTGTGAACAATCAGTCCCTCTAACAATAATTTCCCTTGTACTTTTTCTTCGTAGCACTCCAGTTCACGCCTGAGTTACCAAAGCAATGTTCAGGGATCGTCTCAGTCCCAGAGTACCATGGGCTATTCCACGTCATCTCAGCAGAGCTCCCAGTACCATCCAGCTCATCAGGCTCACCGGTATTGAGGATAGACTCCCCTCAGCTTGGAATGAATGAACCAAAAGTCAAAGCCTCCAGCAATATGAAGGTCACAGTGAGAAGAACCAAAAATGCAAACTGTGATGCCGATAGAAGATTCCTAAGTATATGAGAAGAACCTTATTGACTGAGCATTTTGCGGTGGACTTATCAACCTTCTTTATTAGCTTAAAGAAGGCCCTTGTGAAGTTTCCCAGCTCCCTTCCCCTTGCATGTGTTCCATTGTGGTTACTCTGATGAAACATCTGATCTCAACCCAGCACTTAACTTTTCTAACCTTCAGCGTTGTTTTGAAGGATTCCTGGTGCACCTTTCTCATGCTGTAGCAGTTGTCATGATTTGATCTTTTCAAAGCTCTTTAATAGAATTTTAATGTTTTAGATTGGAATTTCAGCTGTATATAGTTTTATACTAAGCAAATTGGTTCAGCAACACAGGTTAAATGCACCTTTTTAAAGCACTACGTTGTTTTCACAGGATGTTACTGTTTTGCTCATGGATGTCACAAACAGAACATTTTAACTATTCCAGAATATTTACTGATTTGTTTTTATTAGTCTAGTTTTCAGGGAAGTTAAAGGGGGTGGGGGGGAGGGAAGGGAAGAACCCACAGCAGAAAAACATTCTAAGTCCTTGCAGTTAATGTGCTTCATGCTAGTGAACTGAATACCAATTAAGAGATTCTGATTGATATGTTAATCATTTATATGAAGCATCATTTTTAGAATCATTGTCTTGTTCCATATAGTTTTCAGTAATTAAGTTCATGATTTTAATCTATTTCTAAGGCATCCTTTAATATAGCTGAGAACTACCTTAACAGGTTTCAGAACTTTGGTGGAATGTAGTCCTCTGGCCATTCATACCAACTAGAAAGAAAAACATTTTAACTACCTTAGAATTTCATTAGAAAGGAGTGAATGTTGATTAAAGGATTACTTAACCTTTCAAAGGAAAATTTTTCATGCATATTGTATATAAAGTTGGCTTCTCCATTTCTTCAGTTTTGGCCAGCTTGCATAAATAGCTTAAATAATCAAAGTTAGTTAAATAGAAGCTTACAAGCTAATCTTTTAAAATTAAAATTTGATGATTCCCATTCATTTTTTCATTAGATATAAAGTAACTATTTCAAAAGCATGTTAAAACATTTAGATTTTTTTCATGTTTAAGATAAGTATTATGTATACATAATATTGCTGTTGTTGATGCAACTTTCTATTAAGAGGCTTTACATTGCACTGAAATATTTCTTTTGCCCCTAGGAGAAAACTTTATGAGTGTGCCTAAAATCTATAGGCAAATATAAGTGTAAGACTATTATAGCTATCATGAATATTCTAGTAACCATTATCTTCAAATCTGGCACTAGAAATCCCATCATCGTCTAGTTGTAGGAGCCCCTGCTTATCAGAAAAGTAATGATGTGGGGAAGGCATTTTTTTTTTAGTGTTTATAAAGTAATATAAAAATTGGCAACTCCAATAACAGTTTAAAAGGTAAAGTATCTGGGTTCTTCAGAATCCTTTTAACCATGGAAGTGGCACCAGCCTTATGTCACAAATTCTTTTCTAGAATTAGAAGTAACCTTGATTACTATATACAATTTTTTACTATTTGTGAACTCATCACCCTGGTTTTGATAATCTGGGTCCCAACTCAAGTAAAGTAAGATTTTAGATAGAATCCAGTATACCTTTTGCACTAATGATGTGTTGTTCTGGCCTTCAGAGGGCCTTACTTCTCTCAGCATAATGTTTATTATAATTAATAATAAATCCTTTATAAAAACTATGAAGACTGGTTATAGACCAGGCCACAGGCTGCACTAAGCAATTTTCTATTCTCCATAATTGTTTTCTCCCCTTACATTCTTTTTGTGAGAAAGCAGCTAATAGCCGATGTCTAGTACAGTGCCTTGCACATAGTAAGTATTCAATAAGTGCATGTTGAATTAATCATCATAGTCATGCCAACGTTATAAGTTTATTATATACACTGAATCATAATATAAAATTGTCAGTTAAGTAATCATTGAGCACGTACTATGTGCCTAGTATTGAACTAGATACTTTGTAAAATATAGAACCCTGGTCCAGGCCCTAAAGGGGCTTACACTCTAGTTAGGGAAATAAAGCTAAGGTGTCCTTTAGTGGTGGGGAGTTCTGCACCTTGTGATGACTGCCTTATAGGTAGGCTTATAGCAAGATTCTTTAGGTGTTACTAAACCCACTAAAGATGGATTCTGATCCTATAAGTGAGCAGTGTTCTATTAGATAGGCTCCTCTGTGTATCCAACTTCAATAGAAAGCACCAAATTAAATGCAAAGAAAGGAAATTGTATTTGGAATGCTAATAAGGGTTTTTCAGTAATCCTCCCGTGTCTATTGTGGCCCAAGCTAAACTAAGTGCTTTAGGGAGTTAGAAGGAAAGTGCTCCTGTCCTAAAGGAGAGATTATATTTAGCTGGGGAGATAGAACAAAGAAGAGCAAGAGAAACAGAAGGCCAAATGCCGCCCTTTTTAGTACTTGGGACGTTTGCAAGCCTGTATGTCAAGAGTGTAATGGGCTAACTAGGATTCTTCATTTCTCAGAGTGTATACATACCCCCCACACCACAGCCAGAAATCCCTGTTAGTGACTAGTTGTTTTACACTCTAACCAAGCCTATTAGCTTTTTTTTTGTTAGCATTTTCTTTTTTCTTTCTCTTCTGGTCCTGCCCCATCAACACTCATTGTCATCTAATTTTAGAACAGTTTTAGTTTGTTTTAATGTTTTTGATTATTTCGCTTCAAAGGGGAGATTTTGAAAACACTGCATTTTTACATTTGAATTTTCCTATACCCAAATGAACATAACTTCATCTGAAAATGAGGTAGATTCTTCTCTGTATACTCAAGGGTATACAGAATATAGAGACACCCAAATCAGGGTACTTAAAGTTAAAACAGTAAATTAAGTAAAAATAGACATTTTTTTTGGCATGTTTGCTGCCATTCCTATTGCAAATCATCTTAGAACAACTTTCTCTCTGGTTTTACAGTGAGATGAATGTATATCTAGAAGAAAGGTGTTCCAGAATTCTAAGGTATATAAGACTAAAGGTTACACTTCCTCTTGTCAGGGCTGATATAATGAGGTTGGAATTACCTTTGTAAAAAGATAAATAATGCAGTAACTTGAAAAAACCAAGGACTAGTAAGTATATTTTTGTACCTGTGTGATTTTTGAAAAATGATTTAGTATTTGGAATTTTGGCCTTCTGCATAGCTTCTCTTTGCCCTCACAAAAGCATTTCACACTTTGCAGTTAAAAATAGAAAGTGACATTTACTTATTTATTTGTTTATGGCCTGGTTCCTTTAGTAAAACAACAGATCACTCTCCATAGTGATGTGATTCTGTTAGTTGAAGGGGTTAAAAAGACAGAAGGGGAATCAGATTAGCCACCGTCTATTTTGAGTAATTGTATGTAGCAAAGAAAAAAAAACCTGTACAATGAAGGAAAAATTGTATGAAAATTGCAAATCCTGCCTGCACTATATCTGCAATACTATCTTCTTGTTGGGTGAGGGTTCAGAAATAGCATTCAGAAAAGAGTCTTGAAGTATTCAAATACATGTAACATTTTATATAAAATATAGCAGCTTAGGTTCCCTTAATAAGCTTCAGGATTGGTCCACAAATATCATTAAGCAAAGATAATTGTTGTAGGATTTTAAAAAAAACAATGTATTGTACATAAGGCCATACATACTCTTATATCACTACAAAGGAGTGATATGTATTACTATATGAAAAAAAATCCTTAATGCACTGTTATCTCTTAAATATTTAGTAAATTAATACTATTTAATTTTTTTAAAGATCTGTCTGTGTAGACACTAAAAGTATTACACAAAATGTGGACTGAAGATGTCCTTTTTAATAGCAATTTAAATAACTTTTTATATATGTCATGTAGTATATACTTTCCAAATTACTCTAGTTTGTATTTTCCCATGTTTCCTATTTGTGAAAGTGTGCCTGTCTGTTTCCTCTTTCAATAATTACATGCACGCATTCTTCATTTTCTAATTATTACATGGAGTACTATATACGCTTTTCATGCTGTCGCAAAGGTTTGCTGCCCTCGTCATGTGGTAACCACAGAGAGCTGTGCCCCTTCTTATGGGTGTGCAGGAAGAGCCGCTTGCTTACTTTCGAGTTAAGAGTTTGCTGCATTTGAGTTGTCTTGACATCGTTCTCCAAATGACTGTTGAAACTAAAATGAGTTAATTGCATTTATTTTATATTCTCAGTTGTAGTAAAGTTTAATTGACTTTGCTTCTGTGTGAATTTTTAAAATCTGAAATAATATACATTTGTAATAATAATAAAAAAGGAAGTTGAGATGTGATCAGTGTGCTTGCAAGTTTGTAAAGGTTATGCTGGGATTGCAGAGGATGGAAATGGTCTCCCATGGAGCAATCTCTGGTTTTGTTTGGGATGTTCATGATATCACAAAACCACAGAAATCAAAACTTGCAAAACCGCCAGGATAGAATTAGAGGTTTTTAAACTGTGCTTAAGAAAACGTCCTTGTTTTGTATATATGAAAATATAAGGCTATTTTCAAGAAACAAACAGCAGGCAAAAAGGCCTCTTTACTAGGGATTTTCTTCTATTTTATGTATTCTGTTTTTTACCAATTATGCATCTTGTGACCCAGCAAGTTAATCTTACAAATATTTTTGTTAAAGGCACCACTATATGATGAACCAAAAGTACAAAATCCATAAGTATAACATTGCTACTCCCATTTTAGTCACTCATTTTCCCAAGTTTGGGCTGTTGTTTGGCTAGTGGGAATGTGGAGCTTAATGAGTGTTCAACACTATGTTAATTATGTTTGATTTCTTACTAAAAGGGGAAGAAAACAATGACTGAGTCCCTTCTCCACTCACTTGGGTAAAAGTTATTGAGTGGTTAAGTAAAATTTCTCCCTGCTACTACCAAAAATTCTGGCATCAGGGCATTAGCACCATACTGTATGTGCATACTGAAAGCATGTTATCATCAGTTCATATCACTTAACTGTGCCTATTTGTAGAAATGAGTGAACCACAGTTGGGTCAAGGGAACAATCTAACTGCCTGTAATATGGCTCTCCTTTTTTAGAATAGATGCCTTCAATATAAAATAAATTTTAGTTAAGTGAATCCTATTTTTCTATCAGCTTAACTCAAAGGATTGTCAATATCTTTCTCAAAAGGAAAAAAAATTACTTTTCTGAACACATTTAAATACTATGTAATGCTGACTTTTTTTTTCATTCAGAATTGGGTGGAAAATGAAGCAAGTTTGAGAACCTGCTAATGCCCCTTAGAAGTCATGTCTTGTTTGCTGCCTAGTAATAAATATTGTTCTTTTACTCCGAAGAATTTTCTGCCTCCAGCCCCCAGCATTTGAATTGTACATATCATTCCAAGTAGTTTCATTCATTTTCTTAGGCAAGAAGAAATACAAGTTAGGGGGAAAAGGAAATATATGCTAGTTTTATGACTAACTATAAATGGACTTAATAAATATTCAGCAAATGTACAGTCTAAAGGGGTTTGTGTAGACATTTGTTACTATCGTGTTAAACTACATGTATTCATAACATTTCTTGTTAATTGAATTTATTCATGAGGATATAATTTGTCCTGGCTTCATGACTTGAACTTATTGAAGGCAGCTAGATATTCTCTCATCTTCTCATTTATTGCTTATTAACTGTTTTTGTTCCATTTTTCCCAGTCTAAAGATCATCATTCCTGATAGATTAGAAAGAATAGACGTTGAATAGTGCTTTCTTCTTGTCACCTTTGTTCTGATTCCATCTTCCTCAAGCACACTATCCCTTCTTTGATCTTGCTCTTTGTAAAAACCTAATTCTGAAAGCTCTTTTCAGTGTCTTTTAGTATTCTTGGCCAACCTCAACTAGTTCTGAGTTTTAACACTTAAGATATTTTTTCATCCTCAGTTGTGCCTCTGCTTCCATGTGCTATCCATATTTTTGTTTTTGTTTTTTTAATCTATGTTGATCGTTGCATCCTTTGGGCATCCCCTTTGGTCTTTTTAGACAAATCTCCTTTTATTCATCATCAGAATTGTTTTTGTTTATATAATGATAACTGTTCTTGCGAGTATATCTTTAGATAACTTACATAGAATTTTAGGCCCAGTGATGATGATGGTTTGAAGACAATAATGAACTAATTTAAAAGGCTTTAAGCTTTGTAAAAGATACTACATATAGTTCTTATTTGAGCTTTATAACCATTCTGATGTTATTGTTATTATCTGTAGTCTATAGATGAAGAAACTAAGACTTAATGACTTACACGGGGTCACACAGCTAATAAACATCTGAGCCAGGCTTGAAACTGGTTTTCCTGACTCTAGGTCCCGCACTGTATTCACTACGTCACCAAGCTGCTTTCCTCTGAACCCTTTGAAATCTACTTCCCAGTATCTAGGATGCACTTTTCCATTCTTGTTTTTCTTTATGAATTCCAACATGACATGATTATTTCCTACCAAGATACCTGTCACTTCTATGTTATTAGTCAGAATTAGGTCCAAAATAACTTGCCTTCATTATATCTTCAGCCTTTTGAAGAATCGAAATAATGCTCATTAAGGCAAGTCAGGAATTTATTAGCTGCTCTACTTACGGTAGATAAAATTTTTAGGAGGCATCTGAAGCCCTTATCGCTGCCACCATGCCAGATTTGTGATATCTCAAGGCTGCCTGATTCATTCACAACCATATCTGAGTGAGTGTGTGTGTGGAGGTAGGAGTGGTGGGTAAGGGAAGATCTGTAGTACTGTTGCTCAATTTTTAGACCTGCCTGACTCTTCATGATCCAATTTGGGGTCTTAGGAAAGATGCTGAAGTGATTTGCAATTTTCTTCTCCAAGAAACTGAGGCAAACATGGCAAAGTGACTTGCCCAAGGTCACACATCTACTATGCATCTGAAGCCAGATTTGAACTCAGGAAGATGAGTCTTCTTGACTTCAGTCTTGGTATTCTTATCTAGTGCACTTCCTGAAATTTTTAAAATGAGCATCTGCATACAATAGAGAACTATGTATGAATCCACAAGTATCTATAAAACTTGCTTTTGTAAGTAATAAATTGGACTTAAATTTTTTTTAAAATTCATAAGTTTTCTCACATGAGCTTTTTTCTAGTATGTAATGTTATTCCACCACTTTTTTATTTAATCTCTTCCTTTGAACTCCATTACCATATTCCAGTCACTTACTTAGTCTGTGATACTACTGAGTTAGAATTTACTAACTAGCTCATCTCTGGTTCTTTGGATCTGAAGATAAATGTAAGCTATTTCTGCGCTCTCTTTCTAATTTAAAGCTCTCTTGATCAGATCTGTAAGTCTTCAGGGAAAGAAATTTTTACTTGCCCTTATTATAGCAACTCAATTTCTGGCAAAGAATTCATCTTTTCTGTGCCTAGCTCAGAAATCCAAATCCCATTCTTAAATACTATCTTCTTAATCAACTATTAATTCTTCCCCTCTTTTCTAAAACTTTTGTTGGTAGAAAACCATAAAGAAAATACCAGAAGGTCTTTCCTGGTATCACACCACTTCCTCTCTACCTTATATTTTCTTTGTATTTGTTCTGTACATATTTTTTTCTTATCTATTTGTTGATATACATGATTCCTACCCTGATAGAACATAAGCACCTTAAGAGCAGGAACTGTTTTATTTTTTGTTTTTATATCCCAAGAACCTCCCATAGTGACCGACATACAGAAGGCACATAATAAATTCTTGCTGATTGATTGATACCCAGTGCTGATCTCCCAATTGTAGAGTTTGTAGATTATGTACTCTACCCCTTTGATTTCTTTTTTACTGCCTGCCTTTTATTCATCCCAGTGCCCCCAGTCCCTAGTACTACAGAAAGTGAGGAAAGGGAAAAAAGGATAGACTGGTCCAATTTGATGCCTGCACTCCTCACCAGGCGACCCAGACCCCTGGGTCCCCATTTCTGGCAAGAGGTAAAAGTACATAAAAAGGATATTTTCCTGTGAATTACATTGCTATTCTACCTTAATTTGTTTGTTATTTGATTTGTAGTTCCTTCAGAATCTGTGAGTACATGCACCAAATAGGGGCCTATGGTATGATTTATATAATTACCCCCCCCCAAATATCCCACCCTAAAGCTGGAGGTGACTAGGAGCCCCACAAGCAAAAGTATCTTTAGAGGGTGTGCTATATGTTGTGCTACAGTTCGCCATATTGAATTTGGCTTTGGGTGAGAGATCTGTGTCCATCTGCAGAAATTTATGTAAGAAGTATGGCACGGATGCATAAAACCTATGTCTGTGTGAGTTGGCCATTTTTGCCCAGTACTATAGCATTTATCCTCAAGTCTTTTTTCTTTTTTGCATAGCTTGCCAAAGCGGGTGTTAAATATGAGGCACAGTAGAAACTTCATGGGAGGGTTTTTGTGACAACCAATTTCTACCACTATGGAAAAATCCCTCATTAAAGTGGAGCAATATGGCTTGAAACTATTGCTTTGATGTTGTTTAATAAGTAGAACTAATTCTCATGTTAAGGAATCTGTATACCAGATGCACTACTTAATGTCCTCCAAAACATTTGTTTATTACTGTATAGACATAGCCAAGTCAACAAATCTAGTTAACAAGCATTTATTAAGTACCCATTATGTGACAGACACTGTGTTAGTGCTTAGGGATATAAAGGAAAATTTTGGACAAAACCCAAACCAACCCAGTCCTTCCTCTCAAGGAGCTGACAGTGAAGACAACATGCAAACAATTGTGTACAAATAAGATATAGGCAGAATAAATAGATGATCACAAAGAGAAAGGCACTAGCATTGTAAGGAGGATCAGGAAAAGCTTCTCGTAGAATTTTAGCTGAGCCTTGAAGGAATGGGGAAGCTGTCTAAGAAGTAGTGATGAGGAAGGAGAGTGTTCCAGACATGGAGGATAGCCAAGGAAAATGTAGACGGAGCGTTGAACAGCAAGGAAGGCAGTGTCACTGTAAATAGAAAAATTTATGAAATTGGGACTGTCTTGCCTGGTTCTTTGGGTACTCTCTGGGAAAGACCACAATTGGCAATGGGAAACAGGACTGAAATCACACTTTAATTAAATACAGAGGACATGGGGGCAAAAAGCCCAGAAAGACAGAGACAAGCAGCAAAATGTGATATAGAGACAGATGGTGGTGTGGGGACAGGGAATGGAATGGTAAAGGAAGGCAGAAGAAGGTGGGGAGGGGGAGAGGCAAAGAATATCCCTCACATCACTGTGGATTAAAATTGAATGAATGCTGCATGGGTAGGGAGCAGGAAGTCTGAGGTTTCATTTTTATAGGATTTTGGTCATGGTGGTGGTTGCCTTGGAACAGACCAACTCCTATCTGTGCCAGCTTGGGGTTAGTTTATTAACATGTTGAAATCATCTCAAAGTTATCTGGAAGTCATCATCCCAAAATCATCCACACCTTATTGATATTCTACTGCTCTGGAGCTGTGGAGGTCTGGATTTTGTCTAGAATTTACATATTGTAGGACAAGAACAGGTAGCGCCTAAATGGTTTCCCCTGATTTGGCATGTTATTACTAGGATGTGAATTTTAGATAATGTATGATACAATTTTAAGTTATGCTCCTTTGATCTTTGAGACATTTTGTATGACTTCCAGCTCCCCCCTTTGCAATCTTATTTCTTGCTATTACCTTTATACCGGCTATTAATAAACTTACTTTACTGACTAGAAGGGGAAGGGGCAGTCAGCAGAACCAGAACAAGACACAAATTTAACATATGCGAACTCAGAGTACATAGGAGAGAATAAGTATAAGAAAACTAGAAACATAGGGAAGGTCTGTGTTTCAAAAGGCTTTGAAAGCCAAATAGACAATTTTATATTTGGTCATAAGGGTAATAGGGAGCCAGTGGAGTTTATTGAATAGAGAGATCTGACCTGCACTTCAGGAAGATCAGTTTGACAACTGAGTGGTGAATATACTAGAGGCATGAGAGTCCTTCAATTGGGAGACCAACAGGAAGACTCTAGTGCTAATCTAGGTGTTAGGAGATATGGACCTGCATCAGAGTGGGTTGAATTGTCTGAGGAGAAAGGGATATGAAAAGAGATATTACAGCCCAATAACAAGACATAGAAAGAGAAATTCCATTTAAAGTTACCGTAGACATTATAAAATATTTGGGAACCTACCTGCCAAAACAAACTCAGAAACTATGTGAATTCAATTACAAAACACTTTTTACACAAATAAAGTCATATCTAAATAATTGGAAAATTATCAGTTGCTCATGGGAAAGTTGAGCTAAAATAATAAAAATGACAAATCCTACCTAAATTAAATTTCTTATTCAGTGCCATGCCAATCAAACTACCAAAAAATTATTTTATAGAGCTAGAAAAAACAATAACAAAGTTCATCTCAAAGAACAAAAGGTCCAGAATATCAAAGTAATTAATGAAAAGAAATGCAAGGGAAAGTGGCCTAGCTGTACCAGATCTTAAATTGTATTATAAAGCAGCAATCATCAAAATTACTTCATACTAAGAGAGTGGTGTATCAGTGGAATAGGTTAAGTATGCAAGACACAATGGTCAATGGCTATAGTAATCTACTATTTTATAAATCCAAAGATTCTAGCTTCTGGGATAAGAACTCACTATTTAACAAAACCACTAGAAAAACTGGAAAATAGTATGGCAGAAACTAGGCACAGACCAACATCTTACATCCTATACCAAGATAAAATCAAAATGGGTACATGATTTAGTTACAGAGACTGATCCTATAAGCAAATTAAGTGAGCAAGGAGTAGTTTACTTGTCAGATCTATGGAGAAGGGAAGAATTTATGACCAACAAGAGGGAGAACATTATGAAATGCAAAATGGATAATTTTGATTACATTACATTGAGAAGTATTTGTACAAACAAAAGCAATGCAACCACAATTAGAAGGGAAGCAGAAAGCTGGGCAGCGATTTTTATACTAGTGTCTCTGATAAAGGCCTCATTTCTTTTTTTAAATTTTTTAACTAATTTAATTTTAGGTTTTATTTTAAATTTAAATTTTAACTAATTTAATTTTAACATTCACTTCCATAAGATTTTGAGTTTTAAATTTTCCCTCCCTCTTCTCCTCCTTCCCCAAGATAGCATTCAATCTGATAAAGGCTCTACATGTCCATTCTTATGAAACATTTTTTCACATTAGTTGTGTTGTAAAGGGGAGAAAACCACAAGGAAGAAAAAACAAAACAAGAGAGCAAATAGTATGCTTCGATCTGCATTCAGACTCCATGGTACTTTCTCTGGATGTGGATAGCATTTTCCATCATGAATCTTTTGGAGTTGTCTTAGATCCTTGCATTGCTGAGAAGAGCTAAGTCTATCAAAATAGTCACCATCCTTGCATTGCTGAGAAGAGCTAAGTCTATCAAAATAGTCACCATGCAATGTGGCTGTAAATGTCTACAATGTTCTCCTGATTAGGCATCAGTTCATATAAGTCTTTCCAGGTTTTTCTGAAGTCTGCCTGCTCATCCTTTCTTATAGCACAATAGCATTCCATTACATTCATATACAACATTTTGTTCCACTATTCCTCAATTAATGGGCATCCCCTAAATTTCCAATTCTTTGCCACCACAAAAAAAACTGCTATAAATATTCTTGTACATCCTTTTCCCATTTTTATGATCTCTTTGGCATACAGCCCTACTAGTGATATTGCTGGATCAAACAATATGTACAATTTTATGGCCCTTTGGGCATAGTTCCAAATTGCTCTCCAGAATGGTTAGATCATTTCACAACTTTACCAACAATGCATTAGCGTTCCAATTTTCTCACATCTTCTCCAACATTTATCATCTTCCTGTTTTGTTAGGTTAGCCAATCTGATAGGTGTGATGTGGTATCTCAGAGTCGTTTTGATTTACATTTCTCTAGTCAATAGTGATTTAGAGTATTTTTTCATATGACTGTAGATAGCTTTAATTTCTTCCTCTGAAAACTGCCTGTTCATTTCCTTTGACTGTTTATTAGTTGGGGAATGACTTGTATACTTATAAATTCGACTCAGTTCTCTATATATTGTAGAAATGAGGATTTTAAAAAATGTGCATACCCTTTGATCCAGCAACACCACTTCTAGGGCTGCATGCCAAGGAGATCATACAAATGGGAAAAGGACCCACATGTACAAAAAATGCTGAAGAAAATAACACCTTGAAAAATAGGCTAACTCATTTAGCAAAAGAGGTTCCAAAAGCCAATGAGGAGAAGAATGCTTTCAAAAGCAGAATTAGCCAAATGGAAAAGGAGGTTCAAAAGCTCACTG
>CM053770.1:387576527-387598894 GCA_028658325.1 Potorous gilbertii | reverse complement strand
CAAATGGGGAGAAAATTTGGAACCCAAAATTTTGTGAAAATGAATGTAAAAAGCTAAATAAAGAAATTTATTTTTTAAAAAAGAGTTGAAAACTGAGGGGATGACCATCAATTGGGGAATGACTGAACAAGTTGTGGTATATGAATGTAATGGAATAGTATTGTGCTATGAAAAATGATGAGCAGCAGACTTCAGAAAAACCTGGAAAGACATATAAACTGATACCGAATTAAATGAGCAGAACCAGGACAAAACTGTATAAATTAACAGCCACATTGTATGATAACTGAACTTAATAGACAGCTCTTCTCAGCAATGCAAGGATCTAAGATAACTCCAAAAAACTCATGATGGAAAATGCTATCCACATCCAGAGAAAGAACTTTGGAGTCTAAATGCAGATGGAAGCATACCATTTGTTCTCCTTTTCTTCTGTTGTTTTGTTTGTTTCTTTTTTCTTGTAGTTCCTCCCATTAGTTCTAATTCTTTACATCATGACTAATGTGGAAATATGTTTAATATGAATGTATATGTAGAACCTATACCAAACTGCACACGGTCTTGAGGAGTGAGGAGGAGAGGGTGGAGGAGAAAATTCAAAACTCAAAATCTTATGGAAGTGAAAGTTGGAAACTAAAAATAAATAAATTATATTTGTTTAAAAGAAAGAGACATTACAAGGTAAAGATTGACAGTACTTTGCAACTAATTGAACATGGAGAATCAGAGAGAAAAGTTGGGAATAATATCTTTTACTGAATTCCTGTGCTTCAGTTTCCTACCCTTTAAATAGAAGAACCTCATCACAGCCCATTGAGATTCCTGGTTTGGGATGCTGAGTGGTGCCAGAGTCTAGGCAAGAAAAATAACTCAAAGACTAATGAACCAAGAAAAAAATGGCAACCTCAGCATCTAGCTACTGTGGAGGTAAGAGGTAGAAGATGAATGAGGATTGAGATCATTGAAACCTATATAATTTAAGTGTGCAGAAATGGCAAAGATATGCTATAAAGAGGAAGCCGGGAAAGAGTCATATCAGGTAGAAACACTCATTGTGTTATGAAAATCAGAGACATCTTTCTAAAATGCTTCATTAATATGCAGTCCTTTTTTTATATCACTATCACTTATTTTCCAAGTCAATAAAACTCTCCCTTACAGCAAGGAAATACTGTCAAACAAATCACATGTTAACCATGATTAAATATGAGGTATACCCCTCATATTTACCTGTGGTCTACTGCCTCTCTTAGTCATTGTATTAATCTGAGTGTTGACATTTTAAAGTGTTCTTTTCCTTTATATTATTGTGGTCATTGTATATGTTGTGCTACTAATTCTACTTTCTTTTCTATCTTTCAGTTCTTACACTCTGAATTCTTCATATTCTTCATTTCTTACAGTGTAATAATATTCCATTATTCTACTTATAGATTACAATCTGTCTACCACTTATTTCCCAGTCTACAGGCACATAGTTTGCTCCTAACTCTTTGCTACTTACCAAAAGTACTGTTAATTTTGAACATTTGGGACTTTTCCTCTTTGTATTTCTTGGGCTATATGCCTTCGCAGAAGGTATCACTGTTTCAAAGGATACCTAAATTGTTTTATAGACGTTAACCCATTGCAGCTTCACCAATAATGCATTAAAATGGCTGTCTTCCCACACTCCCTATAACATTTACTGTTTTTATCTTTTGTTATCTTTGCCAGGGTGATAGATATAAAGAGAAGTCTTTGAAACATTTCAATTTTCATTTCTCTTATTTTAAATGTCTTGGAGCATTCTTTCATGTGGTTGTTTATATCATGGCTTTTTTCTTTTGAAAAATATCTGTCAATACCTTTGACTACTTATCTAGAGAGACCATCTTTACTAATTTAAATTACAGCTTTACTAGTTTAAAACTACTCAAAACTATTTCCCATCCAAATAATTCCTAGGCAATAAATTCTGTTGTTACCCCTCCAGCCCCTGACTTAGTAAACAAGGAAGAAATCTTATTTGGAACTTTTCCTAGTCAACAGAAATAACTTTTGTTTTACCCTGAAGGTCAATGAATGAAAACAATGGCTTTAGATTTTCTTTTTTTGCCATATATTGTTCCAGCAAATAACAAATTAGCAGTCTACTATAACTGCACCCCCTCTTTGCATTATGAAAAGGCATGGAAAGTTATTCATATGGTATTTTTAGGTTTTTTTTAAAAAAGATCTATAAAGATAAACATGTCAAGTTAAAATGTTTAAGGTTGAGAGACACCATAATGTTGTGGAGAAGATACTGCTTTTATAGTCAGAGGACCTTAGTTGAAGTCTTGGTCCTTACCAGGTGTGTGATTTTTAAAAAGTCAGTTGACCTCTCTGAGGTTAAACCTCTCATTTTTTTCATATGTAAAATTTAGATAATACTTATGCTAGCTACTTCCTAGAGTAGCAGTGAAGAAAATATCATGTAAACCTTAAGCCAAGTGCTTACATAAATGTGAATTGTTATTAAAACCTTGGTAAGTGCATTAAATAATAATAGCAACTAATATTTACACAATACGCTAAGATTTGCAAAGCACTTCATGAATATTATCACATTTGATCCTTATAAGAGGCAGCTAATTCAGTGGTCAGTGGATAGAGAGCTGAAGCTAAAGTTCAAACATAGTCTCAAACATTCCACCTTGGTCAAGTCACTTAACCTCTATTTGCCTCAGTTTCTTCAGCTGTAAAATGGGAGTAATAGCACCTACCTCCCAGAGTTGTGAGGGTCAAATGAGATAATGCTTGTAAAGTACTTAGCACAGTACCTGGCACATAGGAGGCACTACATAAATGCTAGCTATTATTGTTGGTGGTAGTGGTGATTGGTAGTAGTAGTAGTGGTAGTAGTAGTAGTAGTAGTAGTAGTAGTAGTAGTACCCTCTGAGGTACATGCTGTTATTATGTCTCTTTTACAGATTAGGTAACTAAGGCAGTCAGAGGTTAAGTAACTTAGCCAGAGTCACACATCTAGTAAGTGTCTATGACAAGGTTTCTTGATTCCACTCTATCCATTGTGCCACCTAGCTATCTCATTTCATTTCTCCATTAAACTTTATTAGCAAGTAAATGAATGACTCAACGTTGTTAGGAAAGTCAGATAAGTTGGCAAGGTTTTAGTAATCTTTAACTGATCAATCAATCAGGGTATGAACTGATATCTATATTTCTGGTATAAGAACTTTCAAACTGCTAGGGCTTTAGAAATGCTTGTCAATAACAAATAGTGACCATTTTTGTCCTTATCTGTAATCATGACGTTAAAAATTGAACGACTGATTGTCATCGTTTGAATATCTTTAGGTTAGACCAGCGCTTCTTAAACAGTGGGTTATGACCCCATATGGAGTTGTGTAACTGAATGTGGGGGATTGAGAAAAATTTGGCAACAGTGAAAGATTTCTGAATAGGCAACAACCAAAAATTAATTCAAAATCAAACGCATAAGGAATCTGAGGCATCTCTGGCAGAGCTTGCCTGTATCGCATTAAGAGACTTCTGTGCAGTCTTGGTTTTGAAAACACAATTTGAGCACTCTGAATTACACATGCTGTCATGCCACTCAGCGCCAACTAACACTGCTGGAAATATCTCAGCTCCGATTTGAGATTATTGTATGTTATGAATTGCAGTGTTTTTACTGTGCATAACAAACTGAAACAGTTTAATAATGGAAAATAGATTTTTAATGTTTTCCTACCATCATTCCTCAGCATGTAAATGTCAAATTAGTGTATCTTTGGATTGTGTTGTGTTAGAACGTTTGATTTTTAAAATTACTGTTTTCTCCTTCTTTTATAGAAACACAAATATTTGATTACAGTGAGTAAAGACAAAAGCTCTTTAATAATATTTTTCCACCATAACCACCATATATGCATGTAAATGTGAACATCAACTTTTAAAATTAAGTACAAATGTAATTTCATAAACCAAAACTATATTTGAGAAATTATTACCAATATTTATATTTTAGAACAATGCCCACAGGAAAAGAAATGAGGGGGAAAATGGCCTAGTTATTTATACAGGATAAAATTGGGGTTAATCAAGAGAGGGAAGGCACTAGTGTTAAGGGAAATCTGGAAAGTCTTCTTGTAGATGATGAAATCTTAGTTGGGATTTCTTTTACTTTAATTTTTTAACATTTTTATCTAAAGTTTTGAATTCCAAATTCTATCCTTCCTTCTCTCTGAGATGATAAGCAATCCGATATACATTATAGATGGGCAATTATGTAAAATATTTCCATTAGTCATTTTGCCTCATTTATTACCTACCCTTTAACTACTGAATGGGCATTGCTTCAGACAAACTGAAATCTGGGAAAAACTTTAACTTAAAAAGGCCAAGGTCTCCCACTGCATCCAGGTCCATCTCCAGTCATCCTGATCTATATCTGGCCACTGAACCCAGATCGCTCCAGACGAAAAAGTTGGGGTGGTGACTTTGCATAGCTCTGCCTCACTTAAATCCAATTCACTTACGAATCACCTTCCTGAGGTCATGGTCCTCTTTGAGAAGGAAGGACAAACAACAATCTTGTTTGCACATAATTATTTGCATCTAGTTTCCACCATCACATTGTGAGCTTCTTGAGAGCAAAAGATTGTCTTTTGCCTTTCATGATATCCCCAGGTCTTAACACAGTGCCTGGCACATAGTAGGTGCTTAATAAATGCCTTTTGACTTGAATTTGAAATAAAGACAATGTAATTTTATGGAGTGAGAAGAGAGTACTTGCAATCAGAGGGACTGGGATAGGCTTCTGTCCAGTGTGGGGTGTGGGTTGAGCTGTGATTAAGGGCCAATCAGCGACCCAATAGATAGAGCAACAGCCTGGAGTCAGGAAGACCTGAATTCAAATTCAGCCTCAGATACTAGCTGGACAGGTCACTTGGAACCATGTTTACCTGTTTCCTCATCTACAAAATGAGCTGCAGAGGGAAATGGCAAACCACTCCAGGATCTTGCCAAGAAAACCTCAAATGGAGTCATGAAGTTGGATACGACTAAAAACAACTGAACGATGAGTAACAGCTCACTATTGCTTTTTCTATTTAGCTTTTTAAATCCTTTGCAACTTGGTACCAATCTGCCTTTCCAGCCTCAGAGTACAACTTTTCCCCTCTAGTACTCTGTGATCCAGTCAAACTGGTCTCACATAGGAAACTCCATCTTTTATTTCTGTGCTTTTGTATAGAGGACCAGTGCCTGATGCCTGGAATGAACTACTTCCTCACCTCTGCCTTCTAAAATTTTTCTCACAAGACACACTTCATTCACCTTCTTATAAATGAAATCTTTCCTGATTCCCCACAATCTATAGCCCAAAACCCTATCCCCTCAAACTACTTTGTATTTCTACTTTCCCCTGAATTTCCTATCTGACATTAGAATGCCAACTCCTTTGAAGTTTCATTCCTTCTAGTGTATCTCCAGTATCCAGAGAAGTGCCAGGCACATAGACTCTTATTAAATACTTGTTTATTGATTGATGAAATTCCATCTCATTCAACTCAATGAACATTTATTAAGTGCCAGCTGCATGTCAGGCACTGGGCTAGGAGTTAAGGATACAAAGACAAAAATAACTGTTACTGAGTGTAACAGTTACTGACCTCAGTGGACTTGCTTTCTAGCAGATTCCTAATATTCCTTAACAATTAATGACTAAATCAATAAATGTTTATTAAGAACCTCCTGTTTCAGGCACTTTGGTAAGCCATGGGGTAAAAAATAGGCAAAAAATAGTCCCTGCCCTCAGAGTTTACAATCTCATGGGGGAGACAATATACAACCAAATCTAAACAAAGTAAGCTATATACAAGATAAACAGGAAATAATTAACAGAGAAGTTGAGGAAGGCTTCCTGTAGAAGGTGAGATTTTAACTGAGACTTATGTAGGAAGCAAAGGAAGCTGATTTCTTTAAAAGCTGAAAAAGCTACTTGGGGCAATAGAAAGCCATACTCATCATAGCCCAGAAATTCAGAAGTTAAGCACAGTTCTGTTATACTCATTATTATCAGTCTGTAGAATCTCTTGGTCATGATACTTGATGTCTGAAGTCCAAGAGATCTGGATCTTGACAAAAATCAGGACATAGTTCTGTGCATTCCCAAGGCTCTTGACAACAGTCGTTCTATATACTGACATGCTGAGGCAGCTTAGCATAGCTGCTTCTTAGAGGAGAGCACAACTAGCTCAGGGGGGCAACTGGTTTTGAAAAGGAGACAGAGATGAGATCAGATTCTGAGAGCCAGCCAGAATGGCAGGTCTTTGTTGTGAGCTGGGTTTGACAGCCAATCAGTGACAAGAAAAGTCATGAGAACTTCCAAGACTTGAAGATACCTTGAGATGTGGGGGTCTCAGAGGTCCCAGGGAAGCCAAGAATTTCTCTATTATTTAGGTGCAGCAAGACTTGACCAGTAAGAAACTCAAGGAAACCCAGATGAAAGGTAGAACAGATCACAGCTGTTCTGACTAATTAGCCAGGCATTTTGCTAAGCATTTTATAAATATTATCTCATTGGATCCTCACAACAACCCTGGGAAGTAAGTGCTATTATTAACCCCCAAACACAGCACAGCAGGGGATAGAGCACTGGCCCTGGAGTCAGGAGGACCTGAATTCAAATCCAGCCTCAGATATTTAGTATCTATGAGACCCTGGGCAAGTCACCTAACTCTATTTGCCTCTGTTTTCTCATCTGTAAAATGAACTGGAGAAGGAAATGGCAAACCATTCCAGTATCTTTGCTAAGAAAACCCCAAATGAGGTGATGGAGAGTCAGACACAACTGAAATGATTCAACAACAGATGGAGAAACTGAGGCAAACAGGAGTTTAAATGACTTGCTCAAGGTCACACAAGTAGTTAGTATCTGAAGCTGGATTTGAACTCAATTCTGACTTGAGGACCAGTGCTCTTTCCACTGCACCACATATCTGGGGCTCTATACTATGAGCAGTTGCCCTTCTCACTGCTCTCACTTCCAACTCTAACTAGGTGCTTCCACTTATCTCCACTTGCAGGTCACAGGCTAGCTATACTTAGGGATTAGCTGCTCCCTCCACATGAGAGACAGTGTGGTAAAGTGAAAATGGCTCAGAATTTGGAGTTAGGGAATCTGGTGTAAGTTCCAGATCTGCCAGTTACACACCTTGGGCAAGTCATTTAACTTTTTGGAGTCCTTATCTATAAAAATGTATTAACAGGGCATTCCCTCTTCTTCTTTTCACATATTCAATCAGTTGCAAAGTCTTGTTGATTTTATTTCCCCAGCAGCTCTCAAATGAGTCTGCTTCTCTCTATTCACAAAGCCACCTTTCCATTTCAGGCCTTTTATCATTTCTTCCTTGGATTACTGCAGGAACCTCCATATAACTGCCAAAGTGATATTCTTACAGCACAAGTCTACTTCCTAGTCCATAAAATTCAGTGACTCTCTCTTGTCTCTAGGATCAAATGCAAACTCTTCTGTCTGGCATTTCAAGTCTTTTGGAAGGAAAGACGGAAGACAAGAAGAAAGTAAAAAGGGAGGAAGGAAGGGAAGGAGGAAGGAAGGAAGGAGAAAAGAATGAAGGAAATAAGGAGGGAAGAAGGAAGAGAGAAGAAGGAAAGAAAAAAGCAAGAAGGAGAAGGGGGAAAGAGGAAGAAAGGAAAAAAGAAAAGAGGGAAATGAAGAAAGAAAGAAAAAGAGAGAAAAAAGGAAGAAAAGAAAGGAAGAAAAAAGAAGGAAGAGGAAGAGGGAGGAAAAAAGAAGAGAAAAAGGAAGGAAGAAAGCACTAATATTTATTAAATGCTTGGTGTGTGCCTGGCATATTGCTAAGTTATAGGAATATAAATACAGATAAAGAGTGATATTCTCTAACTCCAAGGAGCTTACATTCTGATGGGGAAAGACAACACAGAAAAGGGACGTGTGGAGGGATGAAGGAATCCAGAATGAGGGCATGGTTTCAAAATCCAGGAATCAGGAAGAGAGCCTGGAGGCTCCAAACTGCATTTCCAGCCTTAGGCATTACTTCCTTTGTGTACCATTCTGTTCAACCAAACTGGCCTTGCTGTTGCCCTCACAAAGCAGTCCATTTTTTCCTCTTGGTGGCTCTGGTACAATCTATCTCCCATGGAATGAACTCTCTCATTTCCACATCTAGGAATCCCTAGTTTCCTCTAAAATTCAGCCCCAATGCTATCTCCCACATAAGGCTTTCCTTGATCTTATAAGATGCTGGTAGTGCCTCCCCATCACTTTAATTATCTCATGTATTTTGTGTGATTCTTTTTAAAGAGGTACTCCTGTCATCTCATGCTTGCAAGTTGGGTTCTCACTCAAAAAAATTATAGCTCATGAGCCCAATGTTTTCCTCTTTTAATAGACAATCCATAGTGAAGGTATTTACTAAAAGGACATAGTAGCAAGCATAACATTTCTAGGGCACACTGCTACATAAACATGTGGCACCAGCAAAAAGAGAAAAATAGTGCATTGAAAGACCAAAGATAGAGAGGCACCCACATGAGAAAAACATTCAGCCAGGGCACACATAAGGAGAAACAACTTATGCTCCTCATGCTGCTGGGTGGTCATTGAATTCCTAGTGTTTCCACATGCAAGTGTTGACACAATGTCTGAAAAGAGCCAAGCTTGAAAGAAACCATACTCTATATGCTTGTATACTTATAAGCATACAGGCTGTTTCCTCAAATAAAATGTAAGCTCCTTGAAGGCAGGGACTTTCATTTTTATCTTTATATTCCTAGCATAGTGCTTGGCTCAAAAGATATTTAATAAATGCTTGTGTACTAATTTATTATCCTTCCCTCTAGTCTCTTCCTGACTCTTCAAGCCGTTCTCTTACCCCTAACACTTACCTAATTCTTTTATCCACTTTCTAGTTATCTCTAAGCCAGGTTGTCTGCCATCCAGCCTTTCTCTCCTCCCATTGAAAGTCTGACTCCCATCCCTGGGACCTTGGGCTCTGCTACATTTTCACCTTACATTCCCTTATCCTAGCTCCACCATGCTACTTCCTGGCCATTCCATCAGACTCAAGTCCTCCCTCTAGGTCCTGGTAGCCAAGAAAGGGTATTTTGATTTGTAAAGTTATGGGTATGATAAGTGGAGCTATAGAATGATAAATTAGTATGCCTTTTCCAGTATTAATAACAGTGTTGATTTGAATATAATTCTGGAACTGAAAAGCAGGATGGGAGATATAGAGGGTATATTAATGGTGACTAAGAGCTGGGGAGAAAAAAAATGTTAGCTAGCCTTTATAAAATGTTGCAAAATTTGCACAGTATTCTATATATGTTATATTATTTCATTAACATGAAGTTATTCCCAGCCCAGATGAAGTGATCTGTGTGAGGTACTTACCAATTAGGAACATGGAGTTCCAGAACTGGAGTTCTAGAGAGGAAGGATTAAGATTTCCATGGTGTGCCATAGTTATGTAAGGTATGTGTAATGTGACTGGTGAGAAGTTGAGGAGGAATTATAACCCAGTTGTAGAAACAATGAGGAATACGTAAGTGCAGAAAACCAGTTAGGGGTCTTAAAAATCAAAGTCTCATTATGCTTTGAAAAAATGCTGACTATACCAATGAATAAAGAATACAGAAGAATAAATGTAACCATAGACATATGTACTTACAAATGTTTAGGTCCTGAGAGGTTTGGTCTGACAATTTTGAAAAGTAGAGGATAAGAATTTATTTATTCTTTGTAAGTAACAACTAATGGCCCAAACAGTCCCAAATGGTTTTTCCCCACTTGGGCAGGGCTGGTAAATTTCAGCTCAACAAATGGGCAGATTTCTCCAAGTAAATTTCAGTTAGCATTAGAAAAAGTGAACTTCTTGCTTTGAGGTCAGTTTAAAATTCACTGTTCTTTCCACATTTTGCCAGAAAAAGATATGGTACTACTGCTTGACTTTCAGGTGGCAAGATTCCCTCTTTAAGGCTCCCAGTGGTCCAGTAAAGGGTTGTTTATTCCGAGCTTTTCTAAAGCAGGACTGCCCAGAAACTTCCTCTTGTACCTAATCTGGTCAGTACAATAGCTCGCCATCATCCCTATGCTCAGGAGAGGTGCTTCCAACATAAATAATCAAATTTCCTGTGTTTCAACAATCCCAGTAACTGGAGTGCCTGTTCCTCCAGGCTTCCCTATATTTGTCTAGAGTCCTAGTTTAGTGGTGAGGAATATTGTCTCTTTCCAAAAAAATGTAATGTTCTTTAAAAAAAAATACATGATATTATCTACAGCCAAAATAATTATAGGCACACCCACCATTGATTTCATTCATCCATGAGCAGCCAGCCTATCTGATTAACACAAAACAGGGTGGGGATGGCAGGGGTATCACCTGGTGATTCCTTTTCTCATGATGTCCTATGAAGGGAGGGAATGCTGTTTCTGATCTGGGAAGTTAGGGGTAGCTAGGTGGTACAGTGTGTAAAACACCAACCCTAAAGTCAGGAGGACCTGAGTTCAAATATGGCCTTGGACACGTTCTAGCTGTGTGATCCTGGGCAAGTCACTTACCTCCAATTGCCTCCCAAAAAAAAAGGAGTTGTGAACAGATCCTAGGAACTTTGAAAGGTCAGGAGAGCAAGTGATAGGAAGTTGAAAGTCAGAACCCAGTTAATCAGGTTAACATAAAATGTGGTAAAAGATAGTTATTAAAAGTTAAATATTTCTGGCTGAGCAATATGATGCCAACTCTCTGTCAAAAAGAACCCTATTCTCTATTTCTGAGGTCCTTCAAGAGTAGCCCACTTCCTGAGTGACTTTGTAATATCCTCAACAAAACCTCCCTCATTTGGTTTATAGTAAGTCTGAGATACTTTTTTGCAGGGGGCAGGACTTCCTTTATGTAAAGCTGGAATAAGCAGCTCCTCTACATGTGTCCTCCACTCCAATTTCCTGAATAGTGTTTGGCTTATAGTAGTCACTTCATGAGTGACTCATTTTCCTGAGTTCAAATCTGGACACTTACTAGCTATATGGGCAAGTCACTTAACCCTGCTTACCTCAGTTTCTTCATCTGTAAAATGGTCTGGAAAAGGAAACGGCAAACTATTCTAGTATCTCTGCCAAGAGCCAGACATGACTGAAAATGACTCAACAACTTCATAAATGATTATTACATTGCCATATGGAGTTGGATATTGGTTATTTTTTGCTTAGTAATTTTTCTTGTTACAAGGGAGTTCTGGGATTTGAGGAAAAGCTATAAAGAGAACTAGCTATGATAAAACATTTTAAAAAGAAATTAATAAAATTAAAAATACTTATACAAAACACTGCAATACTTTTAAATTATTCCCTACTTGAATCATGATTAGAACTGGAGTACCGTTGGAATTGTGTAGTATTCATTCCATGTTTTCTTTCTATGTAATCAGGTCTACCAAAGTTCTGGGCCTAGAGTAACGAAGACCTAAGTTCAAATCTAGCCTTTTGATGCTTTCTAGCTGTGTGACCCTGGACAAGTCACTTAATCTCTATCTGCCTCAGTTGCTCCAACTGTAAAATTGGGATGAAAATAGCATTTAGCTCACACAGTGTTGTGAGGACGATATTTGTAAAGCACTTGGCATGGTGCCTTGCTCACAGTAGGCACTTAATAAGCACTTGTTTTCTTCCTCTCTTTACCCTTCAATGTTTCCCCTTAAACTTTGCTCTTTTTGTTTCTGTGTTCACTTGGAAATGGTGGCGCAGTTGGTCCTAGAGTCTAATCCATAAAGTCCATGCATATAGTTCTGAAGTCACTCTGGAGCCTCTTTTCCTCCTGTCTAAATAGTACCCATTGCTTAAGCCATTCCCCTTGGGCCTTTCCACCATCTTTGGTTTCTGAAAGGGGCTGAATAGAATAGGAAGATTACATCATGGTTTCTAATTGCTAAATATAGGTCTCTAACTAAGAAAATTGGCTTGTGGTGAAGCCTGATGCCTTGGCCTGAACCAATTCCCAGTTCAAAGGAACTCGGCTCCCATACTCTATATGATTGAAAGCTCAAGAAGCATTCCAAACGTGCTGAGCACATCGTTGTAGACAGCCTATGTCCCTTTCATGGTAAGTTGATCAACCTCTCAAAATGAGTAGGCTATTTCTGTCAGCAGGCAGTGGTGCTTCTGAGATAACTACCTGGCATTAGATTCTGTCCTTCTTGGCCCCTTTCACTCATAGATTCCTCATGCTTCACATTCTGTGTCCAAAACAGTCATGATCCAAAGACCCTGGGGCTAATTTCAGCACTGGTGTTCCCTCAAGGTCTCTGATGTCTTCCCAAAGTCTTCAGAGTATTTTAAGCACCTGCAGTTCTGAGCAGCAAGTAGCACAGGCACAGCATGCTTTGAGACATTAATTTTCATGCTACCGGAATTTTATTGGCAATCCCTGACATTCTTTGTGCTGAGAACAAATCTCACACATAGCCTCTCTGTCCCATGCAACGCAAGGGTAGGGCTTCATCAGCTCTACTATCTACAGTCAAAAGTGTTGGGAAAACCTAGACGATGTAGCCAAAGTCTTTGGGTTCCTAAAACCTGGACAAGGTGAGCTTCTACCCAGTCACTGATCAAAGTCGGGCACAGATAAAATTGTGAAGTTTGGCAAACTGTATCTTCCACATCGCCTTTTTCAGAACTAGCATATCTGGGAGTCAGAGAGGTTTATTCACAGGAAGGAGATACCCAGCTAAGATGTTAATTTGTGAATTACTTTTTATTACCTCTATTAGATTTATTGCTACTGCTAGCATCTGAGATTTTGGTGATGATGTGGGTGCTCCCTCCAACAACCCAGATTGGGACCACTATACAACTAATCATACAAGCATTTGTTAAGTACCTAATATGTGCTAAAAATAATAATACTATATTATATTGTTATGTAATTAATAATCATATTATATAATATATATAATATAATAATATTATATAATAATGATATTAGCTAACATTTATATAATGCTTACTATGTTCCAGGCACTCATTTGATCATCCCAATAACCCTGGGAAGTAGGAAGTAGCTTTTATTACCCCTATTTTATGGATGTGGAAATTGAGGCAAAGAGAAGTTAAATAACTTGCCTAATATCACATAGCGAGGAAGTGCTTGAGGCTGGAGTTTAACTCAAGTCTTTGAGACCCGGTGCTTGGTCTGGGGTCTGACCTAGCTGGCTAATGAAATGAATAAATGAAAAAATAACATTTATTTAGCCCTTACAATGTACCAAGATAGAAAAGTGTGGCAGTCCCTGTTTCAAGGAGATTTCATTCTATTTGGGGAAGATAATATATAGAGGAAGGTTCAGCTACTGGGTGGACAGAATTTCTTATCGTCCCAAGTGAGACATTGCAGAGTAGATGGCAATGGCCAGGCGTCCTTATGGTGACAGGTTGGATAGTAAAAAGTGTGGGGGTCCTGCAGGGTATGGTGGGAGCGGAACTCTTAAGGCCCAGTTGTCTTCCGTTTTTTGTAAAGATTGTAGTTAGCATAGGTAGCCATGTCCTTAGGGCAAAAGTAGAGGGGTAGAATGTTATGACTCTGGGGTCCTTTTTGCTGAGAAAGGAATAAGGCAGAGGTGTCAGCACTCCCAAGTGCTGCTGAACCAGATTAAAATGTAATCAGGAACTATTTAACAAAATAAATAAAAATTCAATATAATACTAAGTCAATTTATGGTTTTCTTAATCAATATGAATTTGCAGGGATCTGTTTCTGTTTGAGTTTGGTATGCCTGGGTAGGGCATGTGCATCTATCAAGGATCAGGAAAGTGAAAGACAGGATCCCTGTTTCCAGGACTCTTTGAATTGCCTCTAGTTTTGATGCTTCTGACATCATAGTGATTTATGATTCCCAGGCACGTAGTACTCTGTTTGGAAATATAAATATAGGGGCAGTGTAGCATAGACACTTACGAGCTGTGTGACCCTGGGCAAATCACCTAACCCTGTTTGCCTTAGTTTCTTCATCTGTAAAGTGAGCTAGATATAGAAATGGCAAATCACTCCAGTATCTTTGCCAAGAAAATCCCCAATGGGGTCACAAAGAGTCATAACTAAACAACAATAGGAATAGCTTAGTGGATCAAGAACTGACCTCAAAACCAGGAAACATAGGTTCAAATCCTGCCTCTGATACACACTGGCTGAGAGATCCTGGGCAATCCTTAGCCATTCAGTGCTTTCCAGTGGTGTCAAACTTGAACAGAAATGGTGGTCACTAAACCATACATAAGGATTCCTGAGGGCTGCATAGTAGCTTAGAAAACCACATCCTTACTGCTAACATTTATATAGCAGTTGCTATATGTCGGGCACTATTCTAACCACGTTACAAATATCTCATTTGATGCTCAGAACAACTTTGGGAGGTAAGTGCTTCTAATAATCCCATTTTACAAATGAGGAGACTGAAACAAGCAGAGTTCACCCAGGATCACACAGCTTCTAAGTGTCTGAGACTGGCTTTGAACTCAGGTTTTCCTGACTCAGGCCTGATGTTCTACCCACAGCACAATCTAGCTGAACCTAATATGCACCATACGTTAATATTATCTATTTCCATTGTATTTTTATTTATTTTGTAAAATATTTCCCAATTTCATTTTAATCTACTTTGGGCTACACTTGGGAATGTTAGCCATGGCAGTGTGATCAAGTAGTCCCATGATGACACCTCTGCTTTAGGCAACTATGTAACTCTATAAATAGAGCAAATTCCATATACAATGAAATCAGCGTTCTCTCTCTCTCTCTCTCTCTCTCTCTCTCTCTCTCTCTCTTTCTCATTGTTCAGTCATGTGTAACTCTTCATGTCCCCATTTGGGGTTTTCTTGGCAAAGATACTGGAATGGTTTACCAGTTCTTTCTCCAATTCATTTTACAGATGAGGAAACTGAGGCAAAAAAGGTTAAGTGACTTGCCCAGGATCACATAGCTAGTAAGTGTCTGAGGCCAGATTTGAACTCAGGAAGATGAGCCTTCCTGACTCCAGGTTTGGCACTCTATCGACTGTAAGTAAGTAATTTACCTAGTTTTAAATATGATACTTCAAGGCAGTAGAACATTTTTTCCCTCAGTACTCTGCTATAACAGATGCCCTCCTCCTTCCTCCTTATTTATTTATTTATTTTTGGGCCAGACCTGTGATTTCATTGTTATAGGGAATTTCCAGTGAGGAAACTCCCTTTGTCAATGCAGATTAACACCTGTTCCACAATGTACAATGACTTCATGCTCAACCTTTCGAGTATCTCTGTCAGGTCCATAATTAGCAATTTTACAGTTGGGGCAGATATCACAAAATGTAGCCTCAAATGGGGGTAGGGGTGGGAAGGAGGTGCAGAGCAAGTTGAAGACTACCTTCATCTATCTCCACCTGTCAGCTCCCAATTTTAACTATATTTAAATATATATATATATATATATATATATATATATATATAATAAACTATATTTACTAAACAAGTGCTAAGCCCAATTGTTACTACTGTACCTTGAATGCATGTCATGTCAGCATATCTTTCCTATATTTTAGCACCCTGGGGTGATGCTCCAGTCACTGGATACTAGTTGTGGCTCTGTTCTCTGAACTTAGCTGTACTACTCCTCTCCTGAGGTAATGGTCCATCATCAGGCCCACACTGGAAACTTTGCCAACTTGGTAGAACCTGTCAGAGCTTGCAGTCCACTGACCTAGTCTTTCATCCTCTCCGTGCCATAATAAGGCATCAGAATAGGTACTTAATTTTAGTATTAATTATTATTAATTTTATGCCCAATGAATTGAATTGAGTTGTTGCATCAGAAAGGTGATGCCATGACTTGCAAGTGAATTGGATTTAGGTGAGAGAGAGCTGCACAAAGTCACGAGTCTCACTTTCTCCTTTGGAGTCATATGAAAAGATTAGATAAATACCATGTGTACATTTGTGTGTGTATATATTGTCTGCTGCTTTACGTTAGGCCTTCCTTAGTGTTTCCCTGTTTTTATTCTTATATGAAAGGTGCCAAAAGGACAAGGAAGGGTCTGTTATTTTTGTACACTCAGGAGATTAATGCAAAAGGATTTGGCAAAAAGTTCTTGCCCTCCTATGGGAAAGGTAGCATAATGTAGTAGAGACAGCGCTGGCCTCAGGGTCAGGAAGACCTGACTTTATGTCCCACTTATGATACATTCTGGTTGAGTGACTCTGGACAAGTCACTTAATGTATTTGTACCCCAGGCAACTCTCTGAGACTATTAAATTGCAGAAAAGGTCCTGATCTGTTTGAAGGAGGGAGTTTCTTCACTGGAAGTTCCCTATAACAATGAAATCACAAGTCTAGTCCAAAAAGGGAGGGGAGGAAAGCATTTCCAGCAGAATGGGGGGGAGCAAATGGCATTATAGCAGGAATATCAAGAGAGGCTCAGATGAGAATACTACATAGGAAGTCAGCTTGAGATGTAGCCTGGGGATTGCAGTAGAGTGTGTGGGTAATGCAGACTGACAAGGGTAGCGTATGGTGATGTCAGAGGCAATACGGAACCACCAGGCACAAAGAACTTTCAGCTGGCAATTGACTAGGAAACAACTGTTAAATCTATAGGAGTCAAAATGGGGATTGCCAGTTGTCATTCGATGACACTATTCCTCTCCCCTCTTTATGACCTTGATATTGGAGGGATGCTTGATAACTCTTCGGCAAACAGCCTTTGAACACATCTGTTCCCTTGGCAAAATTGAAATTGAGAATTCAGAACTTAATAGAAATGGCTATAACAGCTGTGAGATTGGGCGTTCAGGCTTTATTAGAAACAGCAGGTTGTTGACCATTCAGAAATTTTTAATACTGTGAAGTCATCTTCAATTCTATATTCATACATCCTAACCTAGGTCTGGGGAACCTAAGGCTTCAAGGCCACATGTGGTCCTCTAGGTCCTCAAGTGCAGCCCTTTGACTTTCAGTCAAGGCCACAGGTTCCCCATCCCTGAGCTAATCTATAAGGAGAATATGTATTCTTTTGGGCTCCATGAAATCAGTAAAAGCATAAAAATTTCAATAAGAATGGGGGCGTGAGCCAAATATCATGTGCTAACCTATGTCTTTTAAATGCTAGATCAAAGATGAGATAGAACTTGGACGGTCACTAAAAGGAGGCTTAGAAAAGGGAGAACCCAGATTCATCTAGTCATGCATTGTACAGAAATTTGGGCAGGCACTCGACCTTTGTATATGTGTACATAGGGAAGAAGGAGTAGTTTGAGTGACACTTGATCTACTATTTATGTAAAAGAGATGCTTCTATAAAGATGAGAAATATCTGTGTTATCATATGTATCCTTGTGGATAGATACATCCATCCATATATGTAAAGCATCATTTTGGTGTTATATGCGTGTATAAACATGTATGAAACTAGGATCTTGAGATATTCTATTTCAAGCTAATCCAGAGAGATGTGCTATGCATGTTAAGATATCAACAGTAAGTTCTATTTTCATCAGGTACCAGCATCACTGACAACAGAAACCAAAAATATCCTAAAATTCACCCATACAGAGGGAGCTCAAGAGAAGTACATAGCCCTTCCATATCATGACTTTCCCCATTGTGGTTTCACTATATCACAGATCAGCATAAGAAATTAAATGGGAATTTTTGAGGAGTTTTGAGGAAACCATGGACCACATGTGAAAGCCCGTTAGATGACACAGAAAAAGTTTAGAAACTCAGAAATGCAAAAATATGTGCATAGTATTGTATAATATCAACATATTTTATCTTTCAATGCCAAAATAATTGTCTTCTTCTCTGGTACAAAGAGAAGGCCAAAAAATTTTATATAGATTTTCCAGATTGTGGCCCCACACTCCTAACCCCTGTAATATGGAAGGGATAATTGTACAGTATGAGAGAGTGAAAAGGGCATCCTCACCAACCTACATCCTCTAGTTTGCCTCTGCATGGATCAATTTCAGGAATCTGTTAGTAGATATAAAATATCAAAAATAGCATATGCTATTTTTTTCTTTGTCTTCTCAACAAACATTTACTTATTCTTCATTATCTGTAACTCTCATGGAGACTTGAAATTTTAATTTCTATTTCCAGCAGATCCGGTCCATTTTCACTGAGCAAATAGATGACTTTTACTTTGGTTAATGGAGCAGAAATTAGCATACGTTTCTGTTATCAGTGATGCTGGTGCTGGATGAAAACAGTGTTGTCAGCACATATGCAGACATTAATAGGACTTAACTTTTCTAGGGAAAGCTGGGAAGAAATAAGACAAAGAATAGCTTTGTTTTTTTCAATGCTTCTCCTCTTCTCCCTCTTTCTTTCTGTTCCAAAGTCCCTTTACTTCTGCCGCTAGGAAGGAATTCCCCATACCTGGGTCTGGAGTCAATTTATAAGGAATTGCTAAGACCAGAGGTCTTAGCTCATCTCATTAACACATTCTCCTACCTTTCCTTTCCCTCACCTTACTTCTCCCCTGACCCAGACACACAGTCACTGTCTTTGCTAATTTCCTTTGTTTCCATGCGATGCATCAGTTACTTCACTAGCATTTCTGTCTTCACTGCATTGCTTACCAAAATTCCTCTCACCCAGTGAGGTGTAATGAAAAGAGCTCTAGATTTTGACTTAGAGGTTTGAATTTTAGAAGGTTTATAGCCCTGAGTCAGTTGCCCACTATTCTGGGCTTTCCTTTCCTTATCTATAAAATGAAGGGATTAGCCAGATGATTTCCTAGGTGTCTTTCATTTCTAAATCCTGTGACTCCTCCCTATCTTCAACAAATGAAGGAAAGATTCTGGCAATTCTCTATTATTTTAGAGCAGTGGTTCTGAAAAGGTGTTCTCTGAGTTTTGATAAGAATGCTATGAAACTTTGAATGTTAAGTTCCTTCATGTAAAAGACAATTTATAATTTTTTAAATAAATGCTACTTAGGGCAACTAGGTGGTGAAGTAGATAGAATTCTGGGCCTTGAGTCAGGAAGACTCATTTTTCTGAGTTCATATTTGGCTTAGACACTTACTAGTTATATGACCCTGGGCACGCAATCTTGTTTGCCTCAGTTTCCCCATTTGTAAAATGAGCTGGATAAGGAAATAGTATCTGCCAAGAAAACTCCAAATGGTTTGACCCAAAGGGTCAAACATGACTGAAAATGACCAAACAGCAACAATGTGCTTTACAAATATTATCTCCTTTGATCATCACAACAAACTGAAAAAATGACAGAACAACAATTTTCTTACTTCCCTGTTCCAACAAACAGAAAGGAAGCTTCCCTAGCATAAAAATTTTTACTTTTCCAACATTTAATTATTTAATTTTTCATTAATTAAAAAACAAACTTCAAATGACTTGTCAACATCATCATTAGTTTTCATTCATCAACCTCCCCAACCCCAGACTACAAGCCAAAAGTAAGCAGTTCTGGGCATCACCCATGGTTTAGAGAGAGCTTCCATCCATAAACTGAAAAGTATCCACAGGAAAGCAGGAAAGATGGTGAAGAACCAAGTTAAAACATCAAGTTCAACCTGTTCAAAAGAACACTGAAATCTCCCCCAAGAAGTTGAATTGGTTAGAGAAACCAGGAATGTTTAGACTAGAGATGGGAAGATTCAGGGGAGATATCTTAGTAATCTTAAGTACTTAAGTACAGTCAATTCTACTATCACATGTATTATGAAAATGCAAATTTATCCTAACAGGATTGATTTGACAGGGAATATTTTTTGACTTATTTATGATTTCTTCCACAAGAAACAATGAGAATTCACAAAAACCACTTCACAATAACTCAAAAACTGCAACCTTTCTAATGCCCACAAGCAAACATCAGGTCTTTATCAAGGGTCATTTGTTACATTTATTTATTATATATCTTATGGAGCAATAGGAGCTGTAAGTCAAGAATCACTGGTAAATAGCTCTCACATCACTTTCTGCCAAGGCCTCCAGCCCTGAGGCTTGGAGTTGAGGCCAAGTCCAAATTGCTCCAATAAGGGATAGCCTGGGATGCAAGCCCTCAGTCTGTGACTCCACTTATAGTATTTATGTATTTAGCTATTTAACTTGTATAAAACTGTGCTACCATTTTTATTAGGGTCCTATCTTGTTTTTTATTCATCACTGATAAAGTTTTGAGCATTGTATCTGTAGACTCATTTCCCCCATAAACCATGTGGTTCTTATTGCCTGATTTTGCATAGTGCAGTGCTTTTGGGGAACCACATGCTGTTATAGCACAGCTGACTGTATTTGGAAAGCTGTCATGTGAAAAAGGGATTAATTGTGTTCAGTTTGACCTGAGGGGCAGAATGAGGAGTACTGAGTAGGGGTCAAGAGATTTTAGCTTCATGGCAAGAAAATCTTAGCAACCAGAGCTTTCCCAAGTGGAATAGGGTATCTTGGGAGCCAGTCATTTTCCTCCTGTTTCAGGGTCTTCAAACAAAGACTAGCTGACTACTTCTTGGGAGAGATTTCAGTGTTCTTTTGCAGGTATGGGTTGAACTGGAAATAAGGAGTTCTTAAATGAGGGTCTAAAGATAGATTTCCAGTATTCTATGAACTTGGATGGGAAAAAAAATTATATCTTTATTTCAATATAACTGATTTCCTTTGAAATTTCCTATGTTTCTTACTTAGTGCATTTAAAACATTATTCTCAGAAGGTTTCCCTAGGCTTCACCAGACTACCAAAGCAGTATATAACACAAAGTAAGGTTAAGAACTCCTGGATTAAGGAGAGACAATTTAAGAGTTATTGGTCTACCTGAAAGCCTTGATCAAAAAAGAACCTGGGCAGCATTTTTCGAGAAATCATCAAGAAAAACTGTTTTAAATTCCTAGGACCAGAGGGTAAATTAGTCATCGAAAGAATCCACTGATCACCTCCTGAAAGAGATCCAAATTGAAAACTACCAAGGAATATTGTAGCCAATTTGTTCTTAAAATACAAGACTCAAGAGAGACATAAAAAGGTAAACAGGAAAGAAAAAATGTTATTCAATAAGGGCAAGCTTTACATCTCTACATGGGAAGAGGCTACTTGTAACTCTTCAGAATTGCATCTTTATGATGACATTTAGAAGGGATGTACATAGACAGAGGGCATGTGAATGGATTGACTTTGATGTGATGATAAAAAATCTAAGTGGTGTACTGGAAGAAGAGGAAAGGAGGAGGCAGAAAAGGGTAAATCAAATCATATAAGAAGGTGCAAATACCTATTACACTAGAGGGAAATGAATATTGTTTGAACCTTATTCTCATCAGATTTGACTCAAAGACGGAATAACATACTCAGGTATAGAAATCTAAATTTCCATATAGGAAGTAGGAGACAAAAGGGAAAGAAAAGGGGAGGGGGGGTGCCAAGATGGCGGACTAGAAAGACACACTTAAGCAGGGTCTTCCCCACAGCCCATAAAATACCTGTAGAGAGGGACTCTCAACAAATTTTGGAGCAGCAGAAGTGGAGAACAATAGAGTGGAGGAGATTTCCAGCCCACTGTGATCTGAAAGGCCCACAGAAACGTCAGTTGCCCCAGATACAGAGCCGAGCATGGAGCCCAGCCCAGACTTGGCCAAGCGGTGTGGCATGAGGAGACTCTGGGAGGACGACACCTCGGGGGCAGAATCTCCAGTTGCACTCGGATCCCTCAGCCCACAGGCACCAAAGGTCAGTGACAGGGTTTTATCGGCAGGACAGGAAAGGAGAAGAGCCTTCCCATAGCTCCAGCAGCAGGCAGCAGCCACAGAGTCAGCACTGCAGCCCATATGGAAGCTCCATTGTTGGAGCGTGAAAACCCCTGGGAGCATTGAAGAGCTGAGTCTTACCTCAGCCCTGGGTGGAGGCCCTGGCCCAGCTGGTCTTTGTCTCCAGCTGAATGGTGGAGCCCATCCAGCCTTATCTGAAAATCAGCCCCCAGTGCTGACTTCATGGAACTGGAGACCAAGTGGCTGTGGAGAGGTAACTGCTAAGATTCTGGGCACAAAAATCCCTCTCTGAATCCAGACCAGTACATGCTGGATCATGCCACCTTGGAGGAACTGAGATCTCACAGATTCCCAGAGCATACCCTACTCTTGACAAAGGACCCAAAAGTCAAGTAACTGGTTGGGAAAATGCCCCAAAAAGGGAAAAAAATAAGACTATAGAAGGTTACTTTCTTGGTGAACAGATATCTCCTCCCATACTTTCAGATGAGGAAGAACAATGCTTACCATCAGGGAAGGACATAGAAGTCAAGGCTTCTGTATCCCAAACATCCAAAATAAATATTCAATGGGCTCAGGCCATGCA
>CM053770.1:387558209-387576027 GCA_028658325.1 Potorous gilbertii | reverse complement strand
ACCATCAGGGAAGGACATAGAAGTCAAGGCTTCTGTATCCCAAACATCCAAAATAAATATTCAATGGGCTCAGGCCATGCAGGAGCTCAAAAAGGATTTTGAAAATCAAGTTAGAGAGGTGGAGGAAAAACTGGGAAGAGAAATGAGAAAGATGCAAGAAAAGCATGAAAAGCAGGTCAACACCTTGCTGAAGGAGACCTAAAAAAGTGCTGAAGAAAATAACACCTTGAAAAATAGGCTAACTCAACTGGCAAAAGAGGTTCAAAAAGCCAATGAGGAGAAGAATGCTTTAAAAAGCAGAATTAGCCAAATGGAAAAGGAGGTCCAAAAGCTCATTGAAGAAAAGGGAGGGGGCTGATAGAAGGGAGGACAGATTGAGGGAGGTGGTGGTCCAAAGAACCTCTGAATTATATGGACAACCCAAGTTCTTCTGATTTAAACATGCCAAGTGTCCTGAGCAAAGCATAACCACTGCTTTGGAATCACACAATTTCAGACCATACAATTATCATTAACAGATGAGGAAATTGAAGCCAAAAGTGGTTTTAAAAAAAGATTTGTTCAAGGTTACTTCGTGTGCTTAATGGTTATTTATGAGATTAACATAGACTGATCCAATGTTGCACATTTTCCAAAATAGTATTTAATGGAAAAAGCATTTCCCCTAGAGTTAGGGGACTGGAATTCAGTTCATAGATCAGACATTCTTATTCGTTAGCCCCATGACTGTGACCAAGTCCTTGCAAAGAGAAAAGCTTCGGGCCTAAGGAAAGGACTTGAGTTCAAATTTCTTCTCTGACTCTATCTGGGTAACCAAAGGCAAATCATCAAACCACTCTGAGTTTCAAGTTTCTCCTCTGTAACATGGGAACAGTGACGCTTCAGGTACCTACCACATAAGGTTGTTGTGAACATCAATGAAGCTATAAAATGTTACAAAATTTAAAAAGCTCTGAAAATATTAGCTATCGTTAGGATGATCTTTGTTCTACTCAGGGTTCTTGTCTATGAAACGAGTACTATTGTTATTATATAGAAAAATATGTGATCGTTATACATTTACTACCTACCTTATGGGTTTGTTACGGGAAAAATGCATTAAGTACTATACTAAAATACTATATCAATTCCCTGAGTAGGGATTCAACTCAGTAATTAGACAAAGTTCTTTCATTTGAACAGAGAACTCATAGATGTATATACCTGCATTGAAACTTATAGTCTTAGCTACCAGGGATACTCAGAGTTTAAGTGACTTGCCTAGAATCACATAATCAGTAAGTCAAAGGCAAGGAGAGAAGGTCTTCTAGATTCCAAGGTGGCACTTTGTTCACTATACCATGATGCCTCTCCTCACATAAAGTATCAGTAGTTAAGTAGGTGTTTGTAATAAGAATGTGTAGAACCCATACAAGATTGCATGCCACCTTGGGAAGGCAGTGGGGGAAGAGGAGGGAGAAAATTCAAAATTCATGGAAGTGATTGTTGAAAACTGAAAACAAATTAATTTTTCAAAAGGCCACACAAAGAAATAGATGTTTGTACATGTCTAAATTCCAGCAACTTATGTATGCCTTTTCCATCCCTCTATCACTGTCAGTACAGAAATGGAAGTACACCAATCTGAAGACCATTTTTAATCTATTTCATGGGTTGCCAGGGCTGTCTAAGTAGCTATCCCAGGGGTTCTTAGTAGATATTATTTTTAAAAAATAATATTTTATTTTTTCTAATTACGTGTAAAAACAATGTTTATATACATTAAAAAAATTTTAAGTCTCCAATTCTCACTTTCCCTCCCCTCTCCCCTCCCTGAGTAAGCCATTTAACATAGATTATGCATGTTCAGTCATGCAAAACATATTTTCATATGACTCATGTTATGAAAGAAAACACAGACCAAAAAAATCTCACAAGAACAATCGTGAAAAATAGTATCCTTCAATCTGCATTCAAATTCCATCAGTTCTTTCTCTGGAGGTGGATAGCATTTTTTATCAGGAATCCTGATCTTAGATCACTGTATTGCTGAGAATAGACAAGTCATTCACAGCTGATCTTCATACAATATTGCAGTTACTGTATACAATGTTCTACTGCTTCTGCTCCCTTCACTTTATATCAGTTCATATAAGTCTTTCCAGGTTTTTCTGAAATTATCTTGCTTGTCATTTCTTATAGCACAATAGTATTCCCCTTAATGGATATCCTTGATAGACTTCAGGAGGGTCCTTAAAGTTAGATGAGAAAAAAATACATCTTTATTTTCATTCACCTCTAACTAAAATTGAGCATTTTCTTTAAGTATTTGGAAAAAAAATACTGAAAATTTCATCAGACTGCCAAAAGGATACATGATATAAAAAAGGAAAAGAAATCCTGATCTAGCCCTTTCCTGGGGCTCAATTTTCTCATCTTTAAAATAAGAGTCCTGAGCTTTCTCTAAGATCTCAAGTACAATGCTACTTCTGGTAATGAGCCTCTTAGTACTTAGGTACTGTTCATTCTTCATTCTGGAAAAGGACCAGTGACATGAGGAGGGGGAGTGACATGAGGAGGGGAATGACTTGCAAGTGAATTGGATTTGAGTGGAGAAAAGCTGTGCAAAGCTATCAGCCCCAGTCTCTCCTCCACACTCATCCCAGTCCAGGAGCAAGACATATGTCAGGACAACTTGCAACAGCCCCACTCTTACTTAGCTGAACTGGGACATCCCCAAAGAATGGAAAATCTGCCCCATCACAGTCTGGAAGATTTCCCCAACAATTAGGAGCAACCAGTACTTTGAGAGCTGAGGGTCCCTTTCCTGACCCACAGCAGCATCAGAGAAGGATTTTTGAGCTATTGTAACCCAAAGAAAATGTAAAACTTGTATTTTACATTGCATTTACTATCTCGTTTCCCTACTCTAACAAATTGAGGGAAACATCTCTATAGCATGAATTTGGCTTATCTTAATAGTTTACCTATGTCTTGCATTAATTAAAAATAAAACCACCCTCAAGTAACTTGTCAACACGATCATTAGTTTTCATTGATATTTCTCCCCCACTTACGACCTCTAGCTAGAAATAAACAGTTTTGGGCATCACTAACCACTCATAAGCTGGAAAGAATCCAAAGGAGAGCAAGTAAGATGGTGAAGGAACTTGAGTTCATGCCATCTGAGAACTAGTTGGAAAAAACTGAGCCAGGAGAGGGGAAGGCTCAAAAGACATAGTAAGGTGGGACTAGGTGGCACAGCGAGTACTAGCCCTGAAGTCACTGAATCCAGCCTTAGACACTCACTCACTAGCTGTGTGACCCTGGAAAAGTCAGTTAACCCTAATTGCCTCCCAAAATAAATAAATGAGAGGCATATTAGTTGTCCTTCAAATATTTGAAAGGCTGTCATGCAGAGGAGAAATAGATTTGCTGTGTTAGAGGGCCCAATGAGGAGTGGTAGGTCTGCTTGATGTCAGAGGGAAGAGAGAGAGAGAGAGAGCGAGCCAAAGTGAAATGGAGCTATCGTGGGACATTTTGTCTCCTGTGAGTTCTTCATGAAAAGGCTAGAGGACTGGATGTTGTGGTCAGTGTTGAATTGGTCTAGAACCCGAGATTTTGAGCATCTGAAGATAGAATTCAGGGATTCTGTGAATTTGGATGGGGGAAAAAATTATACCTTTATTTCAATATGTTTCCTTTGACATTCCTTGTATTTTATTTTATGCATATTGAAATGTTATTTTTAAAAAAAGTACATAGTCTTCACTTGACTGCCAAAGGGATCCATGACACAGAAAAGCTTAATATTTTCTGATCCAGTTGGATACCGCAGCTCCTTCACACTCTGAATTCTATGATAATATGAAAGCTGATTCTTTTTTTTTTTTTAAACCAAAAAACTCTCAGAGGTAACAAAAAAATCATTCACCTGTTTCTTACGCCAGATGGTACTAAATTTCAGAGAGTTTCTCTGGATCAAGGTGTTTCTGTTGTTGATGTTTGGTGGACTAGAGAAGGAAAGGCCAGAAGGTCCAAGCAGCCTATCTCTGAAGCTGCTTCTGGAGTTCATAGTCACATCAGAGACACATGGAAAGGGCTGAGCAGAAGAAGCATCTAATTTTCAGGATACTCAAAAAGATCAAGTGGTTGGTTTTATTCCAACACAAGGGGATTTCACAGCTGAGCTTCCCAAAGTTTCTCCATCCCCTTTGTTGCTGCTGGGACAGTGATATTCTTTAAAGGATTCCAATGCCATCTCCTAGAGGAGGTCAGGGGCTTGGAAAACACCAGGTAGCCATATGCCAGGAGGGAAGAGCAGTACCCAGCATTCTCTCTGGTGCTATTGGCTATCTCTGAAGGTTAAAAACAACCCTCCTCCCTCTCCCCTCCCCACCCCCTATCTGGGATCCTAGGACTGCTTGGATGTCTATGTACCCTGAGGTTCCAGGATTTGAAGACATCAGTGTTTATTACTGCATTATTTCAATTATCTGTAATGAGAGTCTTTGACAAATTGAAAAAGGAGAAAAAAAACAAAGAAAAAAAACTTTGATCCTCTTCCTCTGCCAACCGGTGAGTCAGCAGGCAAATGCCCCACTCCTGGAAGCTGTTATTACTGTCTCAGCTGGTGCCTTCTGTGAGAGAATGAAAGCCTGATTGTAATTAACGATGAAATGAAAATGATCCCAGGTCTATTTCCCGTCCTGAACAAGGAAGAAAAGGTAGATGACTACAAGGTAAGTAATCTGGCCATCTTCTCCCAGGTCAATTATCTCTGGTCTTGTGATCCTGGAATATTGATTGAGAAGAAAAGGCCCCATTTAATAGGATTTTCATAACTATGTTGGGACTCAAAGCATGGCAGGCAAACCTCAAGCAGTTGAAGTAATCCTTTTCTCTGCCCCATTGTAATTTTTGAAAAGGTTTTGAAGTGTTTTAAGATAGAGTCCTTTCTTTCCTGCTCTCCAACTCTGATGTTTGTAACATGCCTGTCACATTTCTTGTGCCATCTTTGCCAATGTTTCATAGCATATACCCTCTGCTCTGCTGTTAAGGTGATCTTTCTAAATCTTTGGCCTGATCCCCTGTTCAACGGGCTTCAGTGTCTTCCTATCACCTCCCAGATCAAATATAAACTTCTTTATTAAGAATTTAAAATCCTACATAACCTGACCCCCTCCTACCTTTCCAGTTGTCCTTCACCTTGCTTCCTCCACTGATTTTATTTTCCAAGTAGTTCTGACCCATTTCCAGTTCCCCCAACACAAAACTCCATCTCCCATCTTGGCTGAGCCTTTGTATTAGTCTCTCACACATAAAATGATCTACTCCTTATTTTTCTGACTTCCTTCCGGATCCAACTCAAATCCCCTATTCCAAGAGTCCTGATCACCCCCATCTGTTCCTATCTTGATCGTCTTGAGAGTGTCTCTCATCAACTGTGTATGTCTGCTATTGGCCCAGTGCCTCATAAGAATGTAAGCTCCATTAGGGGAGGGGTTGTCTTCCCCCAACTCCCATCTTTGTATCCTCAGTGCTTGGTATCAGACACTGGCACATAGTGAGCAGGTGACAAATGCTTGTTGATTTAACTACAATAATGTGGAGGAAAACAGTATTAAAAGGCATCTGAAATTAAATACAGTGACTGCTGGGCCTGGAGTCAGGAAGACTGAGTCACTTACTGCGATGCAACCTTGAGCAAGTCATTCACTCTGTTTTCCTCAGTTTCCTCAGCTATAAAATAAAGATAATAATAGCTATTTTTTATGAAGATCAGATGAATAATATATATTAAAATAATATAAATAATATAAATATAATGCATAATATATAAATATAAATTAAAACATAAATAATATAAAGCACTCAGCCTAGTGCCTGGCACATAGTAGGTACTATTTAAATGTCAGATATTATTACTACTGTTATCAGGGCAGCCAGGTGGCACAATGGATAGAGTACCGGGCCTAGAGCCAGGAAGACGACGTCAAATCCGGCCTCTGACACTGACTAGCCGTGTGACCTTGGGCAAGTCACTTAACCGTGTTTGCTTCAGTTTGCTCATCTGACAAATGAGCTGGAGAAGAAAATGGCAAACCACTCCAGTATCTTTGCCAAGAAAATACCACATGGAGTTATGAAGAGGCCGTCATTACCTAACAACAACAAAATTATTAATGTTGTTACTATTTTACAGACCAGATGATGAAGTACGCTTCCTTCTTCGCACTAAAGAGGCATAGAATGTTGCATGTACTATTAGAATACAGTTGCCCTGTTCACTGAGCTATCAGTCAATCAATAAATATTCACTAAGCCCTTATAAAGTGCCAGGCATTATGCTAGTCTTTGGGGATACAAAGTAAATCACAAGAAGTCCTTGGTTTGCCTGAATTTTGTGTGTGTGTGTGTGTGTGTGTGTGTGTGTGTGTGTGTGTGTGAGAGAGAGAGAGAGAGAGAGAGACAGAGACAGAGAGAGAGAGAAAGAGAGAAAAAGAGACACAGAGAGAGAGAGGAGGGAGAGAAAGACACAGACAGAGAGAAAGAGAGAGAGAGGAGAGGAGAGGAAAAGAAGACACACAGAGACAGAGAAACAGAGACAGAGAGAAGGAATAAAAATCAGGAAGTGAGTGTGGTGAAAAAAAAACATCACAAAAGGCATCCGAAAATCTTGCAAAAAAGAAAATCACCTTTTCAGAGCTCATCCTATGACTAATGAGGCAACTATCTGGTCATGTCTCAGCATCCCTTCTTTTCTTTCCCTCTCCATGACCTAGAATGGCAAAAGGACAATAGGAAGGCATGTTGGGAGAGGAATATAAGTAATCCTGGGCCTTTCATTTCCAAGGACCTATTTGAGTCACTGATGATAGTTCTGTTCAATATTATTAATACATTTAGAACTTGTTTTCCCCAGTTCAAACCTACACAGCACCCATTACAAATAGGTCTAGGGCCTAGTTAAACAGGTGCCATGCTTTTCTCCTGGAGAGAGCCTGTGAGATTCCTAAACCCTCAGGTCTGTCAGCTGGCCCTTTGACCTGGTATCAGGGTTATATCGTAGCTAACAGTCATGTTCAAGCCTGGGTCCTCAGATAGGATCTTAGCCCAACCTCCCAACTCTCATTAATTATTCCTTTTAAATTTTAAGCCATCTTTGGCTTCTTGTAGTAAAAAGGGCCCCTAGCAAAGGAAGAGAAGGCTTGGTCCAACCAGCTCTGGAAGGTAGTAACAAAGCACTCAACTTATTGGTATTTTCAGTAAATCAAACTGCTACCATCTGTGCAAACTCAAGGCTAACTATGGGCCCTCTCCAAGAGTTGGTCCCTGACCCTCTGCTCCTTTCTCAATTGTCAATAAATAGTCATTAAACATTTATTAATTGTGCTAAGCCCTGAGGATTGTGTGTTTGTCCTTTGCTCTCGAAGAGGATCATGACATCAAGATGATGACATGACTTGTAGTTGACTTTGATTTGAGTGAAGGAAGGCTGTGCAAGGTCACCAACCTCTCTAAGTACTGAGGATAAAAATAAGAAAAAGAAAAACAACCTTAGACTTCAAAGAGCTACAGTCTTTACAGAGAAAGATAGTACATGAAAGGAAGCTGAAAAGGGAAGGTTGCTAGAGGTTACTCAACTCAAGGAAGGCCATGATGTTCTTGGAGTCTTATCAGAGAAGCTAATGGTAAATGAAGTTAGCTGGAAGCATCTGAGCCTCTTATAAAGGGAGGCCTTGAGAGGGGTTCGTTGCTCTGCCCTCTAATCCCTTCAATTAGAGGAGAGGCAACTGAGGATACTGAACAGGTATTGAATATCTTTTTCTCTATACTTGGTGATCTTACCCATTTCTGATGGGCTACAAGTCAAAGCTGGGACCTTTGCCCCTTTCCTGAAAAGAATTTGGGTCCTATTTGTTTCAAGGGGGAATGATAGGGTACAGGAACACTTCCTCAAATCTCCTTGAGCTTTCCCACACAGTCAAGTCTTTGGCATTGGCCTAAGGCATCCCAGTAATCCTTTCAACTGGCCTTTCATTGTGGCCTATGCCCAATCTACCCCAATTCTCTGTTTCCTCCAGATTGCCAGCTTACTTCTTACCCTTGATCTTATCTAGATCTCATTCTCCCTTGGACGTGTGGTCCAGGTCTCTGGCATTCCCTGCCTTTCTCTGTTACCTCCAAGTCACCCCAACCTGCTAGCCACTCCCATGCAGATCCTCCCTAGAGACTCCTTCTCACGGATCTTTTTCCTATAAAAAGAGTTAGACTCATCTGCAAAAAGGCAAATTTTTAGAATCATGCCCATCTTATATCAGTGTTCTAATATACCTTGTCTTTGGCTGAAAGAAAGTGTGGGTTGAATTCATTTGGGCAGAAATCACATGTTGCTATTTCATGATCCCAGTATTGAGGTTTAGAACTGCTCAGGACCCCAAAATAACGACACACCAGGTCCTGCCCAAATGGATTCAACTCATACCTTCTTTCAGCTAAAGAAAAACAGAGTTTATTAAAGATTCACCACATTGGATAGACTCTTAAGGCATCAGAGCATTTGTGATATTTGTCAATTATTGACAAGCAGGTAGATTGAATCCGAGCACCTTCATGGAGGCAAGATGGATCTTATATATAGAAAGATTGTGGGGGGAATCTACGGCTAGCCAAGTAGTCTGGGGTGATGGAGAAGGGGTTCAGGGAGGGTCTTGATGGGAGCTGGTAGCTGGGTTGTCTAGAGGTCAGACTCCAAGAACCAAGAGAATGGGATTAAGGGTGGTTAAGTAGCTGAAGGCTAACTGGAGATAACAAACGATGGAGGGCTAGGCTACATTAAGGGGTAATAGCTTTGGACTTCGTGAGGCAAATGCCAGATCAAGTGGGAAGATTCAAGGAAAGTTCAAGGGGTTTCCCAGAGCCTATACCTCATCACCAGCACCTCTAAACCTTAACATTTCTAAGCCTCAATTATCTCCTCTATTGGAGTGTTTCCTAAATCTGTATCTCTAGTCTTGACCTTTCCCAAGATCCGGCTTCTTCTCTTTCAATGCTGGATGTATTCATCTGGATATTAGTGCATTATCTCAAATTCAGCATTTCTAAAACCAAACTCATCATTTTCCTCTCCAAATGCGCTCTTCTTCCTGACTTCTCTTAATTTTGTCAATTGCATCTCCAGAACATATCAGGTCTGAGCCTTGGATTAATCTTTGACCTCTCTTCTTTGTCTGCCATAACTTTCAGAATCCCTGACTTCTAAGGGATGTACAGTGGGGGAAAGGGAATGATCCTGGAATTAGGTTTTAGATCATCAGTGACTAGTTCCATTTTGGTGTTCTGCATGCTGAGATCTGCCCGCAACTTTCCAACCTGGCTGTAGATCCCAAGGATGCTTGTCCTTCTTGAATGGATGCTGTGCCACCAGAACCCAAAGATACACATGAAGATACCTGAAAACCCAGCCCATTGCAACCACACTATCTCCCTGCTCCTAATATAGTGGTTTGGTCTTTTTCTCTCTCTTCTCTTGAAATGCTCAGTCTGACTGCAGAATGATGTTGCTCATTTTAAGAAGCACATGTCAGCAATATCAGTTGTTTTCATGGCTTAATTATACTGGCTAAGAGCAACTACTTTGGAAATGAAAGTACTGATGTACTTCCTGGTACTATGACTGTACTTGCCCCTTCCCCACCTTGTAGTTGGGTTACACAGCCTGCTAACAATGTTTTGCTAACTTGTTCTGTTAACGATGCCTAGGCAATCAATCACCAAGGGGTAAAATTTAAGCCCAAGTCTTTTTGACTCCAAATCCACCACTCTAACAACAGTGACACTATATAACTTTTTTTAGCCCTTAATCATATATTATACCATGAAATTTTATATATATGTGTATATATGCATACATGCATATTATATTTCTTCAACCAGATTCGAGAGTCTGTGTATCACACTTCTTTGACTTCCTCACAACTCCTAACACGGTGCTATTTATGTAGTTGCTGCTTAAAATATTTTAGAAATTTGTTTTTTCAAAAACCCTCAGAATCTTATTCATATCCACCTCCTAGCACAACTCTAATTGTTCTTTCTTCACAATGGCTCAAACTAATCTCTTCCTTTCTTTAAAAATTATTCATTTTTTTATTATGAACTTAACAATCATTAACTTTCAGTGACTCCCCAGTTTCTATAGACTATGGTTCCAACTCTTTAGTCTGAAATCCAAGGTCCTCTTAGGATTTTTAAACATTTAAAGTTCTCTAAAATAAAAACTGAACCTGACTTTCCAATCTTATTTTCTTCTACACAAGCCTTTTCATTTAGCTACTAGTCCACTTAATATTTCTTGAATACTCTGTGTATTTCCACTTCCCTGCCTTCCAGTATTCTATTTTTCCCTCCTGGAATATTTATCCTGTCTACCAACATAAATCCTACTCATCCTTTAAGGTCAAGGCAAGGCACATCTTCTTTTACTATTCTGACTCCAGCCCAAGGTAATTTTGCCTTTCTCTGAAATCCTTTTGGACTAGGTATGCCACTTAAAGTCAATATGTAAACTTTCTGTAATTTTTTTAGTGTGGGAACTCCCTCCATTAAAACCAATCACAAGCTCTCCATTCCTTAGCAGATAAGACTTAGAGAGTTGTCGGGGGTTCAGAGATTGTCCCAAACCTCTACTCCTTTTGTGGCTAAACTTCTTGAGAAGATAGTCTACAATTCAAGCTTCCATTTCTTTTTCTCTCACTCTCAACTCTAAAATCTGGTGTCTGACCTTATCATCCATTCAACTGAAGCTGTTCCTTCCAAAACTACTTATGATCTCTTATCTAGTATCTTTTTCTCAGTGTTCATCTCTCTGCAGCCTTTGGCACAATCTATCACCGTCTTCTCCTTGATGCTTTCTTCTCTCTAGGTTTTTGTGATACTTATTCTATCCTGGTTGTTCTCCTACTTGTATGACTTCTCCTTCTTAGTCTTCTTTGTTGAACTTTCATCCAGGTCATGCCTGTTAACCATGGTCTTCCAATGCTCTGTCCTAGACTATCTTCTCCCTCTATTCTGTTTTGCTTGGTGGTCTCATCAACTTCCATGGATTTAATTATCATCTCTATGCTAATTATTTTCAGATCTCCTTATTCAGCACTAACCTTTTTCCTAAACTACAGACTCACATCTCCAATTGCCTTTTAGACATCTTAAACTAGATGTCCTATAAACATTTTGAGATTGTGTCCAAAACAGAACATGTCCAAACTCTTCCTTCTTCTGAATTTCTCTATTACAGTTGAGGATAACATCATCCTTCAAGTAAGCCATGCATCCAATCTGTTGCTAAGTACTCTCAATTTTACCTTCATAACACCCCTTCCTTTCAGGCCCTTATCACCTCATACTTGGATGATGACAATAGCTTGCAGGTTGGTCCCCTGGTCTCAAGCATTTCCCCACTCCATTTCACCCTCTACTCAGATGTCAGATTAATTTTCCTAAAAAGCAGATCTGACCATTTCATCCTCTTAGTCAATGAACTCTAACGCCTAATTTTCACCTCCAGGATCAAATTGAATATCTTCTACTTGGTGTTCAAACCCCTTCATAATTAGCTCCCTCCTATCTTTCCAGTCTTTTTACTCTTTACTCACACCCATGTATCCTGTGGCCCACTGACACTGACTTTCTTTTTGTTCCTTTTACCAGACTCCAGGCCTTTTCACTGATTATCCCTCAGGCCTGGAATGCTCTTATTCCTCTTTTCTGTCTTCCTGCTTCCTTCAAGTTCCAGTTGAAATTCCACCTTCTACAGGAAGCCTTTTCCAGTGCCCCTTAATTCTAGTACCTTCCCTCTGTTGATCATTTCCAATCTATCCTCTCTATACCTCATTTGTATGTAGTAATTTGCATATTGTCTCCCCATTAAATTTTGAGGGCTGGAATTGTCTTTTACATTTCTTTGTAATCCCAGTACTTAGTACAATTTAGGTGCTTAATAAATGCTTACTGACTACTTTGCCTATGGTCATACAGCTAGTAAATGTCAGAGATAAAATTTGATCCCAAGTCTTCCTGCCTTCAAGCCTGACTCTATCCATTATGTCATATTACACTTCTTTTTTTCTCTCTTAATTATATATTGTGCCCCTTCTCCATTCTATCTTTCTCTCTCTGTGTCTCTCTTTCCTCTTTTTCTCTTCCCCCCACCCCCTCTCTCTCTCTGTAGGCTAGAACTTACTTCAAAGGTTGCTATAGAAACATATTAGCTCTGTGACCTTGGGTAAGTCACCTTATCTCTCAGCCTCCTCAATTTTCTCATCTGTAAAATGGGGATGTATACAAGCCCCTGCCTCACAGAGTTGTAAGGATCAAATGAGCTAACATATGTAAAGCACTTTACAAAACATAAAATACTATATAAATGGTAGCTATTTCTATTGTCTCTCTCCAGCAGGAGTCTATTTTTAACATTCGTGTCTGTACCTCCCAGTTCTTTGACTCCCTCATAATTCCTAACAGTGCTATTCACCTAGTCTGTGCTCAAAATATTTTAGAAATTTGGTTTTTTTTTTTTTATTTAAAGACCAAAGAATCTTACCTTACCACCCTAACCTTGATGGTTCTCAACATGGAGCACTCCTTACTCAACAACAAATCCCAAAACAATAAGTAAAGAATATGTTTTTCTGTTACACTTTTGGCCAAGAACTTGGACTCTTCTTTTCTGAGGAAAACTAAGGCAGGATTCTAGCTGTGGATGGTGGTGGTGGTGGAGGTGTGGAGGCTGGAAACTACTATCCTAAGGAGAATGTCAAGAGTCAGAGAAGGGTTCCTTCTGTAGACAAAGCTAAAGATACTGTCAGCAAACCCCAAACAGTACAAAAAAAATGCAACTGAAGATGATTTGGAGCACTGCTGTTGCCCTTGACCCAAATTGACTTAAACTGACTTTTTTTTAACCTCCAGGGGCTTGCCAGGAGAAAGAGGCTAACAAACTAAGAAAGCCATCCCTGATAGCCTGGGGACGTTGTCAGGAAATTTTTATCAACACTGGAAGTTTTTTGTTACTGAGTTTCATTCCATAGCAGTAAGTCTGTCTTGAAGCTCCACCAAGGGAATTTAGTTATTAAAGGATCCAGAAAGCATTAGTGGGAGACTCTGGGCATTGTGAGTGAGCACTTTAGATCCATGATTCACCTGAATTCAGGAAGGCTGGAGGGGTGTTAAGATGGGTCACTTCAAAGGCCAACCCTTTTGAGATGCTATCGATGAGTAACTGCAAGCTACAATTAGACTCAGTCACTGCTTAATAAGAAAGGCATTTTCTCATAAAGTTGCTGTTTCCAGGCCTGGATATGATGCTGGGCTGGCTACAACAAAGAGGCGCTTGTGTGCTATCCCTTTGTTACTGTTTCGTAAGCCGCTCTGCTGGCACTGCCAGGCCCCACATGGTTTGGCTCATTTATTTAGGGCGCTCGGCTGGGTTGGGGTTCTGGTCTCTGCTTCTAGCGTCAGTTACCAGACAATACAAGAAAACAACATGATGAATCAGGAGGGTTGGAGGGCAAGCCAGAGGCCAGGTCCTGTTCAGGGATGCCATAAAGGAGGGTGTCGCTGGGAAAATTCTACAGCAGAAGGAATGGGGGAGCACAAAGGGAGAGCACATAAGCCATGACTGGTGTCGTGGACGCTCAAAGGGCAAAGAGAGGTCTATGCCTTTCTGCAACAGGTTAAGTTGGAAAAGGTTTAATTCTAGTTTGGTGTTACTTATTCCTCACAGGAAAGACTAAAGCCTGAATCTTAGCTTTGAGATTTATTAGCCATACGATCCCAGGGAAACCTCTTCATCAGATTCTGTTCTGGAAAAAGTTCCTCCCTCTCCCTCCCTCCCAGGGCTGATGTGAGAAAAGCATTTTATAAACTCTCAAAATGCTGTAGAACATGGGGTTTACTTGTATTAGTATTGCTTTCCTTGCACCTAAGTTTGAATATCTTGGTGCTGTGGTCATGTTTGCATGCAGGCTGTGCTCCCATGTCTGGAGTGCACTCTTCCTTGCTTCAATTCTACCTTTCAGTGTCCCTAGCTTCCCTTACAGCAGCACAGGTGCCACCTCCTCCACGAAGCCCTTTTTGATCCCACTCAGTAGTTTAATATTTACTTAATCTATGTACATGTTCTAGCCCTCCAGTAGAATATAGGCTCCCTGAGGACAGGAACTGTTTTCTTTCTTCCTTTCTTTTTTATTTGTTTTTTTTTCTTTCTGTCCTTCCTTCTTCCTTCTTTTCTTTTTCTTCTTTCCTTCCTTCCCTTTTCCTTTCTTCCTTATTCCCTCCTCCCTATTTCTTTCTTTCTTTTTCTTCTTTCTTTTCCATTTCTTTCTTCTTTCCTTCTTTCTTCTCTTTCTCCTTCCCTCCCTCCCTTCTTTCCCTACTTCCTTCCTATTTCTTTCTTTTCCTTCTTTCCTTCTCTTCTTCCCTTCCTTCTTTCTCTTCTTTCTTTCTTCCTTCTTTCCTCCCTATCTCCTTTCTTTCCTCTCTTCCTCCTTCTTTCCTCCCTCCCTCCCTCCTTCCTTTCCTTCCTTCCTTCCTTTCCTTCCTTCCTTCCTTCCTTCCTTTCTTCCTTCCTTCCTCCTTTCCAACTCTCTCACCACTTTAGTCTACCCTATAGACTGTTGCTGAAATGATTAATTATTCTTAAGTATAATCTGACAATGTCACACCTCTGCTTATTCAATTTCAGTGGCACCTTATTGCCTGTAGGATCAAATAGAATCTCCTCTGTTTAGCTTTTAAAGCCCTTCACAATCTGGCCCCAACCTATATTTCTAGCCTCCATTGCACATCATTCCCTTCCTCTGTGCTATGATCCAGACAACTGTCCATCTCTCTTCTTTTTACACCTATAATGGGGGTTTGGTGCACATCCAGATTGCCTAAAATGGAATAATTCACATAGGGTACTCTGAGGACTTGCTTCTGGGAGAGAGAAGAGGGGTACTGGTCTACCTTGTGGTTAGAAGAAGCCTTTTTTCATTGGCTGAGTAGCTAGAACTGACTGACTAAGAATAGTTTACTAGTCTTTTCCCCCTGCATTCTTTCTAGGGGTGAAAGACTCCTTCATTCACAGCAGTTGATACAAATCAGTAAGGCAGAAGGAGCTGAGAACTTTCCTCCCCTCCCAGGCCACATGGCCTTGAGAAATGGGCCTGGGATTGCAGTTTATTTCTTTTTCAGCCCTAGGTACAGGGAGGAGAGTCTCCAACCTGGGAACTTGAGCCATAAGGATTCCAGAATCCAGGAATTCAAGCCAAACATTGCAGCTAGAAGTCCTGAGAAGCAGTGGTCCAGGGTGTTTGGCTTTGGGTTTGAATTTGCTGGGATTTATACTATAGAGGAATTGGGTTAAATTGTCAAACTTATCCTTTTCCCTTTCTAGATACCAAGATGTAATTATGCCTCCAAGGAGCTGGGGGAATGTTTTTGCGTTTTTCTTATTGCATCTCTAAAATAAATTTTCCTTTGTAAAAGCTAGTCTGATGTTAAGTGGCTATATAGAGCTGGAGTGCCAGTCACTGGTCTCCTAAAAAAGGAATCCAATGAGAAGGCTTGAATTGATGACAGAAGGGTGGAGAGTTCACTACTCTCTGCAATAAAGGTCTAAAATGTAACAAGACCAGGCCATCAGGCAGTGAGTTCAAAGCAAATCCATGTCATTCACACAACACATCATCTCCCTTTGTCTTGGCTTTCCCGCATTCTTGGAATGTTCTTTCTCCTTACCCCCATCTCATAGAATTCTTCTCTTTCTTGAAGACACAGTTCTAGTTCTACCTTCTACATGAAGGCCCAGCTACTAGCTTTATCCCTTCCAAACTATGGTGCATTGAACTTTGTATTTATTTTCTAAATAACATATATATGCATATATATGTGTGAATAGTTGTTTCTTCAGTTATAGATTCCTCTCAAATAGGAATGATGTCAGTCATTTTATTTGCAACTCCTGTGCCTATCACATTAAGTACCCACACACTTAATAAGTTCTTTGTTGATTGATTGATTGATTGACAAAGTATACAGTATTCTGACCTAGTAGTCCCCCATCCCTTTGTCAACAGTCCTATGTTCTAGGAGTGTTACTGGCCTTTTCATTATTCGGTTAATTTATTTTTAGCTGTCTTTTAATTTATTATGTATATGCTTCTGCTACTCCTGTGGTCTCTCTTTCACATACACACACACACACACACACACACACACACACATATCCACATTTCTCTGAGTTCTTCATGTTCATTATTTCTTATTACAAAATAATATTCTATTACATTCCTGGACCATACTTTTAAAAGTCATTCTTCAATTTTTGGGCCCCTTCTTTCTTCTTTGCTACCACAAAGGTGCTGTCTTAAATATTTTGGTACATAGTCAAACTGTATTTCTACCATTGGCCTCCTTGGGATATGTGTCCCAGGGTGAGATTACTGGATCAAGTACCTTTTCTTGCACAATTCCAAATTTATACCCCAAACAGCTGGGCTAATTCACAGACCCACCATCATTGTATTAGGATGAGGGGCTAGCAGTCTAGTTATCAGCTCATGTCTTACATCCCAAGGAACACACATCTCGTTTTGACAGGAATGTCCAAGCTCCTAGTCTGAAAATTATAGCTAAAATTTAACTCTCTTCTTCGTTTCCATATCAACACTATAATCTTCTAACACCTTAGGATAACAAGTGAAACTGAATCTTGGCAAAAGTCAGATTTGTTTAAAAAAAAAGACAACCTTCCTTCTCACAATTCCCCACCCCCATTTCCTGCCAGAGAAGACCACACTGCATTTCATGGTCAAAGAATCAATCAGTATAAATGGCTGCTACACTCTCAGTAAACAACCTTAGGATTTGTGCAGAGGATGACATTTGTTACGTGACTGGCCAGCTCCAAGCCACTCACTCAGTCAGGTCTTTTTCCTCAGTGCCTTTTTCTGACCACCCTTGTCAACATAGAAACAAAGTAACCAAGAAGAGATCTAAGCAGGATGCTCTCAGATCTTTGAGAGGGAAAGTTATAGTAGCTTTCTTGAGCAGCCACGGAGGGGAAAGCCACTATAGCATCTCTGTCATTCCTCAAACATCTTAGTGAATCCTGTTTAGCCCTCACCTTGCCCTTGACACATCATTGTGGTTCAATTGTTTCAGTCAAGGTAGACTCTTTGTGACCCCATGTGGGTTTTCTTGGCAAAGATAATGAAGTAGTTTGCCATTTCTTTCTCCAGCTCATTTTACAGATAAGGAAACTGAGGCAAACAGGGCTAAGTGACTGTATGACTTGTCTTATATCTAATAAGTGTCTGGGGTTGGATTTGAACTCAGGTCTTCCTGACTCCAGCTTTGACATTTTATCCATTGTGCTAGCTAGCGACCCTATTGACACATTCTACCTTGTGTTATACTTGTTTGCTCCTATTAGACTATAAACTCCTTGAACTCAGGGAGATCATTTTCAATCTTAGGAATCTAGATTATAAGAATGTTTTTATTACAATTATGGATTGTTTTAATCTGCGTATTAATTTCCCCAGTGTGACACAGAATAGAGGTTTAATAAATTCTTGTTGACTGGAAATCAAGGAGATGCCCATCAATTGGGGAATGGCTTAATAAACTATGGTATATGAATGTAATGGAGTATTATTGTGCCATAAGAAATGATGAACAGGAAGACTTCAGGGAGGCCTGGAAGGACTTATATGATCTGATGCTGAGCAAAAGGAGTAGAACCAGGAAAATTTTGTGCACAGCAATGACCACAGTGTGCGAGAGTTTT
>CM053770.1:387529220-387558109 GCA_028658325.1 Potorous gilbertii | reverse complement strand
AACGGGGGGGAGGTGTGGGGGGGATAAAATCTTAATTTTAAGGAAGTGATTGTAGAACATTTATAAATAAATAAAATAAAATAAAAAAATTAAAAAAAATAAATAAATTCTTGATTGATTTGTATCCCCAGTATCCATTACAGTGTCTGGCACATAGTAGGCACTTAATGTATATTGAATAGACTTATGCTGTGGTTTCAGAACTGTGCCAGGTACCTTGGGAGATATTTTTTTCTTAACATATAACAAGTTATGCTTCCTGCAGAAACTTATCTTTGGGAAGATGATAGTAATAGACAGAAAGCAACCAGGAATGCAGTAATCAAGGTTGTTAAAGGTTGCAGGAGTTCATAGCAAGATAACAGGCGATATGTTGACTTACAAGGACACCTAGATGGTGCAATAGATAGAGTGCCAGTCCTAGAGTTGGGAAGACCTGAGTTCAAAGGTAGCCTCAGACACTTACTAGCTGTGTGACCCTGGGCAAGTCATTTAACTCTGTTTGCCTTATTTTTGTCTTCTGCAAAATGAATAGTTTTGCCAAGAAAACCCCAATAGGATTACAAAGAGTTGGACATGATTGAAAGAAAAAGACTAAACAATTGATTGGATTACATGAAGAAAGTCACATGAAAGAGCTGACTATTGAAGGATGGGTCAAGTTTGAATTTGTTGAAAGAAAAGGTGGACATGCCAGGTTTGAGGACTAAGCACGCAAACTTTATGAGCAAATTTGAGCACTGAAGCGGAGTGAGCAGCTTTGCCTCCCAACTTTGCCTTCATAATTGAGATTCCCCTGTACTGATTTCTACCTAACTTTGGCATCTATCTCCATTCTAGTAGATGGCTTTTGTTAAATGTTCATGTGATCATTCCTTTTCAAAGTCCATTGCAAATTCTCCATGTATGTTTCATTTAGCATTCCCCTTCCCCCTTCCCCAGCTTTGCTAAAGTTATTTTTATATTTGGGATGATGTATTTTTTAAAAAAATTATCTTTGTGGATTGCTGCATGGTCACTTTGTCATTCATCACAAGACCAACTAAAATAAACTGGGTCACAAGCACCTTGCCCAGATACAGCTCAAGTCCCCCACTTGTATGTGTCAGATTAGTGGTTTCCCCCCTTTTCCCTCTTCCATTTGTTTTGGTAAGGTTTGAGAATATTATTTGGTTGGAATATTTGTGTTTATGTGTATGTTTTGTTTTTAATGACACTTTGAAATTATCTCAGATGTTTATAAATCTTCCTCATGGTACAACAAAAGCACTTTTAGCTCAGGCTTGGTCTCTGTGGCATTCTACTCAAATTCAGGCTTTTTTCCCCTATTCTTCAAAAACAAAATAAAACCAGAAAGGGCCTATTTCTGAGTTAAAATTAGCTGTACAGAAAAAACTGGGCTCTGAATGAAAACCACCCTTGAGAGTGTCTTTTGTTTTTTTGGCTCTTTGCTCTGTAAAAGCAAAGTGGAAAAAAAAAACCCCAGCTGTTAGCTGTTTATACAATATTTTTTTTTATTTTTTAAACATTAAACAATAGCTGTTTTCTTCTTCAAAATAATGGCACATTCTTTCTTGCACCATCTAAAGTCTTCTGTCCATGTGGCAAATGAGGATTGGTATCCCACCCTGCTGTTTTTTGGAGGACATGGATAAATACCCAGCATCTTAAGAAAAACTTCTTTTGAAGACGGAATTCAGTTTCCCAGCACGGATTATTTGGTTTAATAACATTTTAGAATCCTGTAAGTCACATTTGGATGTGCCTAGACACAGAAACCATAGGGCAGGGAGGAGTTCCCACGTTTTTTTTTTTGTTTGTTTGTTTTGTTTTTTTCAGTTCCCAGAGTCCCTTGACTTGCAATAGATCTCCTTCACCTTTCTTTGTATTTCCAGGACCTTAGTGCAATGCCTAACCCATAGCAGAAACTTAATAAATGTTTTTATGAACTCTCTTCTCTGTTCTGTACCATATGAAAATCTGTTCTATAGGTTTGCTATGTACATATACATAACAAATGAAATGAAAAGATTATTTTTTCATAAAGAAAACTTTGGTACATGACAACTTTTTTTTAATATCATAAAGCTGTTAGATGTTTACCAGAGCACAGTCAAATAAATTAATAAGAACTTTGATTCTGTTTCTTGTCAACCAACAGCTTTATTCTTGGGTGTTGTTTTTGCAAGAAACGCCCACATACCATGTTCAGCCTCCAGTTTGTTTCTTGTTTTGGATTTGATTGAGAACAGGACTGAGAATCCTGATTCACAGAGATAAGTTGTTATAAACAGAATTCAAGCCCTATCTCAGCCCATTTAGTAGAAATGGCATGTGCTTCTCTAAGGGTACAACAAACATTTTGTGACTTCCTTGATTGGAAGGCAGTTTGGAGTTTCTGGTTTTGAAGAGATCAATTAACTCATCTTTCATTAAGTCTCTGATACTGAGTTTTTTCTAGCTCATTGTGAAAATGATTTCATATCCAAGTCTCATTTCTCTGATTTTAATTAGTAGGAAGTCTTAGGAGAAGCTAGGTGGTACAGTGAATGAAGTGCTGGGTCTGGAGTAAGGAAGACTCATTATCCTGAGTTCAATTCTGGTCTCAGACACATTAGCTATGTGACCTTGGTCAAGTCACTTAACTTAGTTTGACTCAGTTTTCTCATCTGTAAAATGAGCCAGAGAAGGAAATGGCAAACCACTCCAGTATATTTGCCAAGAAAACCCCTAGTGGGATCACAAAGGGTCAGACGTGACAGAACAACAGTAGCATAGATCCCTTATCAGAACAGCAATTTTAAATGCAGAAGATGAAACACATAGAATTACAGAGGGAACTCAAGGGTAGCAACCACAAAAAAACACCTACTACGTGCTAGGTACTGTGATAAATGCTTTACAAATATTAACTCATTTTACCTTCACAACAACCCTGGAGGTAGGTGCTATTAGTATCTTCATTTTACAGTTGAGGAAACCAAGGCAAACAGACTGACTTGCCCAAAGTCCAGTAAGTGTTAGGGGCCTGATTGGAACTCAGGTCTTCCTGACTCCAGACCCAGGGCTCTATCTACTCTGCCATCTAGCTGCCCCATAATAAAGGAATCTTCAATTGTGTCTCGGAAATTCTTTAGTTGAATTCTAATAGTACCTGTCTTCCCTCTTGTCCCTATGCCACTTATTTGTAGAAAAAAAAATCTACAATTTTTCACTAATATGACTACTTTTGTTATGTCTCAATAGGATATTATAGTTATTTGTCGAATATTCTCTGTATGCTTTTGATAAGCCCCCTTACAGTTGGGAATCTGTTGCCATGGGGCAACATTTATATATGGTACAATTCAACCAATATTTACAGTCACTTAGCAGGCACTATGCCTGGGGATACCAAAAAACAAAGAAAAAAGCAAAAGAGCTGAATAGTATTTGCCTCCAAGGAATTTAATTGCTACTGGGGTGATAGAACAGGTGTGACTGAAAGTAGTTTCTCCTCCGCTAGATCAAACGAGTTAACATATGTGAAGTGCTTTGCAAACTTTAAGGTGCTAGATAAATGTTAGTTATTGTTAATTATGATTATAATATCCAGCACTGATATAGTGCTATGTGCCAAATACTGTACTAAATGTTTTATAATATAATTATTTATATTCATAATATAATATAATTAGTATCTCATTTGATGCTCATGAAAACCCTGGGAAAGAGGTGCAATTGTTAACCCATTTTAAAGTGGAGGAAATTGAGGCAGAGGTTAAGTGACTTGTCCAGGGTCATACAGCTACAATTTGAATTTGAATTTAGATCTATCTGAGACTAGGCCTTGTCGTCATTGTCATTATCACCATCACCATCACCACCACCAGCAGGAAAATCCCCTTTGGAGGGGGCATAAAATAGCGCTAGAGAAGGCCACTGCATTCTACTCTTTGTATCTTCTGTGTTCTGTTTGTGCATCCAGTACATCAATAGCTGGATCAGCCCCCTTGGAATTAAGTAATTGTTTTGCTACTCTCTGGGCCACTAATGAAATCATCTATCCTTTATACTCATCCCAGTGTCTTGGAGCAAGGTGAAGCTAGGGAGATTTAGAGTCTCCTTGTAGATTTAGTTTGCAACACTCTTTGGTTTGCAAAAATTATAAGTACCTTCTCCTCCTTCTTCACTCCCTCCCCAACTTCCACCCTTGACATATTTCTTACTCTGATAATGATACACTGGTTCCTATTTGTCACTACAAAGTCAACAGATTAACTTTTCATCAATATTTTAAAACCCCTACAGACTGCTTCCGTTTAGACTTCATATAATTTCTTTCAGCATCTGGTTACACAGGCCGAGAGTCAGAAAGACCTGAATTCAAATCCAGCCTCACACATTTGCTAACTGTGTGAACCTGGGCAAATCACTTCACTCTGCCTCAGTTTCCTTATCTGTAAAATGAACTGGTGAAGGAAATGGCAAACCACTCCAGTATCTTTGCCAAGAAAACCCCAAACGGGGTTACAAAGAGTCTGCCATGCCTGAAAAATGACTAAACAACTATTTCTACCAGGGTCTAGCAGGCTTTTACAGATCTCTACACATTGGTAGGTGAGATATTGCCTAAAAGTATAGAAAAGGATGTTGTTATGCATTCTTTATAATGGTAAACAGTTGTACTTTTCTCACCCTAGTAAATCATGCCTTTAAATACAGCATAACAAATGTTTTTCTGGATTTAAAGTAGTCTCTTTGCTACTGACCTACTTTCTAGAGCTTAGTTATCACTGTCTGAAAAGTACTCTGAGCTCCTTAGAAAAAAAATACACCTGGTTAGGAAATAGGATCTCTTTATCCCTGCTTTCCCATGACCATGAGTCAGTCACTTAAAACCATAAAAGACTATTATAACCGCCAATGTTCTAATGAACTAGAAACCCTACTGCTACCTCAAAATGCTATGTTTTAATGCTATTTGTCATTAACACACACTGATGACATTTTCAATAAAAGAGACATTGCATCACATTTTTCTTTCTTTTTTTAAATTTCAATTTAATTTACTTTACTATTTTGTTACATTTTAAGTTCTGAACTTCTCCCTCCCTGCCTCTCCATCCCACACTAGAAAAGGACAATTTTCTTTTCTTTTTTAATAACACTTGATCCAAGTGTGATGACTAGATACTAAGAAAATGTTCTCGTGGTTTAGGGGTCAGTCACCAGGGACACATTCTTCTTGGCATCCTATCCTTGGTTTCCATCTGGCTACCAAATCTCCCTACCAACATTTCTGCCAATCTTCCCTGCTGTGGCAACCCACCCTCTTCTCTCATCTTTGCCATTCTCTCTTCTCAGATGTAAGGGGCCTGGGCAAGGTGCTCAAGTGTCCAGTCACAAGGTTGGTCTGAGTCCCACTGTCCTCTTTTCAGCCCATAGGGGAAAAGGTTGCTGAATGAAGTCTGCTACAGTTTCTTATTGAAACAAAAAAGTATTTCTGTTTCCAGATTGCCTTGACGTACTCACTTAATGAAAGCTGCTTCCCAGGGAAGGCCACGTGAAAGAATGCCATTTATCGGTGTGCTCTCTTCCATTAATAGCAGTTGGGGAAGCCAACTATTATCTCTCTGTTAGCCTTGAACTTGAGGCCAGCCTTGGGATGTGTAGGACTCAGGATGACAGAATGCTTACAGGAGCTCATTCATTCTAGAAGGCAGATATAGCTTTTCAGCCTCTGTGTGTCTTTGCTTTTGGGGGATGTGTTTCTTATAAGCATCAGATTTTGGGGGGTTATATCTAATCTGTCTCTATCTTTGGTTTTACAGAATTATTTAATCCATTTATGTTTAAATTATGAGTTAGATTTTGTTTCCCTGTCTTATTTTCTTTAATATTCTTTTGTTTTTCTAAACTTGGATATTTTTTGTTCCTCTTTGTCTCTATGATTAGTTTTGTTTAATCTACTTTTATGCAACCCTTTTCCCATAGACTTTCTTAATATCTTCCCGTGGAGGATATTCCTGCCTTTCCTCTTTGTTAACCCTTTCCCTAATTTTGGAGTTTTACTTAACTGATTTATTTTTCTTTCTTTCTTTGATTTATCTAATAACTCCTATCTTCTTTCCCCTGTCTCTCTTGCTTTTCAGATAACTAATTGAGTCAAAATCTACCTTCTTCTTCTCCCATTGGAAGACAAATATGAAGGCTAGCCCCTAAATCACAGCTCTACCTCCTGAGAGAATATACAGACCCCAGGGCTCTTGCCCTTATATACTTAGGTATATTAAACTGGTATAATTAAAAAAAAACAGCGACACTAGATGATAATTGGCTACCAAAAGGTGCTGAAGGCACATGCTCCAAAAGGACCAAGCAAAGAATATTAGGAATAAAAGGCATCTTTAGTAGCTAAGTAATTAAAAAGATATGAACACAAATAATTTTCACAAGATAAAATCTGTCAATAATCATATACAAGGTTTCAAATCAATAATAACTAGAAAAAATAGAAATTAAAAACAATTCTGAAGTTTTATTTCATATTCATCAACTTGGCAAAGATGGAAACAATCAGTATTGGAGGAGATGTGGGAAGAGAGACAACTAAAAAATACAATTCTGATGGAGCTGTGTTTTTATATTGCCTTATTTCACATTATTGTGGTCATTTGTATAAACATTTATGGGAAACAACCAGCCTGAGAGAAGAAAGTAGAGCCACAAACCTTTCACCATTGCTTAGACAAAAGAAAAGGGATGATCACCGAATTATTTCAGCAAGCATTTAGCAATCAATTACTGTGTGCCAGGCACTAGGCTCAGTTCTGGGGATACAGAAACAAAAAAGAGAAGTGTCTCTTTCTTTAAGGAGCCTATCGTATGCTGAAGGAAAATAACAGCTATATGTGTAAATAAAAAGTCTATACAAACTAAATATAATTTTCAGGATTGGAGTATGAGGGGGAGAATGTTAATAATTACAGGGTTCAGGAAAGGCCTCTCTTGTAGAAGTAGATATTAGGGTAACTAAGAGATACCATAGTGCACAGAATGCCAGGCCTGGAGTCAGGAAGACTCATCTTAGTTGAATTTCAGCCTCAGACACTTACTAGCTGTGTGACCCTGGGCAAATCACTTAACCCTCTTTGCCTCAGTTTCCTCATCTTTAAAATGAGCTGGAGAAGAAAATGGCAAACCATGCCAGTGTTTTTGCCAAGAAAATCCTAAATGTCATGAAGAGTAGGACATGACTAAACAACAATAGGAAGTCGGGCTTGAGCCAGGGAATGGAGCTAGGGAGTTCCAGAACTTGAGGTTAGGAGAGACAACATTCCAGGTGTGAAAGGAATGCAAAGGCAAGGAAAAAGGAAATAGGAGATTTGACAGCAAGTATGTTGGGTTTGACACAGGGTTTGAAAGGGAGAAATGTTAAATCAATCTAGAAAAGTTGGTTGGGGGAAAAAGAAAAATCATTTGGAGCTGGATTATGATGGCTTTCAATGCCAAAACGAGAAGTTGATTTTTTATCTAATAGAAAATGGGGACCTACTAAAGAGCTTCTTAAGCAGGGGGATGGCATTGGCCAGAACTGTTTTAGAAATGTAGATTTGTCAGTTGTATGGAGGATTCAAGGAAGTGGAAATAGGGAAATCAGTTAAGAGGCTATCTCAATAGTCTAAGAAAGAAGTGGTAAGGACCTAGACTAGGATGGTGGCTTTGTGAATGGAGGGAATGAACATGAGAGATATTGTGGAGGTAGAATAAATAAGAACTGGCAATTGATTAGGTAGATATGAGGGTGAGGGAGAGGAGAGAGTCAGGTGTGACTCATAGATTGTGACTGTGTGACTAGACCCCTCAACAGGGAGAGAAAAGTTAGAAAGAAAGATGGGTTTTTCGAGGAAGATAATGAATTGTTTTGGATATGTTGAGGCTACAGGATAGCCACGTGGAAATGTTGAGTTGGCAGTTGGTGATGTGGCCCTGAGGTTCAAGAAAGAGGTGAGGGAGACACGCGCGCGCACGCGCGCGCACACACAAACACACACACACACACACACACGGGAATCATCTGCATAGAGAAGATAATTGAACCCATGAGAACTGATTAGAGCATTGAGTTCATAGTGTGTCTAAAAGGTCTTTGTGCAGTTGTTAAGATATTAAAGTTTAAATAGATTGGAGCCTAATTGTGTTGCCTTCTAGGAATACCCTCTGTAGAGAGTAGAGTGAGTAGGATAGGCTTCAGTGCATACTCCTCCAGGGTATACTCTGTAAAGGAATAGGAACGTGACTGATGATCCAGCAAAGGAGAATAAGGAAAGGTCAGACAGGTAGAGCAGTGTCCTGAAAACCCAAGCTTCTAGGAGGTAGGAGTGGTCAAAAACTTCAGATGCTTCAGTGAAGGGAAAAGAATGAGGTCATTGTACAGGATTTTTTAAACTGCACTAAGATTTTTAGGACAATCTATATTTAGCAATTAAGCAGTCATTGGTAACCTTGGAGAGAGCAGTTTTATTTGAAGAGTAAATTGAAGTAAGATTGCAAGGAGTTGAAGCAAGGATGGGGAAATCTGTTATCTTGTGGCCACATGTGGACTTCTGAGTTCTTGGGTGCTGCCTTTTTATTGAGTCCAAGTTTTACAGAGCAAATCATTTTATTAAGGGCATTAAGGGTTCTATGAAGTTTGGATTCAGTCAAAGGACAGGACTTGAGGACCTAGAGGGCCACAGGGTTCCTGTGATGTCAGTCAAAATAGGATCTTTTGCTGTTTTTGTTTTAGTATAATTGAGTGGCTCTGATTGAATCATTCCTTTATCAATCAAGAGTCTTTACAAGGAATAAAGAAACAAGAATTTCTTTAACTAGAAACATTGTATGTATTTGTATTGTTTATTATTTTAATGTTATTAAAGATCTTTCCCACTTGTTGATGGGACTGCCCGTTGTGGGAAGCATGATTAAGGGAGTTGTTTTGTAGGAGGGTCTCAAGTACCTTTTGTTTTTTCTATTGAGGCACTGGGTCAAAGGGCTGTGATAGCCTTGGCTCTAAGGAAGGTATAAATACGTTGAGCTGAGGTTTTACTTTGGGGCTTTGCTTTTGGTAAGAAGGTTTGAGTGCCAGATGAGGACTCTGGGAAGCTGCTAGGGAGCCCCCCCCCTGCTTTGAGAATCCAGATGTTCTGCTTCCCTCTCTGGTAGTGATGGTCAGACAGCTAGGGTCCAATTGTCTATTGAATTCAGACAGAGGAAGCCATGTCTGTTGATCTTTTGATTTCTCTGTATTTTCTTCAAAATTCAGGGTGCTGACTCTGAACTAACCGAATGATGTGTGTGCTTGGTTAAAGGAATGATACATGTGTTTGATTAAAGTGATTGTTAATCCCTCAAAAGTTGCTTTCCCTTTATGAATGCAGATCTAAGAACCTGTGATAGCAGGTACCCTGTAGCAGAACTGCTACAGTTCTCCACCCCTGGAGGGAGAAATTATGATGTAAGGAGGTAAGAAGTGTAGACAGCTTTTTCAAGAAATCTGTATGTGTTTGTCCTTGGTTGCTGAAGAAGATCATGCCATCAGAGATATAATGACATGACTTATACTTGACTTTCTTTTGAGTGAGGGAAGGCTGTTGCAGGTCACCAGCCTCACTTGTCCTCCAGAGCCATCTGAATCCAGTGACCAGATATTCCTCATGATGACTGGAGATGACCCAGGATGAGGCAATTGGGATTAAATGACTTGCCCAAGGTCACACAGCTAGTGAGTGTCAAGTATCTGAGGTGATATTTGAACTCATGTCCTCCTAACTCCTGCACTGGTCCTTTATCCCCTGCCCCGCCTAGCTGCCCCCTAGCAGTAGAAGGGAAGTGAGGGTGGGGCAGCTACGTGGTACAGTGGAACCCTGGAGTCAAGAGATCCAGAATTCAAATGTGACCTCAGACACTTACTGACTTTGTGACCCTGAGCAAGTCACTTAACCCCAATTTTCTCCAAAAAAAAAGGGGAAATAGGATATGGAACCATAGTTTGAGTGGATAACAAGGGGAGGTGAAGCTTTTTAAAGAGTGAGGGATGTGTGAAGATGTTTTTTGGACACAAGAAAAAGCAACATGGATAAAGAGAAATCAAAGATTAGAGAAGGATGGAGGGGGTAAACTCCAGGAGAAGAGAGATGAGAGGATATGCTATCAAGGGCACAACTAGAGGGGTTGTTGATGAGCAGAGGGATTACTTCCCCTGAGACTGGAGCAAAGGAGGAGAGAATGGGAGGGTGAGAGAATGAGAAGTGTAAAATTGGGGAGATAATTGTCTTCATTTTCTACATAAAGTCTTTTATTAAAAGATGGCAAGAAAGGGTTGACATAGGTGGGTTGAAAAGACGGCTTTAAGCAGACGCTGGGGAGGCTGTGATGGGGGAGAAGAACAATAATTAATACCAACAGTATATGCTGCAATTTAAGCACCCGTCTTCCAGAAAGATTTTTTTAAAAAAATTTACATTAATATATATCCAAACTATATCTAGCTTGAAGAGTTAGATGTTCAAACTGCCTTTCAACATGATTGTGTTCCGAGAAAATTTGAATTAATATTTGTAGGAATTTTCAACAAGGAAAAGATAAAAACATGTCAAAATATAGTTTGGGATTAACATTCCAGAACTATTCAGCTGCTTCCTGGACCGCTCCCCTTAAGGACTAAAAAAGAGTTCCTTCCTGTGATCAATATCTTAAACTTGAATGCAAAAGGGGACTCTCCCTTTAAGTGAGTCAAGGCACCAAACCTTTCAGGTGGGTGGGGGGGCACTGATCTTATCTAGACTGGAGTTAAGTTTGGTTATCTATTCTCCTTATCTTAATTTCTTCATCTTCCTCCTTACTTAATTTCAAAGGAAAGCTTTAGCTTTTGTTCTTTCTACTTTCCTAAAGGGAAAACTCTCAAAAAGATTTTAGGCTAGAAAAATATTATTTCTTAATATTTCTAGAGAAACTGAAAAGGCAGTTTTAAAATTATACTTCCACAGGAGGTCAATTAGGGAGGAGTAAAAGGATTATTTAGTAACAATTGGCAGTGAGAGCCAAAATGAGAAGATGTATTAGTGGATCCAGATAAAATGGTTGGATGATTTTATTGGTATTTTTCAGAGTAGTTGTGTTTGTTCTTTGTTGCCAAAGAAGACCATGCCACCAAACAAAGGATGACATGACTTACACTTGACTTTGTTGATAATCACTGTTAAGCCAGGAGGGTCCAGAAGAGAGCCCCATGATATCTGAGCTTGGGGAAGAGAATGGAACCAGCTAGTAAAACCCAAGTCAACTGGGCATCCCTTGGCCATCCAAATTCACCTTCCTTTGGAGAGGAGAAGGAAGGGGAAGGGGAGACAGACAGGAGGAGCTGTGTCTACTTGCAGGGTTGTGTTCATCCTTCGTTGCCAAGAAGACCATGCAATCAGAGAAATGATGACATGAATTGCACTTGACTTTGTTTTGATTGAGGGAGGGCTGTGCAGGATAACCAGTCTCACTTCTCCTCCAGAGCCATCTGAATCCAGTGACCAGATATTCATCAGGATGACTGGAGACAGTACAAGAAGCACTGGGAAACCCTGACCCCTTTAGGTCAAGGTCTATGCAGGTAATCATTTATAGTGAGGTAACGACCATTCATTGAATAGGCCTGTTTAAGAAGTGACCTGGGCATGGTTCCTTTAATGAGGCAAAGAAAAAGAAAGACATCTGATTGGAAGGGAAACAGCAACAGTTACTATTGATAATCACTCAAGTCAGGAGAGTCCAGAAGAGAGCCCTTAGGCAGTGGCCTAGTGTCATCCAATGTATGAATTTCAGAGTGGAATAGGTTTAAGGTTTTGAGAAGGGAAGGTAAAGGAAAGGAAAAGATCAGATCAGTAAAAGAACATGGAGCACTGGATTTGGAATCGAGAAGACTCATCTTCCTGAGTTGAAATGTGGCCTCAGACACTTAGTAGTGGAATGACTTTGGGCAAGTCACTTAACCCTGTTATCCTCATCTGTAAAATGAGCTGGAGAAGGAAATGGCAAACAATTCCAGCATTTTTGCCAATAAAAATGCCAAAATTGGGGTTTCAGTTGGACACAATGTAATGATAAGTTAAATAGGATCTATTACTGTTTTTGTTTTAGTATAATCAAGAAATATAATACTTCTATTTGAATGTGACTGAGGAGGATCTTTCCCACCCACTGATGGGCCTGCCCATTGTGGGAAGCTTGATTAGGGGAGCAGTTTTGTGTGATGTGTGAGGGTCCCAAGTACCTTTTTGTTTTTTCTATTGAGGCACTGGGTCAGAGGGATAAGCCCTCTGACTCTAAAAAGTGTATAAATACTTTGAGGGTGAGGTTTTACTTTAGGACATACTGGCTAGAAGTGGTTGTTTGGTCAGAAGAGGACTCTGGGAAGTCACTAAGGAGCCCCCCTGGCCTTGAGAAACCCAGATGTTCCCTCTCTGGTAAAGATGTATGTATGTTAATGGTCAGACATTTTGGAAGCATGTCTGTTGACTTTTAACTTTTCTGTATTTTCTTTGAAGTTCAGGGCGCTGAATCCCCTGACCTTGGTAAACGATGTATATACTTGGTTCAAGGCCTGATCCATGGGCTTGATGAAAGTGAATGTTAATCCCTCAAAAATTGTTTTTCTTTTTATGAATGCAGATCTAAAAACCTGTGATAGAGGGTCCCCCTGTGTATGTTGGGATACTTACTGATACATGCAACTAAAATGACTCAACAATGACAACAAAGAAGTAGATAGAAAGAAAGAGTAATCAAAGCAGCTGGTTCAGGATTCTGGGACAGGACACCAAATGATGAGCTGTTTGACTACAAATCCAGAACTCATTCCCTGTCAAAGGGAGGAAAGTGAGGAAACAAAGAAAGGAAGTGCAATTGATGAAGATGAATAAGACACCAGAAGAGATGAAAGGGCAAGAAATTTTACAGGTCTGTCTTCCCCTCTTAGATTGCCCGCCTCTTCCGTATTTATTTTGTGTCTTGTATGTAATTCCTTATTTACATGTGCCCCCGTATTGGCAGGGATGCTCCTTCAGGGCAGGGCTTGTTTCTGCCTTGTCTTTTTTTTTTGTATCTTCAGCTCTTAGCACAGTACCTGGCACACAGAATGTGCTTAATAAATGCTTTTTGACTGACTTACAGAATAACTTATTTTTGCATATTGTTGAAGAAAAATTGTTCAGGAGAAACTTTACTCACAAAAGTAAAGAGTATCAGTGGAAAGGTGTATGAAGGGAGTCGAGCTAGTTATGTATCAAGATAACCAATGGACAAACCTCCATTGATGTCTATTCAATGTCTTGGAGAAGGTTCTTGGCACACTTGGTGGAGTAAGAGAATTTACAGGAGGATGTGTGTGTGTGTTCATCCTTTGCTGCCGAAGAAGACCATGCTATCAGAGAAATAATGACATGACTTGCACTTGGCCTTGTTTTGAGTGAGGGAGGGCTGTGCAGCTCACCAGCCTCACTTGTCCTCCAGAGCCATCTAAATCCAGTGACCAGATATTCATCAGGATGACTGGAGATGGCCCAGGATGAGACAGTTGGGGTTAAGTGACTTGCCCAAGGTCACACAGCTAGTGAGTGTCAAGTGTCTGAGGTGAGATTTGAACTCAGGTCCTCCTGAGTCCTGCACTGGTGCTCTATTCACTGCACCACCTAGCTGCCCCTTAGTTGTACAGGATAAGATGTTTTGGATAGGTTGAGTCCTAGTAGGTGCTTAATAGATGTTTACTGACTGACAGAGGATTCCACTGTTGCAGGAAGTCCCAATGTTGATGAGATTGTAGATTCGTAAGAGGATTCACCTCCCCTCTGAGATTCCTTCCAGCTCTGTATGTATGCTTCTATAATTATATGATCCTGTGCTGGCCATGTTTCATGCTGACAAACCTATCATTGTGAATCCTACAAACCTGGCTTCATCAAACTGTGATGATCCCAGACAGATCCCCAGATGCCTCTGAACACAGGTGCAAGACATCTTCCTGCTCTCACTTCATCTGTTCTCCTGCCCTTCCTCTCTCCCCCCACCCCCATTCAGGTTTGAGCCTTTGCTGAGTGCAGAAAAGGAGAGAGAACAAAGTGGTCGTTTTGTTTTCTTTTTTAGAGTAACTACTATATGTGTCGACTTGTGCTAATGGTCTTGTGGCACCACTGTCCTATCTCCCAAGAAGCTGACAATCAAAATGTCACATAGCACCAGACGGTAGATAATTATGTTAAACTGGGTGTAAGGAAAGAGCTGGTCAACTCTTGGGAATTTTCCTTTCTTTGATCAGAACTTACTAATGTCTTTCTTAATGCCTTGTTTAGCAGGTCCACATTTTTGGGGATGGAAAACACATTTCTTCTTCCTTTAAAGAAAATGTAGTGAGAAACAACTTATTATTCCATTTCAAACTTATAAATTCAGACCATTTAAGAAAGCTGAACTGGGAACCTCTGGAATTTAGCGTATCATAGTTTATATAGGGAGAATGAGGAGAGTAAGAAGTCTCTCCCTTGTTGGGTCCCTGACTTGTAGCCTCATATTTATTTTGATTCTTCCATTTTCCCCCAGGGCAAGGGAACTGAGGTGAATTTGTTAGTGGCAGACCTGGAGGGACTGAATGTGAAATTTTACTGACTCATCTGATCCAAGTCCTTGATTAGTGAAATGTTGAATAAAATTGTGCTAATGAAACTGTTGTTGGTTCTTTTGTTTTTTTTTGAAAAGGATCAGTGACATCACGGGGTGATGCCTTGACTAGTACATGAATCAGATTTAAGTGAGTCAGAGCTGCACAATCATTGACCTCACCCTGTCTTCCAGAGTCATCAAAGTCCAGTGGCAAGATAAACGTCAGGATGACTGGGGATGACCTTGGATGCAGTCAATGGCATGGACATCTTTGATGTCTGACCAAACTCCAAATGTTTCAGCTGCCTTCATGGTCACTGGAATAAATTGTTCCACTGGGAGAAGTCTTGGTTTGTTTGGGGTAGATGCTCCACTAATTCACTGATGTTTTTGAGGTGTTTTGGTTACCCTTAACCTGGTTTAGCCCATCTGCTGAGACATTGGGGCTACTGGATGTGATATATCTTCTTGGGAGCCAAAGTTAAGAACTGGGTGATAGTAGAAACCAAAGCTGGATGAGTAGCCCTGAGCAAGCCCTTACACTAGAGATGCTAGTTCTCCCTGAACATCCCATATACCCTACTGATGAAACCAGAGGTTTAAGGAAATAAAAATTTATAGTACCCAGAAAAATAGATATAATTTAATTCAATCTCTTTCAAGAAACATTTATTAAGGAGAGATAGTATAGGATTATAGATAGTGTTGGATTTATAGTCAAAGGACACCTGGGTTCGAGTCCTGACTTTAACTTAGGAACTATGTCAACTGGGGAAAGAAAAAACTTCTCAGGTCTCAGTTTCCTTATTTATAAAATAAAAGAGGTGGGACTGGGTGATTTCTAAGAGCCTTTCTGTGTGTGATATGGTTAAGTACCTACCCTGTGCAGGGTACTGTGCTAGACAATGAGAGATAGAGAGCTTAGGTAAGACATGGTTCCCATTCTTATAGAGTTCTGAGTCTACTAGACACAGTGGTAGGCCTGGCATACTTTTTTGATTATTGCATAGTAACAGTAACTAGCATTCATATAGTGCTTTAAACTTTGTGAATCACTTTGCATGTCTCCTTTGAGCTGGGAAACACCCCTTAGATGCAGGTGCTTTTATGGTCCTCATTTTTCAGATGAGTAAACTGAGGCAGACAGAGGTTAAGTGACCTTCCCAGAGCCACACAGTTACGTATCTGAGGCAGAATTCATACATTCTGACTCCAAATCCCAGCACTCTATCCACTGGGCCATCTAGTTGTCATTGTGACAACTTTTGTGAAAATTTAATGCTTTGAATTCTAGCTATAGAGAGATTCCTAGTAGATTCAGAGTATGTGTCCTCTCATTTAATCCTGACCATTTTATTCCCATCTGCTGTTTTTTATTCCAGGAGAGTAGGAAAATGAAGGTGAAAAAAGTCTTTTCCTAAGCCAGGAGGAAAAGATGATTTATAGTAAAGGTCATGGGACAGAAGGAATGATTTTGGAACTAATTTTCAAGAGTCAGTATTCTAGGACTGGAATAAGCCTGCACAAAGACTTGGAAGGGAAGGGAAGGAGTATTTATTAAGCACCTTCTTTGTGCTTTCTGGGGCAGCTAAGTGGTGCAGTGGAGGGCTAGACCAAGAGTCAGGAAGACTCATCTATCCATCCTCAGACACTTAGTAGCTGTCACCTCATCCTGTTTGCCTCAGTTTCCCCATCTGTAAAATGAACTGGAGAAGGAAATGGCAAGCCACTCCAATAGCTTTGCCAAGAAAACCCCAAATGGGGTCACAGAGAATTGGAAAAGACTGAAAACAACAACAACAATAGACTATGTGCTTTACAAATATTGGAGAGGTTTCCGGAAAGATGGCAGTATAGGTCAGAAAACTTTCGATTCTCCAAATTTCTTCTACACACACAAAAAGATAAAGCACCACCTCAGAGCAGCAGAAATAAACATGAAGTAAAATGGTTGTCCTCCTGAAACAATTTGAGAAGACAGCAGGAAAGACTGGACCTCCAGGAGCCGAGGTTTAGCCTAAGTGAAGCGCCAACACCTCCAGACCCACTCTGTGGAATCAACAAACACCAAACCCTGGAGCCAGTGAGAATGAGAGACAACTTCTACCTTAGAATCTACTTTCATTTTGTAGACGGTGTAGGAGTCCGAGTAGGAGACGATTGAAGGATCTTCCACTGTCCAAGGATGCCAAGCACAGTTGTGCTGACCAGACGCCTCCCAAGCTTTGGCATCAGAGAGAAGGAGTATCACAGATAGTGAGTGCAGTAGTGAGGGGTGGGGATCCTGTTAGCTGTGGGCACTTGTAGGAGAGGCTATGGTTTCAGTACCAGGACAGAGTACAGCTTTAGTTTGTGATACTTCAGGGAGCAAGATCCTTTGCAGGATGATGTGGCTGGGGGCTCTAGCCATGGCTTAGGAGTGGAGAGGAAATCTCAAGGTTGAGCCTTGAGACAAACTTCAGAAAATAAAAGTAAGAAAGACCTGAGCTTTAGGACATCGTTCCCCATATCTTGGGACTACGATTTGATTACACTAATAGCTGATAAAAAACAAAACAAAATATGACTAAGTAAAGGAGAAAGAATTCAGCCATAGATAGTTACTATGGAGATGGAGAACATTTGGGTTCATAGTCAGAGGAAGATAACAGAGCTAAAAAGTCACTCCTTTTTTCAATGAGAAATGTCAAGTGGTTCCAAGCACAAAAAGTATACTTGGAAGACCTTAGAGAGTACTTTAAAAATAAAAAATGGGAGATCAAGGAAAAAATTAAAAAAAAAAAGAACTATTCAAGAAAATTATGAAAAAAGAGCAACCAACTTGAAATAGAGAATCAAAAACTTAAGGAAGAAAATAATTCATTGAAAAACTAGAATTAGGCAAGGGGAAAGTAATGATGTTCCAAGATACCAAGAAATCATAAATCAAAATCAAAAGAATGAAAAAATAGAAAAGAACTTGAAACTTCTCATCAGAAAAACAACTGATCTGGAGAACAGACCAAAGAAATAATATAAGAATAGTCAGACTACCTGAAAATTGCAATAAAAAAAGACTCTTTATACATGGTTACAAGAAATTATTAAGGAAAATTGCCTGAAGTTCTAGAACTAGAAAACAAAGCAGAAATTGAAAAAAATCTACCCATTTCTACCTGAAAGAGATCCCAGGAGGAAAATTTATGGGAATGTCATGGCCAACTTTCAACTGGGGGAGGGTGGGTAATGCTGAAATCTTACTATTATCAGGAATGGGTTAAAGAGGGAAATTTATCTATCTATCTATCTATCTATCTACCTATCTATCTGCCTATATGTATGAATAAAAGTCTTCTAAATTCAGAAAGAAATAAAAGGTAAAGGGGATAGTATGAGGGAGAGATAAGGGAGGGACTCTTAGAGAGGTGGGTAGGTTAAGGAATAGGAGGGCAAGGTAGCAGGTAGAAGTAAAGCAGAGGAGTGAGGAGAGAAGGTAATAGGATGATAAGGATAGTGAGAAAAAACAGGAAGGAGGAAAATACACAAGTAATTGTAGCTTAAAATGTAAATGGGATGAATTTACCCACAAAATGGAAATGGATGGCAGAATAAAAATTTGAATTCCACAATATATTGCTTTCAGAAAATGCTATAAAAATGAAAGATACACAAAGACATAAAATAAAGAACAGAAATAGAATTTATTATGTAAAAAACAGCAGGGATAGTAATCATGATCTCAAAGTTAAAGTTAAAATAGATTTAATCAAAAGTGAAAAAATAGAGAAACTACACTATGTGTCAGCAATATTGTTCCATATTGTTTTGGACCATTTAAAATACCTAGACAGTATAAAATTCCTGGGTGTATACCTGCCAAAACAGACACAGAAATTACATCAGCATAAACACAAAACACTTTTTATACAAATAAACTCAGATCTAAGTAATTGAAATAATATTTATTGTTCATGGGTAAGTAAAGCTTAAATAACTTAAAATATGACAATTTTACCTCATCTATTTATTTGTCATCCCAATTATATTACTAAAAAATTATTTTACTGAGTTAGAAAAAATAGTAAAGTAAATTTGGAAGATCAAAAAAGTCAGGAACTTCAAAGAAACCAGCAAAAAAGATGTAAAGGAAGGAGATTCAGAAGTATTAGATCTTAAGCTATATTATAAGGGAGAGTATTGTTGAAGTGTAAAAAGAATAATTTCAACTACTTTAAATTAAAATTTTCTTGTATAAATAAAAGCTATATAGCTAAGAACAGAAGGAATGCAGAAAATTGGGGAAAAAAACTTTCATTGAAAATCTGTCAGATAAGATGTGATTGAATTGGAATATTGCTGTGGCATAGGAAATGATGAGTTGGTTGATTTAGAAAAATATGAAAAGACTTGCACCTATGAAGGAAGATGCTTTCCACCTTCAAAGTAACAGATGACAGGTAAAAATAACCATAGTACAGTATTACATGTATGTGTATGAGTGTACATGTGTATATATGTGTATGTTTATAGATATCTATGTATATATATATACATACATACATCTCTCTCTGTATGTATATATGTACATATATCTGTCTATATTTATATCTCTATATATGTCTCCACCCTTACTTGTAGCCTTTTTTGGTGGGAGAGTTGGATGGGGGGAATAAAGTAAAAAGTACACAACAGAGACCAAAAAAAAACCAACAAAGAAGCAAAGAAAAGCTGGGTAACTTTGAAAACAATATGCAGAATTTATTACAAAGGTTATCTTGAAATGAAAATTTATTGTTTTCTATTGAATCTTCTCTTGTGGTCTGCTATGTACATGGCAACGTTTTTTCTCTTTTCATTTTATATTCAAGTTTAAAATAAAATTTACCAAAAAGATGAATAAATACAAATGTCTCATTTGATTCTCACAATGGAACCCTGGGAGAGGTAGGTGCTATTTGTTATTCCCATTTTATGAGCAGGTAAATTGAGGCAAACAGCTTAAGTGACTTACCTAGGGTCATACAGAATATCTGAAGCTAGATTTGAACTCAAGTCTTCCTGACTCCTTTTATCATTTTAATATCTGCTATAAAGAAAGCAGAACAGCACAGAATTGAATTTTGCTGGAGAAGACTTCTGAGAGTCCCTTGGACAGGAAGGAGACCAAATCAGTCAATACTTAAAGAAATTAATTCAGACTATTCACTGGAAGATCAAATACTGGGTTGAAGCGTAGATACTTTCAGCACATAATGAGAAGATGGGACTCATTAGAAAAGACCCTGATATTGGGAAAGATTGAAGGCAACAGCAGAAGATGGGATGACTAGGTGGTGTCATGGAAGCAACGAACACGAGCTTAGACAGACTTTGATAGATAGTGGAGGATAGAACAGCCTAGCTTGCTTTGATCCATGGGGTCCCAACTGAACAACTTCCTGACTCCAGACCCAGCGCTCGATCTACTGCACACCTAGCTTCTTGGAACTGCATCACCTGGAGGCCTAGACCTCTTTGTTTCACCCTTCTCCAAACCCAGGCTGTTTACAAGTAAGTCTCTATTTTTCAGAAAAAAATATGTAGTATTTGTTCAGCAGAATTTGTCCATTATTTATACTGTATTAGACAGCGGCATCTCCTGGTGAAGTGTGATATTGTAACCCAATTTCTCAATGGCATCAAACACACCCAGAACAAAGCTTGAATTATAATGAAGATCGTGAGATTTAAGACTGGATGAGAACTCAGACACCTTCAGATCGGATTCCCTCATTTTAAAGAAAAGGGATTTGAGGCTTCAAGTTAATTCAATGGGTATTTATTAAGTGCCTACTCCAGGGGAAGGCATTAGCCTAGGTCCTGGAGATATGAAGACATAAAATAAATTGTCCTTAGCCCTCAGTGAACTCATTTTTTCAGGGTAGGGGAATACAACATAAATACAGCTAAGTACCGTTCAGTCATTTTCACTTATGTCTTCTTCGTGACCTCTTTGTGAGGCTTTCTTGGCAAAGAGACTGGAATGGTTTGCCATTTCCTTCTCCAGATCATTTTACCGATGAGGAAATTGAGGTAAACAGGGTTTAGTGACTTGACCACAGTCAAACACCTAGGAAATGTCTGAAGCTAAATTGGAATTTGGGTCTTCCTAACTCCAGGGATGGCACTCTAGCCATTTCACATCTAGCTGCTCACAAATAAGTATAGTATAATGAAAATAAATAATGAAAGTTGAGGTTGGGGGGGAAGACTAAGGGATGGGAGTAGATGGGGGGCAGGGGAGAGAGGAGAATGTTGCACATCTGGGAAGGTGGCACAGAAGACATATATCCTAAATTGAACCTTAAGAAAGAAAAGGATTCTGAGAGGTGGAATTAAGGAAGGAGTGTGTGCATTCCAGACATTTGGGAATAGCTGATTGGGATTCCCTAGATGAGAAATAGTGTCATTTTCTAGGGAACAGGTGCAAGACATTTTGCTGCTCTCATCTAGCTTGTCCTCCGTCCTTCCCTCACCAGTGGACTGGAACATAGTGTCTGTGAAGGGGACTAGTATGAAATATGTGTGGAAAGCTAAGTAGAAACTTGATAGTGGAGAACCTTAAATTTCAGTCAGTAAGCATCTATTAACAGCCTACTCTGTTCTAGATACTATACAAAGAACTGGGAATACAATGAAAGGCAATAGATGGTCCATGTCTTTGAGGACCTCAAAATCTAATGGAGAAGACAATACACAGGCAACCATCTATGAACAAGCTATATGCAGGATAAATTAGAAATAATCAACAGAGGAAAGGCACTAGAATTACGAGAGATTGGAAAAGGCTTCTTATAAAAAGTGAGAATTTCTTTTTCTTATTCATATTCCTAGCACAGCTGGTCAATCTGATGTCCAACTCTTCATGGCCCCATTTGTGGTTTTCTTGGCAAAGACATTGGAGTGGTTTGACACATCCTTCTCCAGTTCATTTTACAGGTGAGGAAACTGAGGCAAACAGGCTGAAGTGACTTGCATGGTCACACAGCTAGTAAATATCTAAGGCTGGATTTGAATTCATGAAAATGAGTCTTCCTGATTCCAAGTTCAGTGCCCTATTCACTTGCATCACCTACTTGATGCAGTAGGTCTTTAATAAAGGTTTATTGACAGTCAACTTGAAGGAAGCCAAGGAAGTCCGGAGCAGAGGTGAGAACGAACAACATTCTAGGCATGGGAGACAACCATTGAAAATGCCTAGAGTCAAGAGATGGAGTGTATTGTTTGAGGAAAAGCAAAGAGTGACTGGATCAAAGTGTGTGGTTGTGTGTGTGTGTGTGTGTTGTGGGGGGAGGGTAAAGTGTTAGCAGACTGGAAAGGTGGAGAGTGATAGATTATGATTACTAAGGAGTTTGAATTTTATCCTATGAATAATGGGGAGCTATTAAAGGTTTTTGAGGAGGGTAGTGACATGGTTAGACCTAAACTTTAGGAAAATTATTTTTGTTGCTTTGTAGAGAATGGATTAGTGAAGGGAGTCTAAAAGTAGGGAGAGTCATTAGGAAAATGGTTATAACAGTCCAGACCAGAGGTGATAAGGGCCTGAACCAGGTTAGTGACTAAGTAAGGAGAAATAGTTGGTACTGGTGGTGGTGTTTGTCCTTTGTTCTAGAAGAGGATCTTGGCTTTATGTAAGTGAATTGGATTTAATTGAGGGAGCTTCACTCTCTCCTCCAGAGCCAGTGGAAAGATATAAAACAGGATAACTAGAGATACCTCCCCCCTCCTGAGAGAGAGAGAGAGAGAGAGAGAGAGAGAGAGAGAGAGAGAGATGTAATCAATTAATTAACAAGTATTTATTAAGGGTATACTATCCTAGGTGCTGAAGCTATAAATAAATAAGATGTGTGACTAGTGTGATATAGGATGAAGGTCTTGGGTTTTGGAATTATTTTCCTTCAGATCTCCACTTCCAAGCTCTATTCTACAGAAATTGCCTGGGGCTCTTGAAGATTGATCAGCCATTCCTTACAATTAACTTGCCCTAGCCTGGAGGCAAACTGTTCCTCAGGTCCATTAGATTTCCTTCTGCTTTTGAGAATTTTAAGAACACTGAAAATCTTAGTTGTTTTGGACAGAGATGCAGCCCCTGAGTTGATTACAATTCAAGCTAGCCATTGGTGTTTCCCTCCCCCATCCCTTTTGCCTTTTTAATATGCAATTAAAGAAAAAAAATTGATTGATTTTATTTTTTATCAAGGGAAAGTCAAATCCCTTTGGTACTCTTTAAAACAGAAAGTGTGAATTTGACTTTACAGACTAGAATCAAAAGAAACCTACTTTAGGAGGGGAGGATAAAGAGAAATGAGTGAGGGGAGGTAAGTGGGGAAAGATCACCATTGTCTCTTTTAACAGAATCAAGCAGCTCTTTTGTCTCTTTTATAGCCTCAAATCCCTTGAATGACTGTCTAATACTGCCTGACTAGAGAAGTCGCACCTTTTAAAGTTGCCAAAGAAAAACATTCACACCTCATAAAGGGATCACTGGGTGACTATGGTTTCATTTTAACACCTTGTTACCACATTAAGCCTCCATCAACTGTGATTAAATCTTGTGACTACATTAATTAGCTGGGGTAGGAGTAGAAGAGGAGAAACCAAATTCTCCCTTCCCTTTTATACTTATTTTGCTTATCCCGACACAAAAGGAATCACCTACCCAAGTCCATAAAGAATGAAGACAAGGTCAACATGGCAGAGTAGAAAGATGCACATACATTAGCTCTTCCCCCACAACCCATAAAATACCTGTAAAGAAAGACTCTCAACAAATTTTAGAGAAGCAGAAGCCACAGAAAAATGGAGTGGAGATTTCCAGCCCAGGGGGACTTGAAAAGCCAATAGGAAAGGTCTGTCACACCCGGACATAGAGAGGAGCCCAGCCTAGCCTTGGCTGTGCCACACAAGGTGGGAGGAGGACCTGAGCAGTCCTCAGGGACAGAATCCCCAGCAGCAGTAGCATCAGTTTGTAGATCCCTCAGCCCACAGGCGCCAAAGGTCAGTGAGAGGTTTTTTTCAGCTGGTGGAGAAGGGAGCAGGGTCTTCCCATAGCTCCAGGCTCAGGTGGTGGCGGTGGTAGAGGCCCGCATTGGGGGTCACAACAACTCCCACAGCAGCCTGCACCCATTGTTGGGTTGTAAAACCTCTGGGGGCACTGTGCAGCTGATCCTTACCTCAACCCTGTACAGAGGCCCTGCCCCCACCTAATGCTCCCAGAGGAATTGAGCAGCTGATCTTTAACTCACACTGAATGGTGGCTCTGCCCCTGCCTAAAGCCCCTGGGGGAATTGAGCAGCTTATCTGAATCTCAGCTCCTAGTGCTAGTTTGGTGAAACTGGAGGCCAGGTGGCTGTGGAGAGGAAACTCTACTACTCATAGATTCTGGGCACAAAAGTCTCTGGTTGTACCAGTGTACGTGCTTGATTGTGCCACCTTGGAGGAACTGAGATCTTACAGATCCCCAGAGTATACCCTACTCTTGACAAAGGACCCAAAAGTCAAGTAACTGGTTGGGAAAATGCCCAAAAAAGGGAAAAAAATAAGACTATGGAAGGTTACTTTCTTGGTGAACAGATATTTTCTCCCATTCTTTCTGATGAGGAAGAACAATGCTTTACCATCAGGGAAAGACATAAAAGTCAAGGCTTCTGCATCCCAAACATCCAAATTAAATATTCAGTGGTCTCAGCCCATGGAAGAGCTCCAAAAGGATTTTGAAAATCAAGTAAGATAGAGGAGGAAAAATTGGAAAGAGAAATGAGAGAGATGCAAGAAAAGTGAGTCAACAGCTTGCTAAAGGAGACCCAAAATAATGCTAAAGAAAATAACACCTTTAAAAATAGGCTAACTCAATTGGTAAAAGAGGTTCAAAAAGCCAATGAGGAGAAGAATGCTTTCAAAAGCAGAATTAGCCAAATGGAAAAGGAGGTTCAAAAGCTCACTGAAGAAAATAGCTCTTTAAAAATTAGAATGGAACAGATAGAGGTTAATGACTTTATGAGAAACCAAGAAATCACAAAACAAAACCAAAAGAATGAAAAAAATAGAAGATAATGTGAAATATCTCATTGGAAAAACAACTGACCTGGAAAATAGATCCAGGAGAGACAATTTAAAAATGATGGGACTACCTGAAAGTCATGACCAAAAAAAGAGATTGGGCAATTATCAAGGAAAATTGCCCTGATATTCTAGAACCAGAGGGTAAAATAAATATTGAAAGAACCCACTGATCACCTCCTGAAAGAGATCCAAAAAGAGAAACTCTTAGGAACATTGAAGCCAAATTGTAGAATTCCCAGGTCAAAGAGAAAACATTGCAAACAGCTAGAAAGAAGCAATTTGAGTATTGTGGAAATACAATCAGGATAACACAAGATCTATTATTTTCTACATTAAGGGACTGAAGGGCTTTGAATATGATATTCCATAAGTCAAAGGAACTAGGACTAAAGCAAAGAATCACCTATTCAGCAAAACTGAGTATAATATAATACTTCAGGGGAAAAAATGCGTTAGAGGACTTTCAGGCATTTTTTTTAAATTTTTAAAAAATTTAAAAAAATTTTTTTAGTGTTCTACAATCACTTCCTTAAAATTAAGATTCTATCCCCTCCACCTTTCCCCCAATCAAGCATTCTTGATGAAAAGACCAGAGCTGAAAAGAAAATTTAACTTTCAAACACAAGAATGAGAAGAAGCATGAAAAAGTAAATAACAAAGAGAAAAAGATAAGGAACCTACTAAAGTTGAAATGTTTACATTCCTACATGGAAAGACAATATTTGTGACTCTTGAAACTTTTTTCAGTATCTGGGTAGTTGGTGGGATTACACACAACACACATACACACACATAGAGAGAGACAGAGAGCACAGGGTGAATTGAATAGGAAGGAATCATATCTAAAAAAATAAAATTAAGGGGTGAGAGAGGAATATATTGGGAGGAGAAAGGCAGAAATGGAATAGGGAAAATTATCTCTCATAAAAGAGGCAAGAAAAAGACTTTTCAATGGGGGGAAAAGGGAGGAGGTGAGAGGGAAAATGTGAAGCTTACTCTTATCACATTTGACCAAAGGAAGGAATAAAATGCACACTCATTTTGGTATGAAAACCTATCTTACAATACAGTAAAGTGGGAGAGAAGGGGATAAGCAGGGTGGGGGGAAGATGGAAGGGAGGGCAATGGGAGAAGGGAGCAATTAGAAGTCAACACTCTTGGGGAGGGACAGGATCAAAAGAGAGAATAGCAACAATGGGGGGCAGGATAGGATGGAGGGAAATATAGTTAGTCTTAAACAGCATGATTATTATGGAAATAATTTGCAAAACTACATTGAATTGCTTCCTTCCCAATGGGGATGGGTAGAGAGGGAAGAAGGAAGAGAAGTTGGAACTCAAAGCTTTAGGAACAACTGTTGAATATTGTTCTTGCATACAACTGGGGAATAAGAAATACAGGTAATAGGGTATAGAAATTTATCTTGCCCTATAGGACAAAAGAGAAGATGGGAATAAGGGAAGGGAGGGATGTTAGAAGGGAGGGCAGATTGGTGGTAGGGGTAATTAGGATGCTTGGCATTTTGTGGTGGGGGGAGGAGAGATAGGGAGGAAATTTGGAACTCAAAACTTTGTGGAAGTGATTGTTGAAAACTTAAAAATAAATAAATAAATAAATTTTAAGAAAGAAGGAAGACAAATCCCCCCAGGATTTCAATTGGTCACATGTCTCCCTACGCCTTCATCTAGACCTTGTTATCTTGTCTTTAGGGGTGGATGTACACAATTATTTCTCTAGAAATCCAATTTATCTTGCAAAAAGATAGCTTGCATTTTTTCCACTTGGGCAAACAGAAAATACACCCTCAATCAACAGCAATCGGTGAGCATTTATTAAGTACTTACTATGGGGTAGATACTGGAAGGATCATGTTTTCTACTGTTGTTTAATTTAGTTGAGGCAAGAAAAGCAAGAAGGCAAGTCCAGGCTGTGGAGAAGGTCTCTTGGAGAACCCCTCTTCCCTCACTGGAGTAAGAAAAGAGGAAGCATTGACCATCTGGTAGTTTCCTATTTTAACTAAATATGTTATTTAGTTGTTCCAACTTTTTGCAATCTCATTTGGAGTTTTCTTGGCAAAGATACTACAGTGGCTTACCATTTCCTTCTCCAGATCATTTTACAGATGAGGAAACTGAGGCAAATAATAACTTGCCCAGGATCACACATCTAGTAAGTGTCTGAGGTCAGATTTGAGCTCAGGAAGATGAGTCTTCCTCATTCGAGGCCAGGCATTCTATCTACTGTGCCACTTAGCTGCCCCTTACTAAGTATACATGTTAATTAATAAGCTCAGTTGTTCTTTCCTACTTGCAAGTGCTTTAATTCTGGCTACCTGGGGAAAATCCAGAGTTGTGCTACCCTAGTCACAGAAATGCTTTCTTGGGTCAGTGCCTTAGTAACTCCTCATATTGTACAAAGGCTGCTCGTACTTAATTTTTTCTGTGAATTTGTGTTTTCTATTCTGCTGTCTCTCCTACTGGTTGGGATAGGGAAAAGGTATTATACTCTTTGACCCATATTGCTGCTTGAAGTGAGTACTCCTTGTCTCTGAAGGTCAGTTCATGTGTGTAAATTTTATCAACCTGGTGAGGTTAACTTGGTGACTCTCATAGCTATTTGTCATTGACCAGAAAAATGTATTTTCAGGGTCTAGACATTTTTTGTCTTCTCTTGAGACAATCTCCTCTAGTTTCATATTCCTGTCTTGTCCCTTTCCTGGAACCTCTGATAACTAGAATCTTCCTTATTGGAAACTTCCAGCTAATTGAAACCAACCACTATAATATCAAAGGTGGGAAACCAATCAGATGCACCTGAAGAATACCCAATCTGGCCCTTTTCAGTATCAAGAGGTCCTGGGTCAGGATGCTTATGGAATTTGGAGGTGTGAGTAAACACCATACACTCCTACAACTCCAGTCTGCAAGCAAGCAAGTTGTGGTACTGACTTGGGATACTTTAATTTAACTTTGCCAGGAGGTAGATTAATTTGGAACACAGCAAGGTAATCCTTCTATTTCTCCCCAATTGATTACTCATCCTACTCCCCACACAAACTATTTCAAACTTTTTCTTCCCTCCTCAGACCTTCCCTCTCTTACTTGTTCCCCTCTCCTCACCAAATGGAGACTTTCCCTCTTATTTTGCTTAGAAGATCACAGCCATTCAAACATGAGCTTCCTCTTCTCTCTTTCTCTTCATCTCAAACCCCCTTGAGACTATCTCTCCTATTTCTTCTTTTTTTTCCTCTGATCTCTGACAAAAAGGCGACTCTTTGCTTTGCCAAAGTCAACCCTCTGTACATGTTCACTTGAATAAAATTCCCTCTTAATTTTTCATCATTTCTCTCTCAAATCCTCAATCTCTCCCTATCTACTGGTTTCTTCTCTACTGTCTTCAAATCTGCCCTATTCTTAAAAAACAAAAACATCCTTCACTTAACCTTATCATCTCTTCCTACTGTCATCCTATATCTTTCCTCTATTTCATAGCCAAATTCTTTGAAAACATTCTCTAGCGTTGCTGGCTTCCCCTCCTACCTACTCACTCCTCAATGCTCTCATCTGAATTTTTCTTTACCACTCAACTGAAACTGCTTTTCAAAGTTACCAGCGACCTTTTTTTTTTCCTTTGAGGCATTTGGGGGTTAAGTGACTTGCCCAAAGTCACAGGGCTAGTAAGTGGCAAGTATCTGAGGTTAGATTTGAATTCAGGTTCTCCTGAGGCTAGGTGCTCTATCTACTGTGCCACTTAGCTGCCCCACCTCTTAACTGCTAAATGGGATGGTCTTCTCTCAGCCTTTTTCTGCCTTTGACACAGTTGGCACCTATTCCTCATGGGCATTCTCTTCTCTGGGTTTTTGTAATGCTGCCCTTTCCTGGCTTTCCTCCTACCTGTCTGCCCACACCTTCATCTCTTTTGCTGCTTCATGGTACATGTCGTACCCCTGAATTGTGGGTGTGCTCCAAGGTTCTACCTCAGATTCTCCTCTCTATTCTTTCTTTTTTTTTTTTTAATATAAATTTATTTATTTAACTTTTTACATTCATTTTCACAAGATTTTGGGTTCCAAAATTTTCTCCACATTTGTCCCCTCCCCCAACCCAGTACACTGAGCATTCTAATTTCCCCTATCACCAATC
>CM053770.1:387508617-387528720 GCA_028658325.1 Potorous gilbertii | reverse complement strand
GAAGGGATGATAGAAGAGAGGGCAGATTGGTGATATGGGTAATTAGAATGTCCAATGTATTGGGGAGGGGGGAGGGGACAAATGGGGAGAAAATATTGGAACCCAAAATCTTGTGAAAATGAATGTAAGAAGTTAAATAAATTTATTTAAAATAAAAAAAAAAGAATTCCTCGGAGTTCAACTTTGAGTAAGATCTCTTTTCATTTATAATATTATTGTCATTGTGTATGTCATTCTTCTCTGGACCTCAGTTTCTCCACCTGTAAAATGGAATAGAGCTAGATAACTTGTAAGGTACCTTCAAGCTCTAACTCTGAGATCCTGTTTTTCCATATTCCTTATGTGCATAATAAATTATTTCATAATAATATTAGATCCCATTAATATATCACAATTTATTCAGTCATTCTCCACTTAACGGGCATTCATGTTATTTATAGTTTTTAGTTGCCACAAAAAATACTGCTATAAATATTTGTATACCTGTGTGACATTTCCCTATGTATTTGACCTTTTTAGGGTATAATTAATTCTAGTGCCCTCCCTCTGCTAATTATCCCTTGTCCAGAGTATAGCTTGTTTTCTATATATTTGTTTTCATGTTGTCTCTCCCATTAAATTGTAAGCTCCTTGAGGGCATGGATTGTCTTTTGACTCTTTTTGCATCCTCAGGGCATAGCACTGTTCCTGGCACATAGTAAGCACTTAATAAATGTCTGTTGATTGACATTGAATTATTAATATGCCCTGTAATAGGATGACTGGGTTGAAGGTTGTTTAGTTCAACATCCTAGTTACTTTTCTTGACTAATTCCATAGTGATTGAATCAAATCACAGCTTCACCAACAATTCACTAGTGTGCCTAACTTGCCATATCACTTCCAATATTGACTAGTTTTGTCATTTTTTTAAAACTCAGCCAATTAGGATATTAGTATATGATAGAACCCCAGAGATGTTTTATGTATTATTGTATTATTACCAGTTATTTAAATGACCTTTTGTTTGGTTGTTGGTAGTTTTCAATCCTTTAAAAATAGATTTTATTGATTTTTAAATTTTTACATTGCCTAAATTTTCTCCTGTATTCCTTCCTGATTCCTTCCTACAGAACTGTCACATACAACAAAGATTTTTTTTAAAAGAAAAAAGAGGAAGAGAGAAAACAATGAGTTAAACTGATCAATACATTGAAAAATCTGAAAATATGTGCATTATTTCACACTTGTACACCTCCCATTTCTTCAAAGGATCTAGGGAAGATGTTTTTTCATTTCTCCTCTTTGGAGCTATGATTGTTCTTTGTAAATTTGCACTATTTATTTTTTACTGTTTTGTGGTGGTTGTTCTTTCAATTTATATTATGTATTTTAGTTTCTTGGTTCTGTTACTTCATTTTGCATCAATTCATATACATTTTCCCATGCTTTTCTGTATTCCTTATATTTACCATTTCTTACAGCAAAGTAATAGTCTATTACATTCATGTACTCCAATTTTTTAGACAATCCTCAGTGGATGGACATCTCCTCTTCAGGTTTTTACTGACACAAAAATACTGCTATAAATATTTTGGTTTCTATGGGGATTCCTCTCGTCCACCTTATCACTGACTTCTTAGGCTATATATAGTAGTGGAATATCTGGATGAAAGGTTATAGATGTTTAAGTCACTTTATTTATGTATTTTTAAATTGCTTTCCAAAATTCAGATCTCTACCAACATACCAGTGTATTTAACTTCTCATATCATATAACATTCCAAAATAGTCCAAAGACTATTTTTGTCTTTTATTATCTTAGCCATTTTGATGGGCGCCATGATGACTTAATGAGCTGATAAAACTCCAGAGTTGTTTTAATTTGTGTTTCTGTTATTATCATGATTTGGATATGATTCATATGGTTGTCAATAGTTTTCATTTCTTTGGAAAATTACTTATTTACATTTTTTGACCATTCAACAATTGGAAAATGGCTCTTAGCCTTATATATTTTTGTCAGTTACCTAAATATCAAGCATTGATGCAAAGAACTTCTCCAGTTGTCAGTTTCTATTCTGATTTAAATTATGTTGATTTTGTTTTTGAATAAAGTTCTTAATTGTACATAATCAACATTATCTATTTTGTTTCTCACTATCATCTCTAGCTCTTATTTGGATAAGAATTTTCCTGCTAAGCCATAATTATAAAGGGTACTTCCTTCCATTCAACTCTATTTTTTTACATGACCTCTTTATTTTATGACATATGGTAACTCACCTTTTGCCAAACTTTCTAGTTTTCCAGCAGTTCTTATTCAATAGGTAGTTCTTTTTCTAGCAATTTATCATCCTAGGTTCGATAAACACTAGTCTACTATGTTCCATTGCTTCTGGGTCTTGCAAATGTAGTTAGTTTCATCTTCATGCTCTTAGATACATAGTCCATAAATTAGCACATGGGCATTTTTACTTTCTTTGGGTTGGCTCATGCACTTCAATGGGTTCTCACACTAGTACGTCTGGGGTTTCCAAAGCTGAACTACCACTACAAACTTTGAGTCAAAATCTTTCGGTGTCCTAGAGTTAACCCCCTTGTGGAGGTTGCTTCTTAATTACACAAAACCAGTCATCATCATATTACTTATCAATAAGGAAAAAGCAAGATTAATCATACAAATATACAATACAAAGCAAATGCAAGTATAATCAATATATCACAGTCCATATACAGATATGGGTCATATTCTCTTATCAATCTATAATGTATCCATAAGGAAGAGTGGGCACATACAGAAACCTAGGAGGAAGGCAAATAAGCAGAAGACCCAGGCATTTGGGGCATCTCACACTCTGATCTATAGGCACCGTGTCCTTGGTTCCTTTAGGAATGTTCTCCTCTACGTGAAACTATTTCTCTGTTAATGACTCCCCTTCTGGGAGTCGGCTAGGGAAATACATCCCTCTTCTCCTTTCAAACTGAGGGAGCAATGCCAAACTATTTAAACTCACAACCACTCTCTTTTTTCTGCTACTTTCAAGCAACAAAACTGTTCACATATGAAAGGTGCAGTACCTTACAGAAATATAATCGAATTTCTATAGATAATATAACCAGAACAGGATGTAACCTTGAGAGGGATAGGTGCACAGAAACATTTATTAGAGCTATAAATGTTGTTGGCAATTGAGTGAATTAGTATTATGAGTAAAAAGGACTTTTTTTGGGCGAAGCTGTTGTAAGTTAGTGCAAGTAGAGATGGTGATGCTTGTCTTGACAGGAAACTGGTGACAGAAAGGACAAGCAAAGGGGAATATGAATTGTGCAAGGGAGAAGAATTCAATTTGACAAATATTTAACTGCTTACTTTTGAATGGGCCATAATGATTGGCCTAAACTTTTCTTTTTTTGTTTTTGTTTTTTCCTATTCTAGTGTCACTGATAATTCAGGACTCCCCAAAGATTACAAGCTTATGCAAAAAAGGTTTGACTTGGGGTGCCTGGTTCCAAAGAGTTCAGTTTATCTCTCTGATTCTGCCTTTACCATGGATTAAAAACTCCATGAAAAATTAAAACAAAGCTATCTAAAATATCTAAAGGTATCAAAAATATCTAAAACAAAGGTATCTCTTGTGTCTAGAGTTTCCTAATATATGGGTAGCAGGATTCTCCTTCTTCAAGAGACCCAAAGTTGGTATCAGGTGTGGGAAAGCCCTTATTTCTTCCTCTTCAAAAATAAGACAGGATGCAAAAGCCTTACAGACGTGAATGTCCAGAGAAATATCAGACACACAATAGTCCACTATATTCCCTTTGAAGATAAAAATACTTCAGATGAACTCTACATGAAGATTATTTTTACTTTCTTTTTTTTCTTGCATTTTTGGTATGTTTTCTTTTGCAATGTGGCTAATAGGAAAATATGTTTTGTATGACTTTACATCACATTGCTTTCCTTCTCAAGGGGAGGGGGAAGGACGAGAAAGGGATGGGAGGGAGAGAATTTGGAACTCAAAAAAACTTTTGAGGAGGCAATCGGGGTTAAATGACTTACCTAGGATCACATAATTAGTAGGAATTCAAATTTTTAAAAAAATTTTAAATAATTATATGTTAGAAGATAAAGACATTTTACACTGAACAAATACTTCCTCTTCACCTTGGACCTGAACCATCCAGGTATCCTGGACCCTTATAGAATTGCTTTAGTCTTCTAGCTTCAGACTCTTGTTCCCTTCTTGTGATTAAAGGGAACCTTCTCCCTTTTAGAGGATAATGCCCAACTTCTGAGCTCAGGGACCCTCAAACATAGGATACTCTTAAGGAACCTCCAAAGTTAAAAATATTAATCCTTAGGATCACTGGTCTCTGACTTCTTATCAGATATGAAAACAGAAAGCAAAAAAATGAAACTATGACTGAGATCCAAGAACTCCCTTCACAAACTGCATGTTATAAGTACATGCTTCCTATGGAAATGTACTTCTGCTTTAAGCCCCCTCTGGGGCTCTTCTGGTGATAGTAGAAGGACATGGATGGAGGAGAAAGGATGAAACCCCTTCTTTGCATTTGGCGTTCTTCAGGCTGAAAGTTCAAAGGAGAGCAAGCAGGAACAAAAGTCCAAGTGATGATCTGGTCTACAGGTCAGTTTTGAAGTTCATAGGGAGTATAGTTCCTCTGACAAGAGTCTGTCCTCCTATAACTTTGTCAACCAATTATCAGGAGGCAACCCAAGGAACTCAAGATCAATTGGAGTACTCCTTTGTGTCTTCTTATCAAGGGTAAAAAGTGTATATAGTGTATAACTAGCTCATTGGGAAGTTTACCCTTCTGGCAAAAATCCATGACCTATAATTTTCATTAAATTGTCTGTCAGGGAATTCATCAGAGTGATTGGGAACTGTTCAGTTCCATCACACTAGTCATAGATGTTGCATGATGTGCAGGATATCTTTTGGAAAATATCTTAACCTGGGGTCCACAGATCCTTGAACAAGGTAAAAATTCAGGGGTTCTGAGATTTTGGATGGGAAAAATGACAACTTTATTTCAATATATTTAGTTTCCTTCGTAATATTATGTGTTTTATTTTATACATATAAAAATATCCTGAGGAGCCCATAGGCTTTACTAGATTGCCAAAGTGGTCTATCACAAGAAAAAGTCAGAAAATACCTTAGTCTAATGGAAAGAAGACTGACTTTGGTGTCAAAGGACCTGGGTTTGAGCTCAGACTCTACAGTTTGCTAGTTGGGTGATCTTGGACAAATCACCCCATGTCCTCTGAGTTCTTCAGTTTCCCCATCTAAAAAAAAAGGAACAGTAAGACCTGTATCTACTTCATAAGGTTGTTTGAGAAACCAAAAGGGAGAATATATTTAAAACATTTGGTATTTGTAAATGTAAGATATTATCATAAGCATTTTTTTGCAGTTTTTATTTTGAGCTCTATAGTCTTATTTGACCAGGAGATGAAATAACTTCACTTTCTTACATCCTTAGTTTGCTCATATCAAAAGGTTAGACTAGATGAATTGCACAGTACCTTCCCCCTCCTATCATTCTGTCTTTTTGCTATGAGGTATAGTTTTCAGTTGTGGTACATTCATTAATCCTAAAAACTTAACTGCTTCGCAAGTCCTTCAAAGTCACCCTGACCCACTCCCACTCTCGTAGATTTAAATAAATATAAAAAGGTCACCTCTAACAACTGCGATTTCAAAAATCATGCTGGAACATAATGTGTGTATTTGGCAAACTCTGCCTCAATTATGGCAGCCTCAAAGCAATGAATCACAGAGGGATTGTGCTTCAAATCTCAGTCTGTGGTTATTGTTCTGGGCGGTATTAGGCCGAGACACTTGGAAAATGTGTGCCTTTGCACATATGGTGGGGGAGTGGCACACAGCTTTCCAATATTAAACACTCCTACAAAGTTTCTGTCTGACTCATTTATATCTCAATGCCAGATTGCCAAGGCTTGTGGATTCTTATTGTTTTTATTAGCAGTTTTCAAATTCCTGTACTAATGGTTTGTCAGATCATATAACATTTTAAAATCAACTATAACTAAACTAAACTGGATAGGTAGGTGGTGCAATAAGTAGAGTGCAGAGCCTGTAGTCAGGAATACCTGAGTTTCCTAACCCTATTAGCCTCAGTTGCATCATCTATAAAATGAACTGGAGAAGGAAATGGCAACTCAATATCTTTGTCCAGAAAACCCCAAATTGGGTCATGGCACGATTGAAACAACTGAGCAATGACAACATGGCATAGTGGATAGAGCGCTGGACCTGGAGTCAGGAAGACCTGAATTCAAAACTGGCCTCTGAATCTTACTAGCCGTAACCCTAGGCAAGTCACTTAACTGCCTGCCTCAGTTTCCTCATCTGAAAATTGGAGTAGTAATAATACCTCCTTTCCAAAGTTGTTATGAGGATCACATGAGATATTTATAAAATGCTTAACAGGCTGTTTGGCACAGAGTAGATGCTTAAGAAATGCATATTTTCTTCCTTCTTTAATACTAAAAATAATTACTGAAGGAGCAGCAAATCTTTATTTAAATCATTTATACATGATTCATGGGCATTCTTGATGAAAGAATCAGGAGAGAACATTTGCGAGAGCTGTTTAACAGTGGACCACATCCAAAAGATGTAGAGGTCTGAAAGGTGTTTAAGATTTCATTGGACTTATTATGTTTGTTGAAAAAACATTTGATTCAGTAGAACAGAATTCTACTTTACGGGTTCTTTTACAACCGTGTGTCTCATTCATATATCAACATCATTGTGGATTCACTGGAAGAAATAAATTTATTCAGTGACCCTCTGATAATAAATGTTGGGTAAGGTACAGTATAAGGAGATGTTTGCATGCCAGAAGTAATCACTCTACTGTGATGGAGGCAATTCAGTGTAGAGCGCAGGTGGTGGAAGGATAAATTGTAGATGGTGAGGTCCTCTGGAATCTCCCATTTGAAATAATGGGAGAGATCTGTAATAACTGGTTCCATCCATGCAGAAAAGGTTAAATGAATGAAGACAATCTATTGTCTATATTTTAATATGTGTTTGGGTACGTATCCTATACATCTTGTCCCATAGTTTTCATATCTGGGACAGACAATATTGATGGACAATGAGCTCAACCCAAAATTGAAAATAATAGCTGGATGGCTTTTAGGAAATTATTGTTCAGTTGTTTTTCAGTCATGTCCAACTCTTTGTGACCCCATTTGGGGTTTTCTTGCTGAGATACTAGAGTACTTTACCATTGTCTTATCCAACTCATTTTACAGATGAGGAAACTGTGACAAAAAGGGTTAAAGTGCTTTGCGCAGGGTCGCATAGCTAATAAGTGTCTGAGGCCAGATTAGAACTCAGGAAGATGAGTCTTCCTGACTCTAGGTCTGGTGTTCTATCCACTGTGCTGCCTAACTACCTCTAATTCAGGAAATTACAAAGCTCTTTATCGTCTTCTAGCTTTCCATGAAAGCAAAGGCCCATCTTTTTTAAAATGGACATTTTACTCGTGTTGCTTTATGGCAACAAGACATGGAGGAATTAAAGATGAGAAGAGGCACATGGGGGCAGTGAGTTGGCAGTAACACAACCAACAGTGAACTTCAAAGATGAACAAGTAAAGGATGTCATCAAAGAATTATATGGGGTTTACCACATGTCAAGAGTTAGGGATGACAGCCAGTGATACTCCATTAATGCTCTTGAAATGTTGGGAGAAATTGAGTAAGTCTTTAAGTACATTGGGTAGTTTGCTTGTGGCAAAATTTTGGGAGAAGAGTTGGCCAACTAGCATTTATCAATGCCAGGCAGACACTGGAGAAGAGAAGAGTCACCTTGGATGGGCAAGTATGGATGGCTTGTCAATCAACCTCATTGGCAGAAACTCCTGCATTGATGAGATCACAGGGCCACTTGAACATTTAAGTGACATTTAACATTTTGCCTTAATTTTAAATTTTTAGGAGACATAGAAGATAAGTTACTGCTCCTGGAGTTAGGAAGAGCTGAGGTCAAACCATCTCTCACATATTTACTAGGTTTATGACCCTAGCCAAGTTACTTAAATTCTGTTTGCCTCAGTTTCCTCATCTGTAAAATAGGGATAGTAATAGAATCTACCTCCCAAGTTCATTGTGAGGATGAAAGGAGACAATATTTGTAAAATGCGTTGCAGACTTTAAAGTGCTGTGTAAAAAGCTGACTATTATTAAGATTAAGGTGTTGGTTATTGTCCCAAAATAATTCAGATAACTGATCTGTCCTGGCCTTTATGTTACATCTACTCTTGCATTGTCTCATTACTACCAGTTTGAAAAATTGTAATTGCAGCCTAACAGATCTTTGTGTTTCCATCCTTTCCCTACCTCTAATTCATTTTTTTTATACCACTGCCAGATTTATCTTTCTTCATAAATTTGGCCAATAATTGGTCAATAATTTTCAGCAGCTCCTTATGCTCACTGAATAAACTCCTTTGCTTGGCATTCAAGGCCCCCTACAACCTGGCACCATCTTACTTTCCCAGGGTCACCTTACACCACTCCTCTCTACATACTCTACGTTCAGCCAAACTAGACAAATGTTTGTCTCTTGAATTTTCCCTGTATTTTGTTGTACTATGTCTTTGCTTGTGATGTTCCTTATGCTTAATTCTCTTATTGTAGTTCTGCACACAGAGATGGATGACCACTTGGCAGGCATGTTGCCATGCAGATTCCTTTTTGGGTATAAGGAATAGTAGAAGGCCATGAACGTCTCTTCCAACTCTAAAGTCCAATAATTGTATGAATATCCTCTTTCACTCTCTTTGACTGTTGATTTCCTATCCATCTTATCTCAAAGCCCAAAGCAGATACCCCTTTCCTCATGAAGCCTTCTCTGAATCTCTACCAGTAATAGTCTTTTATTCCTTGAATCATTGTACTTATAGTAGTTTTGTACCTTTAATGCACTTATTATGTATTCTTTTTATCTACACAAGTGCCATATCTCTCTCTACTAGGTTATAATCTCCATGAAGCTAGGCACCTGTCATGTCTAAAATTTGCATCACCTCTAGTACCCAAACACACTTCTTAGCACATAGTAGACCCTTAATAAAAGTAAATGCTTATTGAATTAGATTCAATCTGAGATGTTTTCCTCAGGCTAGTAGGAATTGGTGGTTTGTTTTGGAGTTGTTTGAAGTATTTTAAGAATGTCATGGCAATTGAAGCATTTGTGTCAGCCCCACTGTTGGAAGCTAGAACTGTTTGATTTATTGCCTTTGACAGTAAATTTGCCCTTCCAAGCTTTCCAGTAAGAGATTAGCAAATCGCATTAGATTCAGGCATTTAATCTTTTGAAAGATAGAGCCAAATTCCTAGGGACCCACTTCATTCGTTCATTCATTTATTGAATAAGAGGTACCAGTGCTGGGAATACAGAAAAAAAGCCCCTGCCTTCAAGGAGCTTATTCCATTGAGACCCAGTCTCAGGATAAAATGGTCCATTGTCTTGGGGGGCTTCTGAATAGAGACAGAAGAAGGGGCAGGAACTTTCTTACTTGAAAATTTGCTGTAACTAGTATGATGGAATATAATTGTGTGTGTCAATATATGTGTACGTACATATATTTCATAATCTTGTGTAATATTTTTATTGTTTATATACATATAGATGTTTACATATTCTTATAAGTTCAAATGTACCTATATTTATTGTTTATATGCATATATATGTATGGATAGATATATTTTATAGGATTTAGTGCTGGAAAGAGCTTTAGGGACCCCTAGAATTCTGCATTTTTACAGATGAGAAAATTGAGGCCCATAGAAGGTAAATAAGTGATTTGCTCAGTCACACAATCAGTAGCTCAGGCAATACTCAGCCATAAACCCACTTTCTCCAAATTTACCATTCTTTCCATTACTTTATGCTGCCTTCCCAAATAAATAAAGAAGCAAACAAACAAATAAACAATGCTGATGAATGCACACGTGAAAAAGGAATTTTTATACCTTTACTTAAGAGTGGGCTCAGTAAAACACTATTTTAACTAGTTTTAATTGTTAACACTGTAAACAAGGCTAGTGGTTTGGCGGTACTGTTCTTTGTAGTGCTGTGGGGCTTACCTACTTGTCTATGACAGTTAATTGACAGTTGATGGTGGTGTCAAGGATTATGGGTCCCTTTTCTACAATGGTTACTTTCCTTGATGATGGATGCAAAGGCTCATTTGAAAGTAAGGCCAGTGGTCTGAGGGTAGAGGTGTGTGGGTACTAATGTTTCCAGGGTTCCTGGACTCAGGGTTCTGGCCTATCTTTTCTTGGATCTGAGGAGAGGGGGTGGTCAAGGTTGTTTGACCCACCTGGCATATGCCATTTTCTGTCTTTCCCTCAGGATACCTTACTGCTTCAGCTAGGCTGGTTTGCCTGACAATTCAGTTTTGAATAGGGCAGCCAATGGACATTCTATTTTCAGAAGCAATAGTAGTTTTGATTTGATTACTTTTCTCAATGCCTGGCACATAGCAGACGTTGAAGAAATGTTTCTTTCCTTCCTTTCTTCCTTCCTTCCTTCCTTCCTTCCTTCCTTCCTTCCTTCCTTCCTTTGTACAGGTTAACAGGGCAATTGGGATAAAGCATGAATAGGGACAAGGACCTGCTAGATATATAATAGGCTCTCAATAATCAGGTGAACATTTGCTCCCTCAGTCCCCTCACCCCTTAGTGTGATTTCCAAAGGTGAATGTCCTAGCTCTAGGACTTGTCAAGGTCTCTGGAGCTTTAGTTCAGAGGACTCAATAGCAGCAAGGTAGCAGGTTAGGAAGAAGGCTGGAGCGAGGCATGACAATGACGATGATGATGATGATACCAATAGAGAGGCAGTGGAGAAGAGTGCTAGGCACCTTGGCATAAATGTCATGCCCAACACTGGCAATGTGACTGTGGTCTAGTTGCTTAACTTCTTTGGGCCTCAGTTTCCTTATTTGTAAAATGGGACTAATAATACTTGTCTTACATATTTGGCCCTCTAGAGAAAGGAGAGACAGATTTCTCTTGGGACCCACCTTGTATCTTGAGACAGTGAGTTCCCAGTACCAAACTTGTGTTTGTGGGGTATCCACAAAGCACCTTTGAATCTTTCCTTCAAAGGCCCCCAGATTTCATCAACCCCAAGGCTTGGAAAACAGGATGAAAATGGCAGGGGGCAGGGCCATAAATCTGAAAACTGATGACAGAAGTGTTTAGGGATTGCAGATTCTCATAAAGATTAAAGTGCCATCCTCCAAAATAGCAGAACTGTAACATCAGGCAATGAGCAAGCAGATGTTGCACCTATTAAGGCAAATACACACAAATATACACATACACACACAAATACATGCTCTATTGGTTTGGGCTAGAATTATACAATATCAGAGTTCCAAGGAACCATCTAATAAACACATACACATACTTATACCCCTCTGATTTTATAGAGGAGGAAACTGACTTACATAGAGGGAAAGAGGCTTGCCCAAAATCATACAACCAACTAATGGAAGAATCAGGACTTGAATCCAGGTCTTTTGAATATCAGGCAAGAGTTCTTTCCATCATGCCAAGCTGCCTTTCTAGCCTTGTTCAAGCTGAACTGTTTGGAAGTCCAAGTGGAGAGCCAGCACGAAATGAGCTAACTTGGCACAAATTTGGCATATTAGATTATTTCTCCTCCTCCCCCTCTGTCCCCCAAAACACCTGCTAGTTGATAATTCACAACCTGTCAGCTCTTCAGTGACATGTTTCTCACAAAGTCCACCCTGATCTATATATAGTGATATTCTTGGATTGCCATGGGTTCATCCCAGATGAATCAGGTAATAGGGCCATCTGAAATATCAGCCAGAGAACATTGTATGCAAGGCAATAGCTTACAGGGATTTAAACAGGGAGCTCTTTAATGACCTGTATAGAAATGAATTAGGACAGTTAGGTGACGCAGTGGTTAGAGCACTGGGTCTGGAGTCTGGAAGACTAGAATTCAAATCCATCCTTAGACCTTTACTAGATGTACGACCCTGGGCAAGTCACTTAACCCTGTTTGCCTCAGTTCCTCATCTGTCAAATGAGTTGGAGAAGGAAATGGTAAACTACTTTGGTATCTCTGTCAAGAAAACCCCAAATGCTGTCATGAAGAGTCAGACACAACTGAAATAACTGAATGGCAACAAAAATAGAAACAAAAATATTAAAGTATTATAAAACAACAAATGAGTGCAAAAGGTGTTTAATAAGCACTTACTTTGTGCCAAATACAGTGAAGCAGATTAATAAGCTAGTCCTTCATCTCAAGGAGTTCACATTCTAATCAGGGGAGATGACACATAGAGGAGGCTTACCTCAAAGTCAGATGGAAAGACTCAGTGGTCTTTAGGATGCAAGAGCAAAGCAGACAGTAATGCATCTTTCTAGTGTCATTTCTGTTAGTATGACAATTACCATTTCCTGCTGTTGAACCATTTGATAGTGCCCAGCACTTTGGTGGTGAGAACTTTCATTTCTGGGATTTCAGAAGCTGTGAAGGCTGCACTAAGTTGGCAACTAAAGTTGCCAGATTATGTCTCCTCTAGGGTTGCTTCCCTAGACTGTGACTTTGGGGGCCAGACTAGAAATAAGACTAGTAGTTTGGGGGCACTGTTGCTCCCAGTGCTTTGGGGTTCACCTGCTCATCTGTGTTGTTGTTGTTGTTGTTGTATTTGTCCTTCGTTCTCAAAGAGGATCATGACATCAAGACAATGACATGACTTGCAGTTGACTTTGATTTGCGTGAGGGAGGGCTGTGCAAGGTCACCAACTTCACTTTCTTCTCCTGAGCCATCTGGATCCAGTGGCCTGAAATTCATCAAGACAGCTGGAGATGATCCAGGATGCAATGTGAGACCCTGGCCCTTTCAGGCTAATGTCTTATAGCATTCTCACTGAGTGAGATACACTCATTCAATGAATAGGCTCCTTTAAGTAGTTGCTCAAGGGATGGCAAAAACAAAACAAAACAAAACAAAAAACAAGCTAGTAGGAGAAGACCCTCAGGGTTCCTGAGTAAAAGAGAATCAATTACCATTTAGATTGGCAGTTAGTGTTGGTGGTATCAGGGACTGTCTTTACAAGGATTTATCCTCTTGATGATAGATGCAAGGATGGAGTTGGAAGCAGGGTCAGTGGTCTGGGAGCAAGGGAGGGCATTGCTATTCCCAAGGTTCTTGGACTCAGGATCCTCGGCTATATCTGCTTGGATCTGAGGGGAGGTGGTGATCAGGGTGGCTTGACCCACTTGGTATAAGTTATTTAATGTCTCTCCCTCAGGATATCCTGCTGCTTTAGCTGGACTGGTTTCCCTGACAAATCAGTTTCCCCAAATCTCAGAGGGCTCCCTTAGGCCAGTGGGTTCTATACTGGATCACAACAAGAATCCTTGCTCCCGATTAGGTGGTCAGCTAGCCTTTGCTTGAAGACTTCTAGTGAGAGGTAGTCCGCTACTTTCTGAAGCATCTCGTTCCACTTTTGGACAGTTCTCAGAAGGTTTGTTCTTAATATCAAGTCTAAATCTGCCTCTCTGAAACTTGAACCTGTTTCTCCTAGTTCCATTCTGTGGGGTCAAATATTATGTCTAAATCTTTTTGATACATTCATAGCTAACAATAAAAGCTAACTTTCACATGGTATTTTAAGGTTAACAAAGCACTGTGCATTTATTGCCTCATTTGATCCTCATAACAATCCTGTGAAGTGTGAATGATCATTATACCCATTTTATAGATGTAGAAAATGAGGCTGAGCTGGGTTAGGTGACTTCGTCATGGTTTCACTACTAGAAAACACATGAGAAAAGATTGGAACCCAGGTCTTCTTATCTTCAAGTCCAACACATTATCCCCCCTTAGCACTTAGATGTCTTATAGGATCTTAGGATAATAGACTCCAAAAGAACTTTTCATCTACAGTTCTTTCCTCTCCACACTTTCTCCCTTTTAAATTTCATTGGCTCTCCTATAGGCTCAGTTACCTCTATGCTAATGATTATACATTCAGTCCTACTCTCTCTGTCTCTCTCTCTCTCAATAGCATTTTATTTTTTCAATTACATATAGAGATAACTTTTAACATTCATCTTAAAATTTTTTGAGTTCCAAATTCTTCTTCTCTCTATCTTCCCTGTTCCCTAAGATGATAAGGAATTTTATGTAAGTTACATATGTGTAATCATGTAAAATATGTTTCCAGGTTAGTCATGTTGTGAAAGAAGAAACATAGTCTCCCTTAAGTTCCATTCCTATACCACTTTCAAACTAGAGGTCCCACAGTGCCTCAATTTCAAGATATCTGTACATAATTATACTCTAACTACAGAAATCCTAAAAGTCTATGATATTATAAGCCAGTGGTTCTCAATTTTTTGGTCTGAGGACCTAGTTGTGCTCTTAAAAATCATAAAGTACCCCAAAAAGCATTTGTTTATGTGGGTTATAGCTCTTAATATTTACTGTATTAGAAATTCAAACTGAAAAAATTTCTTAAAATATTTACTTAAAATACAAACCCATTGCACATTAACATAAATAGACTCTTTTCATGAAAATAACTATTTTCCAAAGCAAAAAACTTTAGTGAGAAGATTGGCATTGTTTTCATATTTTTGCAAAGCTTTTTAATTTCTGCCTTAAAAGAAGACAGCTGGATTCTTCTCTCTGCTTCTACCTTCAATCTGTTGCAATATGTTGTTTTGGTTGAAGTATATGAAGAAAATCTGGTCTCACATAGAATACTTGGAAAAGAGGGGAATAGATTAATAGTCGAATAATGTCTCAAAATTATTATAAAAATAGTTTTGATTTCAAAGACCCACTGAAGGAGTCACAGAGATCTCCAGGGGATGGAGGACCACATTTTGAGAATTGTTGCTACAAGCTAGCTGGACAAAAATGATTAGAGTTTCCATATGTTTGTTCTTTGTACTCTAAATTTTTCTATCTTGGGTTTTTTTCGGGAGGTGTTGTCTTAAATACACTAATTTGCAACCAACCTTTGCTTCAACCTTTCATTGTATAAATCAAGGTTAGAAAATAATTTTACAAATTATTTCTTCAAGCAAAGTTTCCCCCTTCCCTGTCCACCAAAAAATTTTTGGAGAAGTGCCTTAGATGACACTGAAAGATGAGGTCAGATTCTGATTCTGAAGGTGAGGAAACTGAATGCAAAATGCAGTGGAGACAACTAGAGAGGGAGGAGAGACTACACTAAAGGCTTTTGTCAGATATCCATCCTGGACTTATGTAACTAAGTAAATGAGTAGCTGTTGCGTTACACTTTTTGATATATCAACCCTTGGTGGATTCCCTAGGTTTTTCTCTCAGTAGAAGAGGAGGCAAATCTTTAAAAGTCACTGGTTCCCCAGTGACAAGTAACACTTTATCTTGCATTTCTCTTAGACTACACATACACACATATACAGATACATACATACATATATATATATGAGTATATGTATACATGCACATGTACTATTGTGGATTAGATGATAATTGAACCCTCTGATGGGTCTGATAAGTCACCAAAGGATTATTTGCATTGATGTTTTATCCTCCTACTAGACTGATGTAAACTTCATCCTGATTCCTATCTGGTCACTGGATCCAGATGGCTCCAGAGGAGAAAGTGAGGGTGGTGACCTTGCACAGCCCTCTCTCACTCAAAACAAAGTCAAGTGCAAGTCATGTCATTGTTTCTTTAATGTCATGGTCCCTTTCAAAAAATGAAGGATGAGCACCATTGGGACTTGGGGGCAAGGACTATATTATTTAAACTTTGCATCTAGGCATGGACTGCAGGACCACAGGAGCCACTTAACAGGTGTGTTGGAATGGATTGGATTGATAAGAAAAAGATCCTAAACTGAAAAATTTAAGATGTGATGAGAAGGTATCTGACTCAAATCCTATCATTTTCATTTGATTGAATGGTTGTTTGGGCTAAATATGAGCTGTGAATCCCTGCTGTAAGGTCAATTTCTTTTCAAATGTAAAGCAATATCATTTTCTGAACAATTCCTTACAGGATCATCCTTTCCCCTCCTTTATCTCCTCCAAATATGCTATATGTCTTTCATAATCACATGATTTCTCTTATCCTGTTTCTTGGAACAAGTAGCCTCATATAATACAGAGAATCCTCTATCAGGAACCATGAAGAGAAAGGATGATGAGGATGCTTTTGGCAGTGATTTTTCTAATGTTTTTTTGACTTTAGATCTCAGCTCTTCTTTGTATTTATAGTAGAGCAAAGGGTTTTAACCTGGAGTTGGTGACCTTTTAAAAGGGTTTGGATTACACAGGAGTTCTAAAGGACTCATGATGAAAAATGCTATTTGCCTCCAGAGAAAGAATGATGAACTCTGAGTGCAGACTGAAGCATGTTGTTTTTCACTCTCTTTATTTTTCTTGCTTTTTTTTCTATTATGACTAATATGGAAATACATTTTGCATGACTTCACATGTATATTGTGTATGATGTTGTTGCCTTCTCAATGGGTGGAGGAAGAGTTGGAAGAAGGGAGAGAATTTGGAACTCAAAATTTAAAAAAGAAACGTTAACACCTCAGAATGGAAGGGAACCATCCCTGGTCTGCCCATTCAAAGCTATGTGTGCAGGATGGCTGAGGGAAGGCCCAGCTCTACATCTTTTCCCAGAATTAGGGCTTTTGGTTGCATAGTAGTGGGGTGGGGCTTTTTTGGATTTTAGCCTGTGTCTTATTTTGAATTGTCTTATTTTTTAATTTAATTTTTCATTTTTCAATATAAACTGAAAGATGAAGATGAATTTGGTAATTTTTGGTCTCCTCTTCCTCTAGTCCCTTCCTGCCTACACTTTTTTAGATCCCTACTCTATGCATATTTGGTAACTCTAGTTCTCCAGGTTTTAATTTAGGAAAATGATTCTCAAAGAACAAAACACTGTATATCAATTTCAATTTTGAATCAAGCCACATTGAAAAAAATCTAATATTTAGAACAGCTTTTATATGGAGTAGGTTTAGGTTCTTTCAAACTACCTTGTTTGTGTAAACCTTCCCTGCCAAGCTCTCTGTGAAAGGATATTGGCTCTCTCACACATATAAACACCCTCTAATCCAGGGGTGGGGAACCTGCAGCCTCCAGGCCACATGTGACCTTCTAGGTCCTTGGGTGAGATATTTTTGACTGGATCCAAGTTTTATCGAACAAATTACTTTATTACGTGGCATTTGCTCTGTGAAGTTTAGATTCGGTTAAAGGGTCACATTTGAGGACCTAGAAGGTCACATGTGACCTTGAAGCCACAGGTTCCCCACCCCTGGTCCAGGATCACAGAACTAGTAAATGTCTCATGTGGGAGTTGAACCCAGGTCTTCTGATTATAAAAGGTAGCTCTAGCAAGCTAGCTGTTATGACACTCTGCTTTGCTTTGGAATGGTGCCAATATCCTTTACTAGTCTCTGTGACTAGGAGTTGTGTCAAAGAAAATTGACTGAACCAAGAATGAACAGCCCACTAGGTGATTTATAAATGAGAAGAGTGGCCTCTTTGGGACACAGTCCTCATCACAGCTCACTTTGACTTCAGCAGGGGAAGAGGAGATTTCCATACTTTCTTGTTCTTGCCAACAGCTATGACAGCAAGAACACGTGTCTGTTCATGCCTAGGTGAGCCTGAGACTAGATCTCAATTCTCCCAATGCCTCTTTTGTGTTGTTTTCTTCCTTGAGCCCAGATCACAAAGAATAATTCTGAGAAATGGACATTTCTAGCTCTAGTCTCTACCTTGTAAATTCTAGAGTTCCTGAGAAGCAGGTGGGTTGTTGCCTAACAGAAAGTGATTTCCTTAATAGCTTCTCAGAAGAAAAGTGTGTTACCATTAGAAGAATAAAGCCACCGAAAGGAATGAAGAACCAGGGGCTGACTAGTCGGAATATTACAATTTTGTGAGTTCGTCAGACAGTAACAATGCAGAGAGAATGTTAAATACCTGCTGAGTGGTCCTAGAAAGTTGTCTTTACCTCCTGAGAGAACATAATAGATTGTGGGTTACAATTTTAGGTTGTTTCTGTTAATGCACACCCATGTCTTTTATCAGTTAAAGCATTTCTTTTGTGTTGGAGGAAATAAATAACTGTCCCATATCTAATATCTATTTTGAATGTTGCTTACCTTTTCCAGGGAAGACTGTGTCAATCTACTTTTGGGGAGACTCCAGACATGAGTCATGTTTTAGCTTTATTTAAGAGACTTTTCTCTTAAATGAGAAGTTTGAGAAAAATCCCAGTTTTCCTTTTGTTAAGGGTCAGCTTCCTCCAGGGTTGAACCTTATCTGTGTGAGTCCGGAACAGGAGTCTCCTAAGTGAGGGGCACCCCTTGGGATTTGAGTAGCACTCTAATCTGGAGAAGACAAAAAGATTATCAACAGATTATTATTTCTATTTAGCAAATGCCTCCAGGTCTAAATGTATTGGAAAATATCCAAACCTACCATCTGTGACAGGACATATTTTACACAATAAAGCCACTAGAAATATTAATTCAGATGAGAAAAAGATACGTAGTGATTCATATTGCAATGAAAAGGTTTATCATGATGAGGTAGGTCTGCAACCACTTGATGTAATCTTGCTACTTTTAAACCCTTATTTAATAACTCAAGTAAACCAAAATATCCTGTTCATGATTTTAATATACCCAATTTTTCAGCTAAAATTTTAGCTTTTGGATTAAAAAGAGGATGGAATATCCTACAACAAAACATCAAAAGAAGCTTTTTTTAAACAAATGGTAAGAGAAATTTATAAATTTACTTTTTCAAAGAGGAAGGGGAGAAGCATTTATGAAGTACCTGCTGTGTGCCAAGGTCTTTACAAATATTATCCCCTTTTATTTTCACAAAAACCCTGGGAGGTCACAATCTAGTCCTAGATCTATAATCCTATGATCTTAGAATTATTATGCTTCATTCTTAACATATACTTGACCCACAGACTGGATTAGGAAAAAGAAAGCCTGAAAAAAATTTTAGGAAAACTGACTGGGGCCAAGGAAAAGGAAACTAGACAGAGACACACATACTGAAAGATGTCATGCATATCATACATACCTGCACACCAAAAGGAGTATAGATGTTTGATTCTCCAGTAACGTCATGCCATTTACCTAAGTCACCTTCTATCACCTGTGAGGTTGGGACTGGTAATCTGTTACCTTATGTCAATATTGACCATACTGTGCCCCTCAGGGAAGGTTGAGAACTTGATAAATGCCTCCCTATTCTCTCAAACAATTCTGGTCCTAAACCCCTTCACCAGGGGAAGCATGGTCATCTCTGGTGTCAAGTGGGCAAAGAAGGAAGAAAACAACAGTTAAGAAACCCCTGTCCCATTTCAGCTCTGACAATTAGATTCCATGTTTACTGCATATAGAGGTTGTCTCATCATCAAGACAAAATCATATATAGCAATGGCATAAGTCCTAAGGGTCAGATCCCTGACACAGACAGGGCAGATAAATGGCAATGATTAAGGGCAACTGATAGGGTGGAGGGAGAGAGCCCTTCCACCCAAAAGAGCCTTCAAATTGATATCTGTTTTAGTCTCTCCCTTTGCCTCTCTATTCTCTCTATAGCTGTCAAATGTGTATTCTTTAAACACAGTTCTGACCATGTCCCTCCCCCACTGAAAAATCTAGCTCGAAAGAAATATGAGACATGCAAATTTAGAGAATCCATCCCAAGTGTTCATATGGACTATTTGTGCCGGACCTGTAGTAGAGCATTCTGAGCTCATATTAGTCTGATCAACCACAGTCAGATGTACTTTAACTTGACTCTAACATAGTGATATCATTTTGGTCCTCTTTGAGAACAAAACTCAATAACCAACCAATCAATTGCCTCTAAGATAAGAAGATAAAATAGAAATACTTATTTCTTTTTTCTTTTTGATTTTTTGATTTATTTTATTTTATTTTATTTTAAATACATTTATTTAACTTTTTTACATTCATTTTCACAAGATTTTGGGTTCCAAAATTTTCTCCACATTTG
>CM053770.1:387486200-387508117 GCA_028658325.1 Potorous gilbertii | reverse complement strand
TCTCTCTCGTTTCTTTTCCCAGTTTTTCCTCCACCTATCTAACTTGATTTTCAAAATCCTTTTTGAGCTCTTCTATGGCTTGAACCCATTGAATATCTATTTCAGATGTTTGGGATACAGAGGCCTTGACTCCTATGTCTTTACCTGATGGTAAGCAGTTTTCTTCCTCGTCAGGGAGGAAGGTTGGAATCATTTGTTCACCAAGAAAATAACCTTCTATGGCCTTATTTTTTTTCCCTTTTCTGGGCATTTCCCCAGGCAGTTACTTGATTTCTGAGAGTTCTCTCCACCTCTGGCCTAGGTCTGCCCAGCTAGTGCTTGGGGTCTGAGATTCAAATGCTGCTCCCCAGCCTCAGGGCTTTTGGCAGCTGGCCTGGCTGCTATTCAGGGTAAGATTAAATCAGGTTCTCAGGTGGGGGCAGGGCTGCCTCCCAGGCTCAGTTCCCTCAGGGGGTTTATGCAGTGACCTTCAGTAATGGATCTGAGGTCCTGCCTGCTCTGCCACTGCCTCCCAAGGGGGCCTGAGTTATGGAGACACCCCGCTCCTCTCTCAGCCTGTCCAGATGTCTCTCATACTGACCTGTGCGTCTGTGGGTGGAGGGACCTTTGCGGCCGCTGGAGATTCCATCCCTGAAGCCTGCTCGGATCTGCTCGCTCCTCTCTGTGCTGTAGCCAGGGTAGGGCAGGGCTCTGCTCCCATCTGGTGCGAGATGGACCTTTGGGATAAGTTTTTCAGGGCTCTCTGGAATGGAAATCTCCTTCACTGTGTTGCTGTGTTGCTTCCACTGTTCCAGAATTTGTTGGGAGTTCTTTTTAGATGAAATCCATGGGCTGTGGGTTCGGAGCTAGTATATGTAAGTCTTTCTACTCTGCCATCTTGGCTCCGCCCCCGAATCTTGAGTATTTTGAAAAAAACAACAAACTTACTATTTTGTTTTCAAAATTACCCTTATTTGTGTTTGCTTCTGAGCTTTATAATGTGTAAAATAATTCAGTAACTTTTTTTCCTTTTTGTTTTTTTGGCAGCACTACCAGTTCCTTGCTCCCTATCAAATCACCCCAAATTACAAAGAAGAAAACGAAAAACCCTTGTTATCAATCAAAACAAATCTCCACACTGACCATTTGAGAAAATGTATAATTCATTCTAAGTATCTTGGGATGAGAGATAATTTTGATGACATTAAAAAATGCAGAGTTTTATAGCCATTTGGGCATACTTCCCAAATTGATCTTCAGAATGGTTGGATAATTTCATAACTTCACTAACAGGGCAGTTGTGTACCTATTTTTCCACATCTCCTCCAGCATTTATCATTTTCCTTTTCTGTCATGTTAGACAATCTGATTGGTGTGAGGTAGTATCTCAGAGTTGCTTTAATTTGCATTTCTCCAATCTGTGATTATTTAGAGCATTTTTGCCATATGACTGTTGATAGCTTTGATTTCTTCTTCTGAAAACTGTCAGTTCCCATCATTTGACTATTTATAACAAGTGAGGCATAAAACAGGTAGATAAGCTTATCTGCTGGTTCTCAGGTGGGGGCAGGCCCAGCTCTCAGGCTCAGTTCCCTCAGGGGGTTTATACAGAGATCCTTTGTAGTGGAGCTGGGATGGAGCTCCTGCCTGCTCTGGGAGTCTCTGGCTGAGCTGCCTCTGCCTCTGGCCGAGCTGCCTCAGCCTGTGCCGCAGCGGCCGCTTCCCAGGGGGTCCGAGTCCCGGAGACATCCTGCTCCCCTCTCAGCCCGTCTCTCTCACTGACCTGTGCGTCTGTGGGTGGAGGGACCTTTGCAGCTGCCGGAGATTCAGGTCCCTGACACCTGTTGGTCTCTGCTGGCTCCTCTCAGTGACGTGTGGCCAGGGCGGGGGAGGGGAGGACTCCACAGGACAGGACTCCGCTCCCGTCCGGGGTACCTTTGCAGTCGGTTTTTCAGGGCTCTCTGCAACGGAAATCTCCTTCACTGTGTTGCTGCGCAGTTTCCACTGTTCCAGAATATGTCAGGAGTTCTTTTTACAGGGAATCTATGGGCTGTGGATTCGGAGCTAGCAAATGTGAGTCTTTCTACTCCGCCATCTTGGCTCTGCCCCCCCAAAGGTGCTATTTTCTTCAGCATTATTTTGGGTGTCCTTTAGCAAACTGTTGACTCACTTTTCATGTTTTCTTGCATCACTCTCATTTCTCTTCCCAATTTTTCTCCCCCTCTCTTACTTGATTTTCAAAATCCTTTTTGAGCTCTTCCATGACTTGAGACCATTGCATATTTATTTTGGAGGTTTTGGATGCAGAAGCCTTGACTTTTATGTCTTCCTCTGATGGTAAGCATTGTTCTTCCTCATCTGAAAGGATGGAAGAAAATACCTGTTCACCAAAAAGTAGTCTTTTATAGTCTTATTGTTTTTCCTTTTTTCAGCAATTTCCCAGTCAGTTACTTGACTTTTGAGTCCTTTGTCAAGAGGAGGGTATATTCTGGGGACCCTTAAGTTCTCTTTTCCTCCAAGGTGGCACAATCAAGGGAGAGGAGTTTACTCCTCTCCTGGCCTACACTCTGCTCTGGGAGATACTACAAGCTTTTCTACCCAGGATCTTTGAATCTGTCTTTGGTGTTTGTAGGTTGAGCAATCTGGGAACCACAGCTGCTGCTGTTGCCAAGGATTCTGCTCCTGAGGCCTGCTTGCACCACACGGTCAAGGCTGGGCTGCACTCAGCTCCAAGACTGGTGCAATAGAGCTTTTCTGCCCAGAATCTGCGAGTGGGGTTCCCTCTCTACAACTGCCTCCAGCTCCAACATGCCAGTGTGCTCCTACTCACTCTAGGGTTGCTACTCAGGGCTGAGATTCAGATCAGCCACTTGATTCCTCCAGGGGCTTCAGGTGGAGGGCTCCTAAAATGGACATTGTGTCCCAGTTACCACTGTCGCCCTAGGGCCAGACCAGGCGATCACATTCCCTTCTCCCCCAGGTGAAAGCACTTTCTCACTGACTTTTGAAGCTGTCTTTGGCATTTGTGGGTTGAGTAATCTTTGACCCACAGCTACTGCTGGGGATTCTGCCCCTGAGGTGCGACCTAGGCTGTGCTGTGCTCTGAGAGCTGCACTTTGCTCCAAGCCCAGGGTGATTCCTGTTTACCTTCCAGGTTGCCTTGGGCTGGAAATCTCTTTCACTTTGTTGGTTTATGGCTTCTGCTGCTCTAGAATTTGTACAGGTCATTTTTTACAGATATTTTATGGGCTGGGGCGAGAGTGAAAGTAGGTGTGTCTTTCTTCTCCACCATCTTGACTCTGCCCCTCTAGGTCAGCAAAGAAGCCTCTTGATGTAAATCCCTTTACTCAAAATAGATAAGATACACAAAATTAATTCCCTTTGTGCTTTGTAGAAATTAAGAATGAAAAAAGTTCTCTGAGGTATATAGCCAAAAATGGTACCCTGGAACTTTATGTTTCATTTGGAATGAAGTATTTGTATCACTTTCCCCCAAGTTTTAATTTATAAGCAACAAAGTAGACAGAGAGTGTTTTATCTGGAGTCAGGAAGATCTGAGTTTGAATCCATTCTCAGACACTTACTAGCCATGTAATCCTAGAAAAGGCATTTAATCTCTCTAAGCCTCAGTTCCATTGTCTGTAAAATGAGGATAACAATATCACCTACATAACAGGGTTATGGTTAGATAACATATGTAAAATGCTTTGCAAACATTAAAACTCAATATATGACTTAGACATAAAGGGTGATATCACATACAAATTACTAGAGTATGGAAGAAATTACCTGTCAGATCTGTGGATAGAAGGAAATTTATGACCAAAGAAGAGATAGAGAGGTTCATAGGAGATGATAATTTTGATTACATAAAATTAAAAAGGTTTTGTGCAAACAAAATCAATGTAGCCAAAATTAGAAGGAAAGTAGGAAAGTGGGAAGAACATTTTTGCATCAAGTTTCTTTAATAAAAGTTTCATGTCTCAAATATATAGGGAACTGAGCCAAATTTATAAGAACAAGAGCCATTTCTCAGTTGATAAATTATCCAGAGATATGAACAGGACTTTGAAGAGGAAGAAATCAAAACTATCAATAGTCACATGAAAAAATACTCTAAATTATTAATACAGAACTACATACTAAAACAACTCTGAAGTACTACCTCATACACGTCAGATTAGCTTAAGTGATAGAAAGGGAGAATGACAAATGCTGGAGGGGATATAGGAAAATGGGTACATTAAAGTATGCTTGGTAGAGCTATGCGCTAGTATTATTCTGGAAAGCAATTTGGAACTATGTCCCCCAAATTAGTAAACTATGCATACATTTTGATGCCACTACTAGTTCTATATACCAAAGAGATCAAAGAAAAAGAAAAAGGACCCATATGTACAAAAATACTTATAGCAGCTCTTTTTTTAGGGACAAAGAATTGGAAACTGAGGGGAAGCTCATCAATTGGGAAATGACTGAACAGATTACAGTCTTTGAATGCGATGGAATATTATTATGCTATAAGAAATGAGGAAAGGGATGTTTTCAGAAAAACTTGGGAGGGCTTATATGAACTACTGCAAAGTGAATTGAGCAGAATTATGAGGGCAATTTATGTAGTAACAGCAATATTGTAAAGGTAACTGACCTAGTAACTGACAGTATAATGATTCACCACAACTGCAAAGGGGTTGATATAAAGTATCATGATATAAAATATGCTAACTGCTTCCAAATAGAGAACTGATAGACTCAGCGCATATTAAACCACTTTTCTTTCTTTCTTTTCCTTGGAACATGACTCATAGGGACATTTATTTTACAAGAATTTAAATTTACAATTTTGTATTTCTTGCCTTCTAAATGAGTGGGGAGGGTGGGAAGAGAGAGAGAATTGAAATTGAAAATAAAATTCAACAAAAAAAAAATAGAGAAGCATTAAAAAAGCCTTATATAAATGCTAGCAAAATTGAGATATATCTAACTATCTTTACTGGGTGTATTTTAGCTCTTAAATCATGATTAGCATTTGTATAATATAGCTATGCTATATACTCAAATAGTTAAGGCTTAAAGTCACTAGGCAATATAAGTAGAAAACATTACTTTTTTAAAAGAACTTTTTGTGAGTATGGCTTCTCACCATCTGCTAAATAAAAATTTAAAATTCTTAGGTGGCCTATTAAAGCTCTGAACCACCTAGTCCCAATTTTTTCTTGGCTTTATTTTCCATTTCTCATTTTCATTCCTGTTCAAGTACATGGTCAACTTCCTGAACACATTCTAAGATTTCTCTTTTCTGTACCCATTGCCTGCAGTATCTTTTATCCCTTCCCCTGATAGTTCAATTTCTGCCCATACTTTGGGGCCCATTTCAAATAGTACTTCTTCCATAAAGTCTTCCAGCATATACTCTTTTTTCCATCAAAGTTCGTAATTAGCTTTCCCTTTTCTGAGCTTCCAACTACCCTCAATGCACTTTCCTTCTCTGCTGTAGTGAAACCATTTTGGAAGGAAATTTCTACATACACCAAGATATTTACAGCAGTACTTTCTGGATGGCTAAGAACTGGAAACAAAGCAGAAGGGCTCCTTATTGGAACTCAGATCATTAGCATACGTAAAATTCAGAAACAAACAACTTAAATCTGCTAATTATTAAGTAAACAAAATGTCAGGGTTACGGGCTCTAAAGTTTGAAGTAATATCAGAGTTCATTTAGTCCAACCTTCTTTTTTAAAGGAACTACTCACAATTAGCCTTTGTAAGGCACTTATGGGTTTGCCAAGCCCTTTGTATATGTTATTTCATTTGATGATGCTGTGTGGTATAATTGAATGCTTTTGATTTCAGCTTTGTTTGCCTATAAATGATAATAGCTCACATTTCATTGTAATGGAAGAGTTGCAAAGCAACTCTGAGTCAGAAATATAGCTGAGGTAGGGATGACTAGGGCCTGCCCTACAGGCATATAAAATGAGAGGGTATAAATGTCTTTAAAATTATTTTTAAAGATTGCATAAAGATTTTCATGTTGGCAGGACTTTCACTACTTCAGCAGAACAGAAACTGATTGGTAAGAATAAGCGGACAGAAGGCACGCTTCTTTTTTAGCCTACAAACCAGGTCTGTACTTTCTAGGCTGTGGTCTCACCAGCAGTGATCTCAGTGTTCCAGCCTTTTTCTACCACTTACCCATAGAGTAATGCTCCTGGGTTCTCCCCTATGGTTAATTTGAAGATGAACTTAGTGCTACCCCATACTCTAAGACCGCTGCTGTGAAGGAGATATTGTTCAGTTGTGACACCATTTGGGGTTTTCTTGGCAAAGATACTGGAGTAGTTTGCAATTTCCTTCTCCAGTTTATTTTACAGATGAACTGGGACTAAAGGGGATAAGTGACTTGCCCTGGGTCACACAGCCAGTAAGTGTCTGAGGCTGGATTTGAACTCATGAAGATGAATCTTTCTGATTCCAAGCCCAGTGCTCTATGCACAGTACCACCTAGTGTTTCCTTGTGAAGTGTGTTTGTCCTTCATTGACAAAGAGGACCATGCCATCAGAGAAATGATGGCATGACTTGCGCTTGACTTTGATTTGAGTGAGGGAGGGCTGTGCAGGTCATCAGCCTCACTTCTCCTCCAGAGCCATCTCTCCTTGTGAAGTAGATAGTGACAGGATTACTATTCCCAGTTTATCAATGGAGAAACAAACTCAGAAATGACTTTCCCCCAGTCATGGAGTTAATAGGTTTTGAAGCTAATTATTCAGGCTAGAGTGTACTGATGCCAGGTCTAACACTTTCCACCACCAACCTGAGCACTCAAGAACAAATGAGATCATTCAATTCATGTTTATTAAAAATGTACAAAGAGCTAAACACTTCACTTGGTATTGTAGAGTGTGCACAGTGAAGATGTGGCTCCAACCTTCTGAAGACATGTTCTAATGTCAAAAAAGACAAAATAATATAGTAAAACATGAGATAAAGCACTGAGAGAAACGGTAGATATATAATTTGACATAGTGCTTATAATATCATAAAACAAACAACTGTTTTAATGTTACATATGCTCTGGTTTTTTATTTCACACATGTATCTTATCATGTTTCATTGTAACATAATCCTTGTAAACTCTAACTTGTCCATGCATAGAATTTTTTTAATGGTAACCTGTACCTTGTCCTTTTTTTTCTTTCATATATGTAAAGACAATATTGGATATTTTTGCCTGTTTTTCTTTGATACAAACAAAGAATTCATTTTGGGGTGTGGGGGGGAAGAAGTTCCCTTCTCAGTGGCAGATGAGGCTATTTCTTAACAAAATTGTGGTATAAAAAACATAAGGCATCAATTAAACTTATTTATTAAAATATACCACATCAACAAAGTTAGCCAATAATCTAGGTTTACCGAATTTCCACAAGCCACTAAGAAGCAAGCATTTTATAAAGCAGATAAATCAAAGAGTCAGCATTGACCTTAAAAAAAAATCTCCTCATGATTGGATGATTATAATCTTGTCCTGCATCTTTACATAGGATTCAATTTGTTATATTTTAGTTTACATGGAACTTTTCTGGAATATGGGTATTGCACAAAATGAGGGACACTTGTAAAAATTTAGACTTTGCCCTATACAGAACTTATACTTGGGAAACAAAAGATTTCATCCAGGAATCTATTAAGTAACTCTCTTTGTATATATCTATATCTATATCTATGTGTGTGTGTATACATATACATATACATGTATACACACGCACACACACACATATATAAACTTGCCCTCTGAAGAGGTAAAACATGCCTTGATATTTACAAATAACTGGAAAAAGGCAAAAATTGGGGTGTCAAAATGAAAGAAATATATGTATAACTCAAAATATGATAGGAATATAACAATTAAAGTTATTATTTATATAATACTAACAATGTTATATATTAGCATGTTAGGCACTTTGCATTTTACAATTATTACCTCATTTGATGCTCACAATAACTCTGGGAAGGACATACTATTATTATTTCCATATTATATAGATGAGGAAACTGAGACAGAGTTTTAGTGACATCTATGGTCACAGAGTTAGTATGTGTAGTAGGTGTCTGAGGCTGGATTTGAACTCAGATCTTCCTGACTCCAGACCTGGTACTCTTCCCACTTGGCACTTTTCCCATTGTGCTACATTCCAAAATTCAAGAGAATATTTTAATGTGGTCCACTAGCAAAATCCCTAGCAATTATTTTGCACTGTGAGATTATATAAAAGAAGTAACTGAAAGGGAAGCTTTTTGTTGTGGAAATGAAATTGAATGGATTCTAATGCATTTCTGAAAAGTTTTTTTTTTTTGAACAGCTATTATATGAGATGGGGCAGTTAAGTGGAATAGTAGGTAGAATGGTAGTCCTGGAGTCAGGAGGGCCTGAATTCAAATCTGGCCCCAGACACTTTCTGGTTGTGTGACCCTAGGTAAGTTACTTAATCCTGTTTGCCTCTCTTTCTTCATCTGTAAAATGAGCTGGAGAAGGAAATGGCAAACCACTCCAGTATCTTTGCCAAGAAAACCCCCAAACTGAATCATGAAGGGTCAGATAGGACTGAAAAGTGACTGAATTACAAAAACAATTATCTGAGACATTTAGAACTGCAAAATATAGAAGTGACCCACTACGGTCCCTTCCTGCTCTGGTATTCTGGTATTATTATGAAGTAATTTCCCTCTAATCTTAATTGATGACTTCAGTGTCAAGAAAAACTTTCAAGTATACCTCTAGATAAAATAATCCTCTATCTCTGAAGTACAATCATTGTTTCAAGGTTGGTTGAAAATATACCTAAGTTAAAGTAAGTGCTTTAACAAGCATTTATTAAGTGCCTAATATACATAAAGTAATGAGCTAGGTCCTAGGTCAAAGAACTTGCATTCTAATGGGGGTGGGGTGGGGAGAGACAACATGTACTAAATATAGGTAACTCAATACAAATATATACTGGGTAAATTCAGACTGATTTCTGGAAAGAGGCACTAGTAATTTGGTGACCTGGGCATCAGGAAAGGCCTCCCCATCAGAAGGCTTGCTTCTTGAGGGGAATGATTTGTTGTTTTTACATTTCTTTGTATTTTTGATGTATAGCACAGGGCTGGGAACTAAGTGTGTGTGTGTGTGTGTGTGTGTGTGTGTGTGTGTGTGTTCATCCTTCATTGCCAAAGAAGACTGTGTCATCAGAGAAATAATGGCATGACTTGCACTTGACTTTGTTTTTTGAGTGAGGGAGGGCTGTGCAGGTCACCAGCCTCACTTCTCCTCCAGAGCCATCTGAACCCAGTGACCAGATATTCCTCAGGATGACTGGAGATGACCCAGGATGCACTGGGAGACCTTGGATCCTTTAGGCCAAGGTCTTTGCAGGTACTCAGTATGAGGCAATGCCCATTCATTGAATAGGACTGTTTAATAGTAGCCAGGGCATGGTCTCTTTAATGAGGTCAAGTCCTGTCATCATTACTTGGGTAGTTTAAATGAAATGCTTGGGTTGAGTTGAATATGATACAATGATTCCAAAAAATCAAACTGGGCAGGGGGGAGGTAAAAAGTAACAGTTATCTCATTCTAATGAGGTGTGAAAGAAGAACCGATATAGAAGAAACAAGTATGGGTGGAGGACTGGAAGTGCTACAACCTTACTCTCATGGGAATTGGCTTAAAGAGGGAACAATACATACATCTAGAAAGATATAAAAGTTTTCTAAATTTATAAAGAAATAAAAGGGAGAGGGGATAGAATAAGGGAGAAATTTTTGGCAGGGTGTGTAGATTAAGAATTAGGAGGGTAGGGGGAGAAGATAAGGGAGGGACTCTTACAGGGGTGGATAGATTAAGCAACAGAAAGGCAAGGTAGTGGATAGAAGTAAATTAGACCCACGAGGAGGCATAGGGTAAAAAGGATAAATAGTGAGGAAAAATAGGATGGAGGGAATTATGCAACCAGTAATTATAATTTTGAATGTGAATGGAATGGATTTACCTATAAAACAGAAAAGAATAGTAGAAGGCATTAAAAATCAGAATCCAAAAATGTCATGTTTACAAGAGACTCAATTAAAAATGAGAAATGCACTAAGAGTTAAAATAAAGGTCTGGAGTAAAATTTATTATATTTTAGCTGATGGCGAAAAAAAAAGTAGGGGCAGCAATCATGATCTCAGATAAAGCTAAAGTTAAATAGATTTAATTAAAAGAAAGAAACTACACTATGTGTCACCAATATTATTCAATATTGCTTTAGAAATGCTAGTAATAGCAATAAAAGAAAAAGAAATTGAATGTATCAGAAGGAGAAATGAGGTAATAAATGATCTCTTTTTGCAGATGATATGGTGACATATCTGAAAAATCCTAAAGATTCAACTAAAAAATTCATTGAAACAATAATTTTAGCAAAGTAGCAGAATGTAAAATAAACCCACCCAAATCATCAGCATTCTTATATATCACCAACAAAACCCCATAAGAAGAGATAGCAAGAGATACCCCATTTAAAATAGCTGTTGGTAGTGTAAAATGTCCAAGACTATATCTGTCAAAACAGAGTCAGGGATTACATGAACATCATTATAAAACACTCTTTAATTTATTTTAATTTTTATTTAGTATTTTATTTTTCCCCAGTTACATGTAAAAATTTTTAGCATTCATTTTTAAAACTTTGAGTTCCAAATTCTCTCCCTTCCTCCCTTCCCATCTCCACCCTGTTGAGAAGACAAGAAATTTGATATAGGTTATACATGTGTAGTCATGCACAACATTTCCATTCCAAAACATTACAACATATCATGTTGTAAAAGAAAACATAGACTAAAAAAAAAAAAAAGAAAAAAAGAAAAACAACCCTCAAAAAAATAAAGTGAAAAAAGTCTGCTTCAATCTGTATTCAGACACCATCAGTTCTTTCTCTGGGGATGGAGAGCATTTTTCATCATAAATCCTTCAGAGTTGTCTTGGATCATTGTATCGTTGAGAATAGCTAAGTCATTCACAGCTGTTACTTTGTACATAGTAGATTTCTTTTTGCACCAGCTCATGAAAATCTTTCCAGGCTTATAAAACACTCTTTATACAAATAAAGTCAGATTTAAATAATTGGAGAAATATTGATTGTTTATGGCTAGGCACAGCCAATATAATAAATATGACAATTTTACCTAACTAATCTATTTATTCAATGCCATCCCAATTAAATTAATAAAAGATTATTTTAATGAGTTAGAAAAAATAGCAAAATTCTTTTGGAAGAACAAAAGGCCAAGAATTTCAAAGAAATAAATGAAAAAAATGTAAAAGAAAGACTTTCAACAGTACCAGACCTCAAATTATATTATAAGGCAGTAAATATAAAAACTATCTGGTACAGACTAAAAAGCAGGAAGGTCAGTGAAACAGACGAGAGATACAATCCACAGTAGCAAAGGATTATAGTAACCTTGTGTTTGACAAATGCAAAGATTTAAGTTTTTTGGGATAAGAATTCATTATTTGGCAAAAATGGGTGGGGAAAGCTGGAAAGCAGTCTGGCAGAAATTGGACATAGACAAGTATCTTAAACCATGTACCAAAATAAAGTCAAAATGGATACATGACCTAGAGATATAAAGGGAGATATCACAAGAAAATTGTGTTTGTCCTTCATTCTTGAAGAAGACCATGACATCAAGATGATGCCATGACTTGCAGTTGATGTTGATTTGATAGAGGAAGGGCTGTGCAAGGTCACCAACCTCACTTTCTCCTCCTGAGCCATCTGGGTCCAGTAACCAGATATTCATCAGGAAGACTGGAGATGGCCCAGGATGCAATGGGAGACCCTGGCCCTTTCAGGCCAAGGTCTTATCACATTCTCCCTTTGAGTGAGATACACCCATTTAATGAGTAGGCTTCTTTAAGTTACTCAAGGGATGACCCCTTTTATAAAAAAAAATCAAACTGGGAGGCGAAGATCCTCAGGGTTCCTGGGTGAAAGAGAAACAATTACTATTTAGTTGTTACATCCACTCACTGCTAGGTGGGTGGGGACTTCTTGTCCAGGCTACGAGCTCCAGAGTGAATTGGGTTTAAGGCTTGGTCTCTGAGCAAGAAATATAGCCAGTAAACCCAGAGGAAGAAAGGCAGCTTTTGGCCGTGGTGTTTACCTTCCCCTGAGCAGAACACCAGAGAAGAGGTGAGGAGAGGGGAGGAGACATCTTAATGTCATGGTCCACCTCCAGAACGAAGGACAAACGCAAGCCAAGAGTGAGTAGCATCTCCTCTCCTCCCCTCCCCTCCCTTTCCCTCCCCTCCCTTCCCTCTCTCCTCTCCCTCTCTTCCCTCCTCTCCATAAGAAAATTAGAATAACATGGGACACATTACCTATCAGACTCATGGACAGCTGAACAGTTTATGAAGAAACAAGAGATAGAGAGCATTGTGACATGTAAAGTGGATAATTTCAATTAAATTAAAAAGTTCTTGTGCAAATGGAATCAATGTAGCTAAGATTAGAAGGAAAGCGGAAAAATGGGGAAAATTTTCATAGTCTCTCAAACGAAAGTCTCATTTCTCAAATATGTAAAGAATGTCAAATTTATAAGAATGTGATCATTGATAAATGGTCAGAGGTTATGAATAGGCAGTTTTATTAATGAAGAAATTGAAATTATATAGAATCACGTGGAAAAATGCTCTGAATCATTATTGATTAGAGAAATACAAATTAAAACAGCTTTGAGATATTATTTAACACCAATCAGATGGGCTAAAATGATACATGCCCTTCTATGGGGAAGGACTGAACAAGAGGTATATGACGGTGAAGGAACACTACTGTGCTGTAAGAAATGAGGAGCTGGTTGATTTTAGAAAAACATGGCAAGACTTAGCTCTATGAAGGAGGATGCTCTCCACCTTCAAAGAAAGAACTGATAAATACAAGTATGTACAGTACAGTTTTACATATATGTGTGTGTGTGTGTGTGTGTGTGTGTGTGTCTTCACATTTAATTGTAGCTTTCTCTAGGGTGGATTTGGGAAGGAGGGAGAAAAAAGTGCACAGTAGAGATGAAAGAAACCTGAGAGGGAAGCACAGAAAAACTGGGTTTTGAAAACAATGTACAGTATTTTTTACATAATTTTTTAAAGTAATCTTCTGAAATGGCAATCCTTGGTTTTATATTGAAACCTCTCTTTATATTCTGCTGTGTACATGGAAGTGTTCTTTTTTTTCATTTTGTATTTAAGTTTAAAATGAATGAAAAAAATAAATTTTAAAAAAGCATTGTTTTTTCAATTAATAAAAATCTATTTGCTCTCTCTTACCTTTCCCCGCCATGGCAAAAAAAAAAAAATAAAGGAAAAATAAAGCCCCAATAAATGAATATATATAGTTAAAGAAACAATTTGCTACATTGGTCATATTCCAAAAATGTATACCTCATTCTACTCCCTGAGTCTATCACCTCTATTAGGCATACTTTACAATTGGAATGGTGGTTACATGGGTTGATCAGAGTTCTTAAGTGTTTCAAAACTATTTTTACAGCTGTTGCTGCTACTATGTAGTTGTTCTCTTGGTTCTTCTCACTTTACTTTTCATCAGTTCATATAAATCTTCCCAATCCTCTCTTTTATTATTTTTTAAAGCATAATAGTATTACACTACATTAATATGCCATAATTTGTTTAGCCATTATTTAATTGATGATATTCTCCACCCCCTTACTTTACAGTTCTTTGCCAACACAAAAAAGAACTGCTATAAATATTTTTCTATATATGAGTCATTTTCTTCTTTATTTGATCTCTTTGGGATGTAGGCATAGCAGTGGCACTGTGGAGTCAAAGGGTATACTCAATTACTTAAGTACCTTTGGGGGAATAGTTCCAAATTGCTTTGCAGAATGACTGAACCATCTCAAAACTCCACCAATAGTACATCAGTGTACCCCTTTTCCCCATGATCTATCAAGGACTTTTAATGATCCAAGCTTCTGCCAGAAACCTGTAGTTTTTTAGTACCTATAGTTTTTTTGGTGATGTTCTTTTAGTACCTTTTTTTTAGTACCTATAGTTTTTTTTTGGTGATGTTCTGAGTATAACAGCCCCTATATCTCCCTGGTCTTCACTTGGAGAGCAATGGTGTGCTATAATAGGATCATAGATTTACAGATCACTTAGTCCAAGCCCCTCATTTTGAAGGTGAAGAAACTAAGACCCAGAGAATTAAAGTGACTTCCCCAAGGTCACACAAGTACTAAGTGGTTCAAACAGGATATGAGCCTGCACCCTCTAACTCTGAATCTTGAAGTTGTTCCATCGTATGACGCAGCCTTTGAGTTATGGTACACTACTTTCTCCAAAGAACTAAAGTTGAAGACTGCCCAATGGGCCATGAAGAGGTGTGTGATGGATATGAATAGGTTGTATCACTAAGAATCAAAAATGTATGCAGGAGAGGTAGAGTAATTATATAAATAAAAATGAAAAAGAAGATGGGCTGGTCAAATAGTTAGTGTGAAGGATAACTGATGTTAATGCATATGCTCCATCAGTATCCTCACAACTTCAGTAGAAACTGAAGAACACTCTAAGCATTTTGGGTGGACTTCCTATGACATTCTTATGGGAGGACATGGTTGATTATTGCACAGCCTGGGCAGTCATGGATGGACTGGGATGTGTATCATCAGAAAGAATACATATATAAATGAGAACACAGGCCCATCAAAGTATGTACTTCTGCCAGTGCAAAAGATGCTCTGATGACTCTGTGATCTCACTGATTCAGGTTCTAAACTCAGTTCCATCTAAGGTCCCTCTCAATCCTGCAATTCTATTATTTTCTAACTCAGATTTTACCAAATCACTAAAGAAAAAATACCTACAGGGGAAAATAGAAAATTCCCAAATTTACACAACTGGTTTATTCATTAATTCTAGTGGCAGAAGAACTGGAACTTATACCTTCTTTGTAGTACCATGACTCAGCTCCATCTTCTAGATCTCATCCTCTTTTCTTTCTCTGGGTGTATTCTCCATATGAATTCATATCCCTTCCTTCTTTACCCGCCCCCCCCCCCCAGCCCTCAGACCCATAAGGAGCATTTCAAGCCTCAGGATGAAATAAGATTTTGACTTGATCTCTTCCTAGCAGATTTTTGACAACCCCCATGGGCCTCTGTATCAGAGAGGAACTTAAGAATGCCTTTTTTTATTTCTCCATAGAGTGCTTGCCTTTCTCTACTTTCAGAGCTGTTCTCGAGGAACTCAGAATCCCTATATTTCTCCCAAACTCTCTAGCATATGGGGAAAAACACCAATAAACTATTCCACACTACCATGTTTAGCTAAGTTTGTTACTCCTCTTTGAACATCTGTATTTAAAATGTGATGCCTATGGAGGACCATTTGGAAAGATCTTAGGTCTTCAAATGGGAAGGGATCTTGAGATCCAGTCCCACCCCTTCATTTTACATGTAGGGAAACTGAGGTGCAGAAAGTTTAAAAGATCATACAGAAGTAAGGAGAGTGAGGATTTGAACCCAGGTTTTCTAAATCTAGTGCTTTTCCCAAGTTATATCTCCCACTGAACATCACAATCTAATTCATCAAGTTAAAGTCCTGACTTCTTCATCCTTTTGAGGAACACAGGATCAGATGACTAGTTCTTACTATGGCCCTGGGGCTTTGGATAATTGACCTGCTTTCTATAAGTTTCAGTTTTCTCATCTCTAAAGTGGAGGAGTTGCTGTAAATTATCTCTAAAGTCCCTTCCGGCCCCATAATTCATAATTTACTTTCCTTCTGTATCTTATTAAATTTTGGATTAGCATCCAAGAGATCTGGGTGCTTAGTATTCTGAAACAAGCTAATTCTGATCTTAAACAAGTGATTTAATTTCTCTGGCCTCAGCATGCTCATCTGTAAAATAATAATATTGGCAACCACTCACATTAACATAGCCATTTACAGATGGCAAAGCTCTTTACTCACAACACCCTCTGAGATTAGTAGTGCAAGTATTATTACGCTTGTGTTATAGGTGACAAAATAGATCCAACAAGCTTGCACTTTCCAAGGCTAGAACCCAGGTGTCCTACCTCTAAATCCTGGTCTAGGAATCTTGGCCTCTACAGATCTTCCAACTCTAGGTAGTATGGTAGATAGAGTACTAGTTCTGATATTAGGGAGATAAGAATCTAGATCTACCCTCAGACACTAGATGGGTGACCCTGAGCAAGTGATTTAACTTCTGTGTGCCTCAATTTCTTCATCTGTAAATCTAGTATAATAATAGCACCTACCTCCCAGGGTTGTAGTAGGGACTTAATAAATACATCTTTCATTACCTTTATACTGACTCTTATACATATGCATATGTTTGAGTCAGTATAAATTGCAGTATAAACATATTCCTATGTTTATACTGAAATTTCTCTTGGACCCTTGCTCCAGGACAGTGTTTTCCCTGAGTAGTACAGACCCTCACCCTTATTTTCCTTCTCTCTTTCCACCAAAGAGCTGACTATCCTCCATACTCTGTAGTTGGCACTATGCTGGCATTGTGACACAAAAACCAAACAAAATACATCTTGTCTTCAAACAATTGAAAATTTAGTAAGTGTAATAAGACATGCTCTCTGATATGTTATCACAATACAGTGTATGTTGGAAACCTACAGTGGATATGGTACAGGGAGCTATGAGATTATATTAGTGACAACATTTCTGGCAAGGAGCTAATAAAGCTCATTTATCTTTCTCTGCCTTTCTGTCCTATAGATGTCATTTTTAACGTTGGGTTCAGTTATCATCACTTGGCACACTCTCCAATCTATGTACTTACCCCTAATTTCCCTCCTAAACTTCATTCTTATATTACCAACTGTTTACTGGGTCTCTCCATTTGGATATCAGGAGGCATGTCAGATTCAACATGTACAAAAAAGAACATAATAGATTTTCTCCAGAACACATCCTTTCTCCAAACTTCCCTATTTCTTTTTATGATACCACCATCCTTCCTTCTACTCACCCAGGTTCACAACCTTGAAGTTGTCTTCTTCACGCTTCACATCCAATTCCTGTCAATTTTACTTCCATACTGTCCCTGGAATCTGTCCCTGCCTCTCTATTCAGATAGCCTCTACCACTGCAATGGTCTCCAAATTGATCTTTCAGCCTCCAGGGTCTCTATAGTCAATCTGCCCTCCATATTCCTGACCATGTTGCACCCTCCTCCCATACATATACTCACAAAGCTTCAATATCTCTCTATTGTCTCTAGGATGAAACATAAATTTCTCACCACAGCATTTAAAATCCTCCCCAATCTGGAGTCCATCTACCTTTCCAATTATTTCATATTACTCAACTTCTTCAACTGTTCCAGCTGAACTTACTTGCTACCATTTCCCCTTAGGAAACATTCCACCTCTGACTTCAGTACCTTTGTATAAGTGACCCTCCCCACACCCCATATCTGAAATGTGTATCCTCCTTACCTCTGCTTCCTAGAATGCTTAATTTCCTGTAAAGCTGTGGTGCTAGCTTCTTTATCAAGCTCTTTCTTATCCCCTAGTAGTTAGCACTCTCTCACTTTTTAAATTAGTTTGTATATAAGTACCAATATGTATTTCGTACTTATTCACTTGTGTATATATTATATTATTGGACCCTGCCTCTGCTTTTTGCCCTTGTCTATAATAGACTGCTAATAATTGTTTGTTGAAGTGAAAGGAGGCAATTAGAAAAAATTCAGGGAGAAGATGATATTTGATGGGACTTGGAAGTAAAGATGGGATGCCAATAGATCAGGCATGTAAAACCAGAAGCCCACAGGCCATAAGGGGCCCAGGGGCACTCTAAAGGATTTTGGGCAGCCCATGAAAAATGTAGAGGATGTTTTCCTTTATGCTTTTTGTGGGCTTCCCAAAATTCTTTGGTGGGCCACAGGTTGTGCAGGCCTGAAAGAGATGAAGCTTCAGTTCAAGGAGAAAGAAGTTTTGTTGTCCCATGGTGATTTAGAGTTGTAGAATCATGGAATTTGAGAGCTGGAAGGGACATTGGTGGCCATCTAGTCTGACCCACACAGGAAATGAATTCCCACTCTAATATTTTCAACAAATGGTTGTTCAGTCTGCTTGAAGACCCCCAAGGAGAAGGAGCCCACCATCTCTTTGGGGAAAGCCATTTCATTTTTGGACAGCTTTGATTGTTAGGACATTCTTCTTAAAATCAATTCTAAATTTACCTTTTTACAACTTCTATCCATTACTCCTGCATCTGCCCTTTGGAGTAAAATAGAACAAATCTAGTACTTTTGAATTATAGACCTTTAAATATTTGAACGAAGTTCTCACATCCCTTATAAATTTTCTTTTCCCCATGCTACAAATGCCCAGTTACTTCAGTTAAGTTTTATATGTTCTGAAATCAAGACCCATCAGCAACTTGGTTGTCTTTTTTCTGGACATTATACAACTTATCAATATCCTTAAACCATGCTGTTCATGAACTGAACACAGTAGTACAGATGAGGTCTGATGAGGGTCAAGTTCACTGAAACTATCACTTCCCCATTCCTAGAAGCTATGTCCTTCTTAATTCAGCCCAAGGTCACATTACATTCCTACAAGTGCCACATCATATCATTAATTCATGTTAAACTTACACTTTACTAAAGACCCCAGATCTTTTGCAGAGTATTTCCTCTCTATCTATACCTCTTCCATCTTATATTTGTGGAGTTCATTTTTTTTGGTACCCAAGGGTAAGATTTTAAATTTATACCTATTGGGTTTCACTTTTAGGTTCAGCCTAAACTCTAGTCTTTCAAACCCTTTTGGATCCTTACTGTCATCCATTTTTGTGTTATCTGCAAATATGATATACCATTTGTGCCTTATCCAAGACATTAATAAAAGTGTTAACACGGTATCATACCAAATATGGCTCTCTGGGATACTCCATTGGAGACCTCTTGCCATGTTGACAACAAACTATTAAAACTTTTCTTTGAGTTGGGTCATCCAACAGTTCATGTGATTGTACTGTTGTTTAATTTATATCCTTCTATCCTTTGCACAAGAATAATATGAAATATTTTATCAAAAGCTTTGCTAAACTGTAATTAAATTTTTAGGATTCCTCTCATCTACTACTTTAGTAATCTTGCAAAAAATGAAGTTAGTCTGATATGACCTTTTATTGATGGGGCCATGATGACTCTTGTAATCATTTTCTAAATATTTGCCAGTCATCTCTTTGATGATTCAGGCTAGAATTTTTCCAAGAGTCCAAGTCAAATCACTGGCATATAGAAACTTCATTTTCTTCCATTTCTTGAAAATCAGAAAATTTGCCCTTCTCCAGTCTTATGATACCTCCTTCATTTTCTACAGTGTTCTAAATATCCTGACTTAGTGGTTCAGCTATCGCATCTGCCAATTCTTTTAAGATCTGAGATGCAGTTCTTGACCAGGTGACAAATTCATCAAGGGTAACCCCTTTCCTCTTACTATCTCAATTCTCTGTTAGTCATTTTCGTTCTGTTATTTTCATTGTAAAGGCCATTCACTTTTGAACAAAGTAAGTTTTGAGCAGTTCCATTTTCTTTTTACTGTCAGTTATGTTTGCTTCACCCACCCCCAAGTGAACATCCAATCCTTCTTTAATCCTCCATTTCCTTCCAATATAAATAAAAACACACTTTATTGGTGATTATCTTTAGGTTCTCTCATCAACTTCTGCACATTCTGAGATTTAGTATTCTCACACTCTTTTTACAGAACCATACCAGTCTTATTCATTTCCTACTACCTGGCTTGCTTCCAACTTCTTTCTATTTCTTTCTTAAATCTGAATTGATTGGTGAGTATCCTGTGCATCCACATTTGTCTCTTCAGACAAATCCCATTTTTCCTCTTCCTTAGAACTACTTGCCTTTGTGTCTTGTGAATTTTATTCCTGAGCATCTCCTATCCCTCCTGAACTGAATCCCCCTATAACATTTTAGTCTTTGTCATCCTATCTTTCCTCTGAACACACTGACATCTCCTTTCATTAGATCTAGGGTGCATATCAGATTATACCCACTTTTCCTGTCCATTTCTATCATAAATTCTAGCCACTTCTTCCCCAGGTCCCTCTCAATTCAGTGCCAGCTCTGTGAGTGACAGTAAGATACAGAAGAGAACCAACATTATTGGTTTCTTCACCTTTTGAAAGATAAAATTTTCAGTAAGACAGATGAAGAAATCATTCGCTGCAAGGGGATGGAGACAAGATGGCAGAGTAACAGCATGAACTTTCTGGAGCCCTGCCCCCAAGCCCAGCCAAACACCTGTAAAAAATGGCCCTAAACAAATTTTGGAGCTGCAGAACCTACAGAATGACAGAGTGAAGCTAATCTTCAGCCTAAGACAACCTGGAAGGTTGCTGGGAAGTGTCTATCATGCCACACTAGGGGCAGGGCGCAGTCCAGGGTAGACCGCATCAGCACAGACAGGACCTGAGCAGACCTTGAGGAGACTGAATCTCTCATACCTGAGGCAGTTTCCAGACTTCAGGACCCCAAAATGCCAAGGACAAATTGGAAGGTCAGTGGAAAAAATCTGTGAGTCCAGTGTGGGAGAGTGGAGTGGTCTGGCCCCAGCTCCAGGGCAAGTGAGGGGGAAGGAGGTGAAGGAAAGCATAGCAGTAACAGCAGCAGCAGGGACAGCTGCAGCCACTGCTTCTTGAGCTCTAGGCCCACAGATTGTGGGGGAATCAACCAGCTGATAGTACAAACCCCATCCCCACTGCAGCAGAGATCTACCTTGACAAAGAGCTCAAAAGTCAAGTAAATGGCTGGGGAAATGAGCAAAAACCAAAAAAGAATCAGACTATAGAATCTTACTTTGGTGACAAGGAATACCAAATGCATACAGAAGATAACAAAGTCAAAACTCCATCTAAAGCCGCTAAGAAAAATATGAATGAGTCTCAGGTCATGGAAGAGCTCACAAAGGATTTTGAAAATCAAGTAAGAGAAGTAGAGCGAAAATTGGGAAGAGAAATGAGAGTGATGCAAGAAAATCATGAAAAATGAGTCAACTGCTTGCTAAAGGAGAACCCAAAAATGCTGAAGAAAAAAACACTGTAAAAAATAGACTAACCCAAATTACAAAAGAGATCCCAAAATCCAATGAAGCGAAGACTGCCCTAAAAAACTGAATTGGCCAGATGAAAAAGGAAGTCCAAAAGCTCATTTAAGAAAATAACTCCTTCAAGATTAGAATGGAGCAGATAGAAGATAATGACTTTATGAAAAATCAGGAAATTATAAAACAAAACCAAAGCAATGAAAAAATAGCAATGTGAAATATCTAATTGGAAAAACAACTGCCTGATTTAAAATAGATCCAGGAGAGACAATTTAAAAATTATGGGACTACCTGAAAGCCATGATCCAAAAAAGAGCCTAGACATCATCTTTCAAGAAATTATCAAGGAAAACTGCCCTTATATTCTAGAATCAGAGGGTAAAACAAATATTAAAAAAATCTACTGATCACCTCCTGAAAGAGATCCCCAAAAGAAAACTCCCAAGAATATTGTAACCATATTCCAGAGCTCCCAAGTCAAGGAGAAAATATTGCAAGCAGTCAGAAATAAACAACTCAAGTATTGTGGAAATACAATAAGGATAACACAAGATCTAGCAGCTTCTACATTAAGGGATCACAGAGCTTGGAATATGATATTCCAGAAGTCAAAGGAGCTAGGATTAAAACCATGAATCATCGACCCAGCAAAACTGAGCATAATATTTCTTTTTCTTTTTTTTTTAAAAATAAATTTATTTAACTTTGTACATTCATTTTCACAAGATTTTGGGTTCCAAAATTTTCTCCACATTTG
>CM053770.1:387467549-387485700 GCA_028658325.1 Potorous gilbertii | reverse complement strand
ACCTGTGCGTCTGTGGGTGGAGGGACCTTCACAGCCGCCCGGAGATTCAGGTCCCTGACACCTGCTGGGCTCTGTTCGGTCCTCTCAGTGCCGCGTGGCCGGGCAGATCTCTGCGGCCGGGGCCGGGGGAGGGGAGGACTCCGCTCCCGTCCAGGGTACCTTTGCGGTCGTTTTTTCAGGGCTCTCTGCAGCAGAAATCTCCTTCACTGTGTTGCTGCGCGGCTTCCACTGTTCCAGAATTTGTCAGGAGTTCTTTTTACAGGAAATCTGTGGGCTGTGGGTTCGGACCTAGCATAGGTGAGTCTTTCTACTCTGCCATCTTGGCTCCGCCCCCGAGCATAATATTTCAAGGGAAAATATGGTCATTCAATGAAATAGAAGACTTTCAAGCATTCTTGATGAAAAGACCAGAGTTGAATGGAAAATTTGACTTTCAAACACAAGAATCAAGGGAAGAATGAAGAAGTAAACAAAAAAGAAAAATTATAAGGGACTTACTAAAGTTGAACTGTTTACATTCCATTCCATTATATTTCCTACATGGAAAGATATTTATAACTCTTGAAACTTTTTTCAGTATTAGGATAGTTGGAGGGATTATATACATATAGACAGAGGGCACAGGGTGAGTTGAATAGGAAGGGAATGATATCTAAAAGAATAAAATTAAAGGATGAGAGAGGAATTATTTGGGAGGAGAAAGGGAAAAATAGAATGGGGCAAATTATCTTTCACATAAAAGAGGCAAGAAAAAGCTTTTTCAATGGAAGAAAAGAAAGGGGAGGTGAGAAGGAAAAAGTGAAGCTTACTTTCATCACATTTGACTTAAGAAGGGAATTACATGCCTACTCAATTTCCTTTAAAAAATCTATTTTACACTCCAGGAAAGTAGGGGAGAAGGGGATAAGTAGGAATGGGGGGATGATAGAAGGGAGGACAAATGGGAGGAAGGTGTAGGTAGAAGTAAATGCTTTTGAGGAGGGATAGGGTCAAAAGAGAGAATAGAATAAATTGGGGGCTGGATAGGATGGAGGGAAATATAGTTAGTTTTTACAACATGACTTTTATGGAAGTCTTATGTATAACTATACACGTATGACATATATTGAATTGATTGCCTTCTCAGTGGGGATGGGTGGGGAGGGAGGAAGGGAGAGAAGTTGGAACTCAAAGTTTTAGGAACAAATGTTAAAAATTATTTGTACATGCAACTGGGAAGTAAGATACACAGGCAATGGGGTGTAGAAATCTATCTTGTCCTCCAAGAAAATAGAAGGGACAGGGATAAGAGAAGGGAGAGGTGATAGAAGGTAGGGCATATTGGAGGAATGGGTAATCAGAATGCACACTGTCTTGTGGTGGGCACAGGGGAGAGAAGGGGAGACTCAAAATCTTGTGGAAATGAATGTTGAAAATTAAAAATAAATAAATTAGAATTTAAAAAATAAAAATAAAAAAAAGAAACCATTAGCTGCTCTGTTTTTGGCAGAGGAGAAAGCTTCGCAAATATGTGGATAGTTGAAGTCCTCCATAACTAACATATCATTTTCTGTTCCAGATTTGTGATACTTTCCGTATTCTTCATCTATTTCTTCTATCTCGAGGTTCTATAGCAGGCTCCAATGACAAAATTCCTTCTGTTTCTCTTTCTTTAACTTTCATCCAAACACCCTCCTTTCATGCTTTCCTGCTCTGGTTACTGAATTTCCTCTCATGAATATATCTTTTTACTATAAAATCATCCATTCCCCCTCCTTCTCTTCCTTCCCGCCCCCAACTTGCCCTTTCTTAAGACATATCCATTGAGAGATGTGATCAACTTACAGGATTCACTTCAGCAAGTCTCAGCAATACCTGTGAGAGTAAATTTGCCCTCCTTGCATTAGGACTTTTGTTTCTTTTGTTTGTTGCCTAAACTTTGAGCCTTTGTTTATGGATTCTTGATGCTACGGGTTGTAACACTGGCTCTTTTCTTGAATTTTTTGTCCTCTTGGCCTTCCACTTGCTTGTCTTCTTTCTTGGAGGCTATAGTATCTAACTCCAGGAGTATATATGGGCAGTCCTCTCCTTTAACCATCCTTTTTAGTTCAAAGCCCTTCTAATTAAACATAGAAGACATCCAGGATATACATTTTAAAAAACTTTTAAAAAATATTATCAAGAACTTATTTTCTCTCCCTCTTACCTGCTCTTCTCCCTGACGCCACCACTGGAAAAGCAAAAGTAAAACAAAAAGAACTTGTGACAAGTATACATAGTCAAGTGAAATAATTTGCCACATTGTATCTCATTCTGCATTCTGAGTCCATTGCAGCTGTGGGGAACCTGTGACTCTGAGGTCACAGGTGGCCCTTTAGGTCCTTAGGTGTGGCCCTTGGACCGAATCCAAACTTCACAGAATACTATAATTATAATTGGTCACTGCAGTGATCAGAGTTCTTAAGTCTTTCAAAGCTTTTGGTCATTACAATTGTAATTTGAATTGTGGTAATAGAAATTATTCTAGGTTTGCTCACTTCACTGCTTCAGTTCATGCAAATCTTCCTAGGTTTCTCTGAAATCATGTCTTTCATCATTTCTTTTTTTTTTTTTATTTTTTGTGAGAGTGTTGGGGTTAAGTGACTTGCTCAGAGTCACACGACTAGTAAGTGCCAAGTGTCTGAGGCTCCTTGATTTTTTTCATCATTTCTTAAAGCACAATAATATTACATTATATCAATGCACCACAATTTGTTCAGCCATTCTCCCAGTGATGGGCATCTTCTAAGTTTCCATATTTTTGGCCTCCACAAAAAGAGCTGCTATAAATATTTTTGTCCATAGGGATCCTTTTATTCTTTCTTTGATCTCTTTGAAGTATAAGTGTAGTAGTAGTATTTTTTAAAAAATTTAATTTAATTTTTTTCAATTAACACAAATATTTTTTCTTTTCTTCCCACCTCCTCCACCTATTGGAAAAAAGAAAAGAAAAACATCTCTTGTGACAGATATGAATAGTCAGACAAAGCATGTGGTCATGCCCATATAATAGATATGTTAGTCTACCCTTTAGAGTCTATTCATCACCTCTCTTTCAGGAAGAAGGGAGGATATTTTTGCATGGATCCTCTGAAATTGTGATTGGTCATTTTATTGATCTGGGTTCTTAAGCCCTTCAAAGTGGTTTGTCTTGACAGTGTTGTTACTGTATAAATTATTTCCTTGGTTCTGCTTATTTCACTCTGCATCGGTTCATACATGTCTTTCCAGCTTTATCTGAAAACCTCCCTTCCATCATTTCTTATGGCAAAATAATATTTGATTCCATTCTTATGGCCCCTTAATTTCCATTTCTTTGCCACCACAAAAAGGTGCCATAAACATTTTTATATATATGGATTCTTTTCCTCTTTCTTTCACCTTTTTGGGGATATAGACTTAATAGTGGTATTGCTGATTCAAAAGGAATGCACAGTTTAGTGTCTTTGAGGTCATAGTTGCAGATTGTTTTCTAGAATGACTGGACCATTTTTTATAGATCCGGTAATAGCAATGCATGGATGTGCTTGTTCTCCCTTAGTTCCTTCAACGTTTGTCATTTTCCTTTTTTTGGGGGGGGCATCTTTGTCAATCTGAATAGTTTTAATTTGCATTTCTATCATGATGATAATGAGGCAATTGGGGTTAGGAGATTTGCCCAGCATGGCTCAGCTAGGGTGGATTTGAATTCAGTACTCCTGACTCCAGGGCCTTTGCTCTAGCCACTGCACCACTTAGCTGTCTCTGCTTGGATTTCTTCCTTTTAGAGTTGCCTGTTCATGTTTGAACCATTTATTAACTGGGAATTGGGTCTTAGTCTTATAAATTTGAATCAGTTTCTTATGTAACTTGGAATTAGAACATTTATCAGAAAAACTTGCTGCAAAAAATTTTTCCAGTTAACTTTTTCCCTTTTAATTTTAACTTCATTGATTTTATTTTTACCAAAACTTTTCAGTTTTACACAATTTACACAAATTGCCCAGCAAATACATTCCTAGCTGTCCTCCATCTCTGTCCAGGGGTTTGCTAATACGATGTTGTAAGCCAAATATCCAGAGATCCAAATATCATTCTCAGGCACCACCTTCACATCCCAAAGTAATTTTTGTCTTCAGCATCCCTGGCCTTCAATAATCAACAGGGAGGAGAAGAGAGTCTGTTCCCCTGTGGTCTTCAGTTTCTTGCCCAACACTTTTTCATCATTGGCAACATGTTTTAGGTTCCTTCTGGCAGTGTCATTTGTATTCACGGGGGTCACTCAAAATGGATGTTGTCGTCTCTTTTGCTAAGAATTGAGGTGTTCTCTGCTGGGTCTTGGATTCATGCCCCAGGAAGATAGCAGACCTCATTTATCAGGCCGACAAATAGTCTCTTCATTTCTCCAGAACAGCGAATCACTACCACCCTCCTCTTTCTCCTGTACTTCACTGGAAGTTTGGAAACACTTTACATATATTATCTCATTTGGTTCTCCTGATAATCCTGTGCGACAGGTGCTTTTATTCCCATTTTTTCTGCTGCCGGGAGAGGTTAGGTGACTTGCCCCAGTGTCACATACTTAGTGTATGTCTGAGGCTGAATTTGAACTGAGGTCATGCTCTAAGTCCAGCACTATATTTATTGTATCTCCTACCTGCGAGCCAGCGGGGGAGGGTGTGAGGGGGTACAACTAGGTGGGACAGAGGGGAGCTGGAGAGGACGGTAGGAAGGCCACAGAAAGTAGGCCACACAAGGCAAGGGGAAAACAAAGGACAGTTGGGTAGGCGGGAGCGGCAGCCAGAAATGCTAGAAGGGAGAACCCTCGCCCCAAGCCAGCTTGGGCAACCCGGCTTTCCAGGTGCAAAAGAATGATAAAGTCACGCCCCCTGCCCCTCTCACAACACAGACGCATAGACAGACAGACAGACACACGGGCGCGCACACACACACACACACACACACACACACGTACACACACACACGCGCACACACACAGTCACGCAGCTTCGGCCTCCGGGCACTCGGGAGAGGGGGAAGGGTGCGATCCCAGAGCGTGGCGAGCAGACTGGGGTGCCAGTCGATCTTTAGGTCTGCATGGCCAAGGGCTTATGCTCGGAGCGGAGAGGGAGGTTTGGGGGTGGTCTCTAAGGGCGACGCCCTAGACTGGGCCGGGCTGGGCGGGATAAGGAGGGAAGGCGGGCCGACCGGAGCTCTCCAAGCTGCTCGCCTTTGGGGAGCTCACTCTCTTGGAGCCGGCAACCTGGCAAGATGAGTTCTCGCAACTTCGAGCAGATCTTCTACCAAGTCGGACACTTTGGCAGGTACAGGGGTTGGTGCGGTAGGTTTCTACCTTGTCACCAAAATCCTCTTCCCCAATGGAGTTACCTCTCCTTTCCCTCTAACTTCTTTTCTCTCTTGGGAAAGGGGGAAAGAAAAGAGAAGAGAGAGATCTATCGTTTTTTGGCTTTTATCTTCTTCCCCTCCCCCTCTTCCTCTCTTTCTCCCTTCCCCTCTTTCTCCTCCTTTTCTCTCCTTCCCTTCCCCTTTTCCAGTCACCTCTCCTCTCTTCCTGTTCTCCCCAACTTCTCTCTCCTTTCTTTCTTTTTCTCTTCCTCCACCCTCCCCTCCCCTTCTTTCCTTCCCATCTCCCCACTCCTTGTAACGTGTTTCTGACTTCGTTCCCCATCCAATTTCTCTTCTTTTCTTCTTCTTTCTTCCTTATTCTCCTCTATGCTTTCCTTCAACAGAAAAAGAGAAAAAAAATGGGTCAGGGAGAAGAGGAAGTTTCCCCTTTCTTTGCCCCCATGGTGCGTGATGTGTTTGGGTCTGTGCGTGCGGGCACTTCTGGTACCCAATTAGACTTGCTGCTGCGGGCTTTAGCTGGGAACAGTTCTACCTCTCCTGGAGAGTCATTATCACCCCAGATTCCCTTCCAAGGCTCTAGGCGGGTGTTGTCCTCACTTGACTCCTGTTCTTGGTGTAGGACTGGAGGAAAGGGAGGCGCTGGAAAAAGCTTACAGATGTTGGGACAGAGAAAGAATGCCTCTCCCCTAACTCTCAGGTCAAGGATGAGTTCCAGGAAAGGAAAAAGTTTGGTTAGACCGTGGCAGTATAACTTTTTTAAAGTCCCTTACTCAGAGGAGATGCGTTACAGGTGTGTCTTTCCGCCCCTCTCTGCATAGAACTCAGATCCTTCCTCTAACATCCAAGACAGTCCAATGCTGTCTTCTTTCCCCACTTGCTCTAACAAATTCTGCTTTCCCAAAGCTTTGCTTGGTCTTCGGACTTCTAGAGTCTCTCACAATACCTCATCCTGAGTAGGGGTTACGTAAATATTTGTGGAATGGATGACTTTTTGACTGTGAGCGACATCTCCTGATCTTCCTTTTTTATTTTCCACACTGATGCTTTTCCGGTAGTGGGGGGTTCAATATGTTGTTGAGTGAATGAATGAATGACTGAAATTAAGGCAAAGTACTTTCAGTTTTAAAGCAGGTGCTTTATGACTTCACAGAAGTGAGAAAAGGACTTAACCAACTCTTTCTTCTTTTAGAAGCCTTAAATCTTGTGGAGTGCTAATGAGGGTTAGGAAGAGCATCTCATCTGTCTGCTGGGGCAGAGGTGGTGACAGTTCCAAGTACAGTCACTTTAAGACCTTGACAGCAGGGACCACATTTTATTTAATGTTTCTATCTTTTCTCCAGGGCCAAGTTTGGGTTGTTTTGTTTTGTTTGTTGAAATTCTGTTGGAGAGAGATCACAGGAAGTGGACAGGTGTGACTTGGCATTGGTCAGTTGGACAAAGATGGCTTATTTAGGCCAAACTAAGTGACCTTAGTGAGCCAACAGAAATGTGTGTATAGTGTATTTAAAACCTGAATAAATGGTGCCTATTTCTCTTACGTTATTTCTTTGCATAATAAAAGATTTACTTCTGGATACCTGTCCCTGTTCTCAGGATGATGCCAAACAATCTTGGGGAAACAGGCATGTACAGGTGGGATACAGTCAAGATTTCACCTTAATGTGATTTGACAGTGTCTAGAAATATATTTATATTGAAAAAACGCCAGGGGTCATATGTTCTAGCAGCCAAAGTGGAATGGATCGAGGTTGTCCAAAGAAACATATCTAGAATAGAAATCAATGTAATCTAGTAACCTATAATAATGACAGAGATTTTGCATAGTTTTAAAGTTTACAAAGCTCTTTTCTTCCATTATTTCATTTAAGTTTTACAATAACCTGATGAGGTAGGGAATACAGGTTTTATTTATCTCCATTTTATAAATGAGAAATTGAAGTTCTGAGTAATTTCGTGCCTTGAGGGGGAAGAGTGTATCACAACTGGTGTCAGAGTTGTAGTTTGGACCCTGGCCTAGTAGATTTATCATTCATGTGCAGATTACACCAGATCTACATATCCATTCCTTGACTTGCTCCTGAGTTCTAGTTCCATGTCACAATCTGCCTATTGGACATTGCCCCTGTTGGACTATCTGTTTTTGCTATTGCTCAGTCATTTCAGTCCTGTCCGACTTGTCATGACCCTATTTGGTGTTTTCTTGGCAGAGATACTGAAATGGTTGGCCAAATTCCCTATCTTCAAAACTCCTTACGTTTCTCACCAAATCCACCCCTCTTTTCAACTTCCTATTTCTGTGGAGGGTAATACCATCCTTCAAAATCTATATTCCACCACCTTCACCTAGATTCACAACCACCTTCTAACCATGATTCTAACTCTGCAGCATCTCTCTTTATTCTCCTTTCAACTCATAACTCCTACCCCTCATCATATATTATCCTGACCTTTCCAATGACTTCTACATTGAGTTCTCTGCTTCAAGTCTTTTCTATCTTTTCTCCACACAGCAGCCAGTGATATTCCTAAAGCATAGGTCTGAACATATTATGCTGCCTTGCTTGAAAAGCTCCAGTGGCACCCTATTTTCTCTAGAGTAAAATGACCAACTCTCCTGTATGCATTTAAAAGCCCTTCATAGTTTGCCTTCAATTCTTTCTTTTTCAAAATTAGTTTATTTAATTTTAAATTCAGTTTTTTATGAACAAAAATCTATTTTATCTCCCTTGCATTACCCACATTGAAAAAAAGAACTCTTGAACAATACATAATCAAGCAAAACAAATTCTCCTCACTTGTTATGTCCAAAAATATGTTTCTCATTTTACACATCTTATACCCAATGTCCTCATGGAATTTCCCCTCTCCCCCATTACCTTGCTGTCAGGAAGGAACCAAGTGATCATTAAGCTCCTAATATGCACCAGGCACCGTGCTAAATGTCTAACAAATATTGTTTCATTTGATCTCATAATCAACCTGTTACTTATTATTGTTATCTCCGTTTTACAGAGAAACAAACTGAGACAGAAATTAAATCACTCTCCCAGGGTCACACAGCTAGGAGGTGTCTGAGATCAGGCTTGAATACTCAGGTCTATTAATTCTAGGCCCAGAAATTGCTGCCCCTTCTAGCCGTATCAGGAGGTAAATAGTGTGCTTTAGCACTGGTTCTCTGGAATAGTGGTCCAATCTACCTTTCCAGATTTAATGATACTGTGTAAACATTGTTCTACTTCATGTAAACTACATTGACTTGCTGTCTTTCACACAAGACATTTCATCTCCAGCCTCTAAGCCTTTGCATAGACTACTCCTTTACCTGCAATACTCTTCCTCTTCATATCCACCTCCTGAAAGGGCAGCTGGGTGGTGCAGTGGATAGAGCATCAGTGCAAGAGTCAGGAGGACCTGAGTTCAAATCTTACCTCAAACACTTGACATGCACTAGCTGTGTGACCTTGGGCAAATCACTTAATCCCAATTTCCTCATCCTGGGTTATCTCCAGTCATCCTGATGACTCTCTGGCCTCTGGATTCAGATGGCTCTGGAGGAGAAGTGAGGCTGGTGACCTGCATAGCCCTCCCTCACTCAAAACAAAGTCAAGTGCAAGTCATGTCATTATTTCTTTGATGGCATGGTCTTCTTTGGCAATGAAGGATGAATACACACACACCTCCTGAAAGACCTCCCTTTCTACCATCCTGCATGAAGCCTTTCTTGATCGCTATCATCTCCTCTCTCGCAGCTGTCAGTGCTTCCTCTACACCAAAATGGCCTCATATTGTATTTACTTTGTATATATTTTATATTGTTTGCATGTTTGTTGTTTTCCCCAAATTGGTGCCTAGCACAAGTGCCTGGCACACAGAAGGCACTTAATACTTATTAATTAACTTATTGACTGACTTGTTAACTTATCAATTCCTTGAGATCAAGGAGTCTTTCATTTTTGTCTGTATTCCCAATGACTTGCATGTTGGAGTTTGTTGAGAAGAACTGAATACTATACTCTTGTTTCAATGGAGTATTTTTTGTGAAGGAGGTAGGGTGGGGTAAACCTTCCATAGCAGATTGTACCATAAAAGCATACTCTTGGCTGCTGCTGGCTGTTGTACTTGTTGCTTTTCCTTTTAAGATATCTTTTTATATTGTTGGCAAGAATGGGTGATTTCTCTTGACTGGGTGCACTGGAGGAGGTGGGAAGATGGGTGGAAGGAAGACCTCACTGAAGGAAAATAAGGAATGTGACGAGAGGTCATAGGAGAACCGCAGAGATGATTAAAGAGTTGGAAAAGAGGATCTTTGGGAAAAGGTTAAAGGACTTACTTTTGTTTGTTGCAGAAGCTCAAAGACTAAATAGTTTCTCAAGCATATGAAAAATTTCATAAAATGGTGGTGTTTAACTGGGTTTCCCTTTTTCAAGAAACAGAAGAAATAAATATGAGTATAATATGAGGTATTTATGTTATATATAAAAAACATTTTACGGAGTGATAATTGAAAGTCATATTGAAGAAGGTAAGGGGTATCTTTCTGGTACCTTTATAAAAAAGAATGAAAGAAACAAGATAGTTAAGAACTAGCTTTATCTGGAGGTAAAGAGATTGAGTAAATAAAATGAAAAACAAAGGATTCTTTCATCTAGGAAGTACTATGTAATTTAATTGAATAAACTTTTTTTTTAAGCCAAGAGTTCCAGACCTTTTCCAGTCCTCTTGCTCTTGGTTTTTAGTAAATTTCCCATAGCCTTCAATTAATATGTAAGGAAATAAGTTCTCAAATATAACATAGACGTGAATGTATTAGGTGCAGAGAAGGATCAAGAAAGGCCTCTTGGAGGATGGTGGTTCTTGAGTTGAGTCTTAAAAGAAGTCAGGGATTCTAAGAGTTGGAATTAAGGAGAGAACATTCTAGGGACTGCGTGCCTGAACTCAAGTGATGGCTGAGTGGAAAGTATGGGACAGATATGAGAGATGCTATGGAGGTATGGACAAGATTCGACAACTAACTGTATATATGGGATAAAGAAGAGAGGCCTATACCCACTGTGTGGGCATATCTCTGGGTACTGTCCTGGGCCCTCTGTTGCTAGCTGGGAATCTTTACTTGGATTTTCTATCAACATTTCAAACACATGTCCAGAATGAAAGGTGTTAGCTTCCTCATTCACCCATCTGCCCTCAAAACTTCCCTATTTCTGTTGAAGATACCACCATTCTTGCAGTCACCCAGGTTTAGAAACTTGGAATCATCTTTGACCCCTTACTTTTCTTCACTTGCTCTGGGAACTCATTCTCAAATCAACATTGTTTTTGGAAAGGGTATGCCAACTGACTTTTTCATGCCTCCACTCCCTCCTCCCCCATTCCTGTGAGATGAAAAAGACTTCTCAGACCATAAATCCCTTCTCTGGGCATCTCTCCTCTATATATCTTGTCTCCCCCTATCAGATAATATAAGTCTTTCCAGGCCTCTCTGAAGTCTTCCTGTCCATCATTTCTTATCGCACAACAGTATTCCATTACATTCGTATACCACAATTTATTCGGCTATTCCTCAGTTGATGGGCATCCCCTTGATTTCCAGTTTTTGGCCACTACATAGAGAGCTGCTATAAATATTTTTGTACATGTGGGACCCTTTCCCATTTTTATGATCTCTTGGGGATGCAGTCCTAGAAGCACTATTGCTGGGTCAAAGGGTATGCACATTTTTGTAGCCCTTTGGGCAGAGTTCCAAATTGTCCTACAGAATGGCTGGATCAGCCCACAGCTCCACCAACAATGAATTAGTGTTCCAACTCTCTCACATCTTCTCCAACATTTTATCATCTTCCTGTTTTGTCATGATAGCCAATCTGTGATGTGGTATCTCAGAGTTGTTTTGATTTGCATCTCTCTAATCAACAGTGATTTAGAGCACTTTTTCATGTCACTATAGATAGTTTTAATTTCTCTTCTGAAAACTGCCTGTTCATATCCTTTGACCATTTATCAATTGGGGAATGACTTGTATTCTTGTACATTTGACTCAGTTCTCTATATATTTTAGAAATGAGGCCTTTATCACAGACACTAGTTGCAAAAATTCTTTTCTAGTTTTCTGCAGGAAGCATGTATTTTCTCAGTTTGGAAAAAAAGACATATGAGATGAAAGTAATTTGGTCAAAGGCACATACTTTACAAAGTCTGAAGTTTTAGGTAAAAATAGATTGAGATCCCCCAGTTTTTTCTCTGACAGCAAAAACTTTATCTCTCTTTCCTTTCCATTACCAGGTTCTCTCCCTGTAGTTGTTATCATAGCTGAAATATAGGCAATATTACAACTCATTATTTTAGATAACAACTACTACAACTCATTTTGTCACATTGCCTAATTACATTTTTGTTACTTTTTAAAAAATCGCCCAATGATTTAAAAGCTGCGTGGAATGAAAAAGCATAGAAAAGGGAAATAGACTATTGTGTGTGAGGGAAGCTGCCTGGTTAACCTAACTGAAGGGGATTAATATATGATAACAATGGAAAAGTGGATTGCAAGAGACTTTAAATGCCTTTAAATAAACTTTAAATAGAGGTGATTTTATTTTTTTTGTATTATTTGCTTTTAATTTTTATTATTTTAAAATTTTAATTATTTAAATTTTAATTATTATTTATCTTTAATTATTTTGTTATTTTTATTTATTATTTTAATTATTTATTCATTAATCTTAGTGGTAATAGAAATTTATTGAGCTGGGAAGTGACATAATTAGATCTTTGGCTACTATGGGGAAGATGATGTTCTAGCTTAGGGCCTAGTTCTCTCTTTAATTAGGCTTGGCTCTCACCTCCTTTTCCTCCTAGTTGGTTCTTCATTTTGGTCCTGATGATTGCTCTTAATTACCAGGAATGAGCTCTCCCTCCCTTTCCTCTCTCCACCTCCTCATTCCTCTAACTGGAAACAATGGGAGGAAGTTATAAAGAGGCAGATTTAGGCTTGATGGTAGGAAAACCCGCCCAGCAACGAGGGCTTTCCAAAGGTGGAATGGGCTTCCTAGAGAGGTGGTGGATTCCCCCTTTTTGGAGATCTTCTGTCAGAGGCTGACTACTTGTCAGGTCTGTTGTAGGGAATTCCTTTTGGGTATAGAGTAGATTAGAAATTGAGATATCTTCCAGTCTCAAAATTCTGTGCTCAGCTTTACCAGTTCCTAGATATTCATCTCTTTCTTTAGTTCTCAAATTTATTTTTTCCAATTGATTGTGCAATAATTGCTTCATTAGTAGATGGTATCACCATCCGTCAGCCTAATGCTGTCTAAGTTTTGAAGCTTTCAGTTACATATACCAACTTCATTTCCTCCTTTATCATGAAGAAATGAGGCATAGAGAGGGTGAAGTAGCTTCACTTTCAAGTCTTGATCTTCTCATCTGTAAAATGATGAGGGGAAGGAGGGTGAGCAGCAAGATTGGACCAGGTATGTTCTAACGTCTCCCAGGATTAGTATTCTGTGACTCTCCATGACGTGATGAAAAACATTTGGCCTAGATCTTTCCAGCTGAAATAGTTTTCTTTTCTTCCAGATTAATAGGTCAGAAAAAATCTGAGGGATAGAGGAAAATGCTAGCTTGTTTTCCCAGTTCTCTTGAATTGGTTTTAAATTCGACAACCTAGGCAAATCTCATTTAACAAAGTGATTGAGGTTTCTCTTGAATACATTCAAATTCTTGTTTCTCTCTGAGTCTACAGTGACATTTAAAAATGTTTCCTATTATAATTATAATATATAAATATAAATTGCATTTATGTATTTGAAGTGGACACCCACTGTATGTATAATTCTAGCCCTCAGTTCTGATCATTTTATTTTCGACTCCATGATCTCTCATTCATGAGGGTGGTTTATTCTTGAGTATATATTGTGACACATTGTGACTTCTTAGGTAGTGATTCTTTTCCATGCCCTTCCATAAATTCTCTACAGAGTATCTGCTGGAGTATCACAGTGATCTCGCTGATTCTTTTAATCTTTCATGGATAAGTGTAACACTCAGGTTCTCCTTCTGTCATCTTTTGGTCTTGACAGGTAGGTAAATGTTGCAACATTTAATGGCTAGAACATGGAACCTGGAGCTAGGAAGACCTGAGTTCAAATTTGATCTCAGACACTGATTAAGTGCATAATTCTGGGTAAATCATTTCAACCCTTTTCGTCTTAATTTCCTCATCTGTGAAATGGGAAGAATAATAGCATGTACTTCCCAAGGCTGTTGTGAATATCAATAATGAGATAATGTTTGTAAAATGCTTTGCAAATCTTAAGAGCATGACATAAAGGCTAGCTATTATTCACTAGCTAGCTATCGAATGTGACTGGCCCACCTCCATTAGATACCTAATGTTTTCTTCATCCCTTATTGTATGCAAGTTATCAATTGTTAAATGCTTTAGTGTACTCACATCTACTGTCTCTTCCATAAAACTTGTATTCTGATATCATTTATGAAAAGGATAGCTTTTTCACAAAACCTAACTTTTCTCTGGAAAAGAAATGTTAAAATGGTGTGTGTTAATCTGCTGTTGTCCAAACGCAGAGGAAGCCTTTCAAGCATATTTTAGCTTGTCCTTGAAAGAATGGAAGTAGGGTCTGGTGGGAAGAGGATATTTTAGATGACCTCTGCCTTTCTCCGAGTTACCCTAGAAGAGCTTCAGGGTACTTCCCCAAACCAATCAAAGTCAACAGTTAGAAGTCAAAGGGTTTCTCCCCAAAATTTGTGGGGTTCTTCCCTACCAAATGAAATGGGGACAATAATCCCTATCCTGCCTGTACTTCACCGTGTTCTTATAAGAAATAAAGTTAGATAAATTGAGGACATTTGCCTAGAGCCCCTCTTTCTTCCCTTTTTATCTAACATGCCTTTGACATCTTTCTACATAATATCCTCCTTCACTCTAGTCTCTACCTTCTCCTTGCCAAGTCCAATCCATCTACCTCTACCCTTGATCCCATCCTTTCCTGTTTTACCTAACAGATTGGTCAACCATTTTCAATCTCTCTATCTTTTGCCTTATTTTTGACTGCCTACTAATATTTCCCTATCTCCTTCATCCTTAAAAAAATCCTCACTGGATTCTATTATTTTGTTGTTTAATCATATCTGACTCTTTGTGACTCCAGGACCAAAATGTCCATGGGATTTTCTTGGTAAAGATACTGGAGTAGTCTTCCATTTCCTTCTTCAGTGGATTAAGGCAAACAGAGGTTAAGTGACTTGCCTAGAGTCACACAGCTAGTAAGAGTCTGAGATCAGATTTAAATTCAGATCTTCCAACACTCTATCTGCTGAACCACCTAACCACCTCAGATTCTCTCATCCATATTAGCTGTTATCTTATATCTCATCTCACCTCCCCCTTGGAGCTAAACTTGAAAAATCTGACTACTCTTGGTGCTTCTACTTCTGAATCTCTTTTTTTATGCCCTTTGAAATCAAACTTCTGATCTCATCATTCAATTTAATCTGTCATTTCCAGAGTTTTCAGTGATTCCATGATAGCCAAATCTGATGACCTTTTCTGAATCTGCATCTTTTTAAACATCTCTGCTGCAGTTGACACTGTTTTTTTTTGTTTTTCTTCTGACTGCTCTTCACACTTCTTTACGGAGTCTGTTCTGCTACATATTCTTCTCCCTAACTGTAAGTATATGTCAAAGTTTTATGCCCACCCCCCATACTGTGGCACTTAATTACCTCATCAGCTCCAATGAATTCATCTCTATGCAGATAATTCCCAGTTCTGTATATCCATACCTAGTCTCTCTCCTGAGCTCACTCCTACACCAGCAAATGCCTATTGGACATTTCAACCTGGATTGCCTGTGAGCATCTCAAACTTTTTATGTACAAAACTGAATTTATTATCTTTCCCCCTAAACTCGTCTCTCTTCTAAATTTCTTTACCTATGTTCTTTGCTTATATTTTCCTAGTCACTCAAGTTCAGGACCTGAGTCATCCTTAATTCTTCACTTTCATTCATTCTACAAATTCACTCAGTTCCCAATATTGTTATATCTGCCAGTCCAACATCTCTTGAAATCTTCCCCACCTCTCTAATCACACAAATACCACCTTTATTCAGGCCCTCATAACCTTTCATCTAGATTATTGCCTTATAAATGGTTTTCCACACCTGAGAAAATGATTTTCCTAAAACATTGGTCTGATCGTATTACCCTTCTGTTCAATACACTCTAGGAGCTCCCTATTTATTGCTCTTAATAACCTCATCCCATTCTATATTTCTTCTTTTCTTACATAAAAATCCCCTCAGTACAGTCTGTGGCCCAGCCATCCTGGTCTCCTTGTTTCTCATTCAGGAAACTCTTTCTCGCCTCTGTGCCATTGTACTGATGAATTCTTTCCTGCTCTCTGCTTCTAAGAATCCCTGGCTTCCTTCAAGACTCAGCTCACATGCCACCTTCAGTAGAGGTACAAGTCCCCGACTTGTACCTTCTTTCTTTTCTGTATTTTCCTTTTATATGCCTATTGATAACCATTGTTTTCCTCACTAGAATGTAAGCTCCTTGGAGTCAGGGGATTGTTTTTGATTTTTTATTGGTATCTTTAGAACCTACCATGATAAAGACTCAATAAAAGCTTGTTTTTTGATTTAGATTGATTTAGTTAGTGATAACCCTTTGGAAAATACAAAACTTGAATCAGGACATGTCCTGATTATAAGGGCAATGTTTATTCCATTTTTATCCCTAATCAAAAGTCACTCAAATGATGAAAGATTTACTTCAGTGGGTCTGGGATCTCACCTGTGTCAGTTTTCTCCCTCCATTAGTGGAGTATTTCTTTGCTTTCTCATCCCTTGGGATTCTTTTTCCTTTTCCCTCAAAGATCCATCATAGAACATCTTCCCAAATGTGTGATTTTTTAGATGTTGTGTGGTCAGGATATCTCAGTTGCTGAAGAATTGAAGTTGTTGTTAGCCAAAGGAAAATGGAGAAAGATCCTAGAAGTGTGCATGGATGGTGGGCACAGATAGACTGGAACACATTTCCAAGGATGACCTATGCATACTCAAGAAGTGCTGAAAGGAATACCAGTGGACTGCTTATGTAAGAGAACGAGGGATCATTGATGGTGAACATTTAACATGTGTATTACACAAGTGTCTATTAAATCTAAAAAACAACAAACCTGGAAATCTAAACTTATATAAGAAAGACTATGTCTCTTCTTGTGTATATCTGGCTGAATTCTCCAGTCATCCTCTAGGGAGCGCTTAGTCAGGATCGAAGTCATATTTTTTATGTTTCTCCCTATGTTGCTGGAAAGTGGCCCCTCAGTAGGTATTTGTGACCAACTTTTAAAAATACTATTTTAAAGCATGATATAGCCACTCTTGTTGTATGGAGTACTTTCCTTTCTTTCCTTTCTTCTGTATTTCTCTCCTGTGCAAATTTTTCCTTTCTCTCTCCCCAGTTAAAACTCCAGGATGGAAGAACAGTGCAGAAAAGTGTTTGTCGTATTGAAACTAATAATAAATAATTGGGCAGGATTAGCTTTCTCAGAGATTATGTAGATTAAAAAAAATCCTTATAATCATTTTATTTTACACATTAATAAATTTTGTTTTGATAAATCACTTCCCAGTAAATTACTCTTCTCCAAACTTTCCTTTACACAAATACTTAAGCTAAACTCTAAAGTAAGAGACTTAGCAAAAACAACTTTCCCCAGGCTTGCCAGGGTGGGGCAGGTAAATTCATATAAATGTGGAAACTCCCATCACTGGTGCAGATGAGCAATTCCTCTGTAATTTGTAGTTTTGGATGGTTGACTAGGACACGGAGAGATTATGTGATATGCCAGTAATTACATAGCTTTTAAGTGTCACAGGCAGGACTTTAAGCCCCTTAAAGTTCATCATTCCTTAAGAGAAAAGAAAACAATATGTTTTAACTTTAGTCAATAGATGCCCACATTGATGATTGTATTTGACTTGAGTTCTGAATTCTCTTTGTGTTGTTTTTATTCCTGTTATTATAGTCATACATCTTGTTGAACTGTACCAATTCATACTAGTCTTCTCACATTTCTCTGAATTCTTTATGTCCATCCTTTATGCTGTGACATGCATATTTATTCATATGTTGCAGTTTGTTCACCCATTCTCCAAATATTGGACATATACTCTTGTTTCCTGCTTTTTGCTGTTACAAACAAGTGCTTTTGTGACTATTTCAGTACATGATGGGATGGGTTCTCTCTGTTATTGACCTTTCTGTTCTTGAGTATAAATGAATTGTTAATGAAACAAGTCTCCCTTTCTAGTATCCCAATTCAAGATATTAACCAGTTTAAAATAAGCTGTGACTTAGTCATCTATATTGTATCTTTGCTAAGAAAAAGGTGCCATAACTGAATCAGATTGGAAGCATTATTCTTTGCTACTAGTATATCCTTTCCCAATGGATAAGACACTTTGCTACTAGTATATCCTTTCCCAATGAATAAGACACTAGTGTTCAGGGACCTCTAAACTCCATGCTTACCACTACCTTTCATCAGTGTGATCCCTGGTTGAAGGATTGTAGGGAAGGTTTGTGTAATAATGACATTAGCTATCATTAATAGCCCCCTTTGCTGTTTTGAAGAACTTATTTATTTATTTGTTTGTTTTTTAAATGTTCTACAATCACTTCCTTAAAATTAAGATTTTATCCCCCCCATACCTTCCCCCCGCTACCCCCCTCCCTCCCCATGACAGCATACAATTCTGTATAG
>CM053770.1:387437314-387467049 GCA_028658325.1 Potorous gilbertii | reverse complement strand
CTCCAGCATTTATCATTTTCTTGTTCTGACATGTTTGCCAATCTTATAGGTGTGATGTGGTACCTCAGAGTTGTTTTGCTTTGCATCTCTCTAATCAGTAGTGATTTAGAACACTTTTTCATATGATGATAGATATCTTTTGAAGCACTTTTAAAACCATTATCTCATTTTTATGATAACTGACTCTTTATACTCAATATGATTCTGCCATTTTCCTCTGGGTATCACCAGTTTCTTTACTGTGCTGTCAATACTGAGAGAAGGAAAAGTTTAAAGAAGGAAAATGAATTAATGGTCTCTTTGGCAGAAGTTTAGAATAAGAGACATTATTTTCTAAACAAACTCTCTACACAATAAAATTTGAGAGCTTTTTAATTCTCAACCTTTCAGACTTTGTACCTCTCCATTGGCTTAGTTTAAAAAACAGATGAAAAGGTCCATCAAGTTAAAGAGTCTCTTAACACTTGAGGTGGTAATTTATTAGCCTACCTCCCTTTGTGCAAAGTGTTACTTATTATCTTCAGTAAAGGAATATTTCTGAAAGTCTAAAGTATTCCCTACACACTTTAATAAGAACTTTAAAACTTTTATTCTCAACTGGGTTTGAAGAGGGAGCATGGCATTTTAGGGAAGAGCTGGCATAATTTTTAGAGAGCAAAAGGACTTGGATTCAAGTTCAGCCCACCATATATAGACTTTTTGACTTTAGGCTAATCATTTAACCCTTCTTGTCTCAGTTTCCTACAAAATGAGTTGGAGAAACAACTCCAGTATCTTTGCCAAGAAAAACACAAATGGAATCATGAAGAGTCTTACACAACTAAAATGATCACTAAGAAGTGCTCTAGGCAAGTGTCTCAGAGTTGGAATTCTAGAGACATTCGTAGAGGGTGTTTCCTCATCTAAAATTCCTGCACCAGTGAAATCCCAAGTCCAGTACCTGTTCTTGTCCTGGGTTCTAATATTACATATTAAAATTTAACAGAAATTAGTTTGAGCATTCAGTAGGCAAACTCCTTAACTGTTTTGAGCTTCAATTTTCTCTCTGTAAATGAGCTTGATAATTACATTACCTATGTCTTCTCATAGGGTAATCATAGTGAAAGTTATGGGAATCATAAACTTTACACATCCAGTGGTACCTTGGATAGAGCCCTGGGTCTGTAGTTAAGAAGACTTGAATTCAAATTTGATTTTACACACTAACTGTGTGACCCTGGGCAATTCACTTAACCCTGCTTGCCTCAGTTCCCTTATGTGTAAAATGAGTTGGAGAGGGAAATGGCAAACCACTCCAGTAGCTTTGTCAAGAAAACCTCAAATGGAGTCATTTAGAATCAGACGTGACTGAAACTACTGAACAAACTTTACACATGAGTTTTTTGCTCTGGTTTTGTGTGGTTAGCAGTTTCATATTGAATTAAAAATGAAAAACATGTAATAAAGTACCTTAAAAATATGAGTAGTGACTACTCATAATTGGTTCTCATCTAGACAATGACAGTGTGGCTAATTGAGGAGGGAAAGAAAGAAACAACATTGTGGAAGAAAAGAAAAGAATGAGGAAAAAATGTCAAATTCTTCCTATTCGTAAAAAGGAGTGGGAGAGGGTAGAGAGGGGAATTATTGATCTAGAAGGAACTTCAATGGTTGTATAGTTTAAACCCCTGTTTTTACAGATGAAGAAGGAGAGCCAAGGAGAATAAATGGTTTGCCCAAGGTCATAAATGAATCATCCAAGTGGGACTCAAATCTAAGCCTTCTGACTGCACAGTCAGTATTTCCCAGTGTACTAGGCTGCTTCTTGATAAAAGAAAAAATGAAACAAAAGGAAATAAATGAAATGGGGTCAAAGAAAAGGAACTAAGCAGATGGGAGGAAGAAATCAAAAGATGTAAAGTTAGAAACTCAGCATGGTCTAGGAAGGAAAGAAGAAGCATTTATTAACATCTATTATGTGCCAGGAATGCTTTAAGCACTTTACAAATATTCTTTTAATTGGTGCTCACAACCAGATGGTAAGTGCTCTTATTACTTGCAGCGAAACTCTATATCCTAAGGAACCGGGAACTACATATTCAGGCATATATCTTTTTATTGAGCTTTGCAGATGTTGGATTTTTTATGAATTGAAGGTTTGTGGCAGCCCTGCTTCAAGCAAGTCTACTGGTGCCATTTTTCCAACAGCATGTGCTCATTTCACGTCTCTGTGTCCTATTTTGGTAATTCTCACAGTATTTCAAACTTTTTCATTATTATATAATATGTTATGATCAATGATCTTTGAGGTTACTACTTAATTGTACCACCCATATAAGACAATGAATTTCATCAATAAATGAGTGCATTCTGACTGCTCCACTCCATTAACTGGCAGTTCTCTTCCCCATCACTTTCCCTCTTCTTGGATCTTCCTATTCCCTGAGATACAACGTTATTGAAATGAGGCCAGTTAATAACCCTACAATGGTCTCTAACTGTTGAAGTGAAAGAAAGAGTCCACTGAGTCAGCAAACTTCATTGTTATCTTACTTTTAAAAATGTTATTAATTTTAAGCTTAAAAAAACAGGCAAAAAGAACATTTCTATGTACACAGCAGAATATAAGGAAAGAATTCAATATGAAACCATAAATTTCTATTTCACAGTCTGCTTTAAAAAAAAACTAGTTAGTAAATACTACACATTGTTTTCCAAACTACCTAGCTTTTCTCTACATCCTTCTAAGTTTTCTTTTGTTCTCTGCTGTTGTACTTTTTTTCTCCCTCCCTCCCCATTCCATTCCAGAAGAGGCTACAATAAAATATGAATACACACATATAAATATGTACACATACATAAAACCGTACACATACTTCTGTTTATGAGTTCTTTCTCTCTGGAGATGGATAGCATCTTCCTCCATAGGTCCAAATCTTTCCATGTTTTTCTAAAATCAACCATTTTATCATCTCTTATTACGCAGTGGTGTTCCATCACTTTCATAGCTATTCCCCAGCTGACGGGCATCTATCTTTTTAACCAATCTGAGCTGGACTATATCTCAAAATTGTTTTAATTTGCATTTCTCTCATTGATAATGATTTAGAGCTGTCCCAAGGATTTGTTGTTTGTTGACTCCATGAAGTCTGCCTGGAGGTGTTTGCCCTTCATCAGGAAGTTGGGTCTTTCCTGAGGTCCTCTAAAGTTGTCTTAGGAGGACAACTGCTTTACCCCAACTTTTATTTCTGCTGCTTCATGTTCACTTTGAGGCAATGGTCTTTTTTGTGGAGGAAATTTGGAGAGAATGGAATTTTCTGACCTACTTTGCCAATTTCCCAGAATACTCTGCTTTTCCACAACTACCCAAACCTTCAGTAGCCACCACCCTGATAAGTCAGCATAATCATCAAGAAACATAAACATCAAGGTAAGACCCTCCATTGGCAAAAAGATTACAACTTGCTGAAGTCTCAGATGGTGGTTATCATTTTTTATCAATAAAATATTTTAAAATTAAGATATGTACATTTTTTTTACACATAATACCGTTGCACATTTAATGGACTATCGTTGTTCAATTGTTTTGTTCAGTTTTGTCTGACTCTTCATGACATCATTTGAGGTTTTCTTGATGAAGATACTAGAGTGGTTTTCTATTTATTTCTCTAGTCCATTTTACAGATGAAGAAACTGAGGCAAACAGGATTAAGTAGCTTGCCCAAGGTCACAAAGCTAGTAAGGGTCTGAGGCCAGATTTGAACTCAGGAGGAGGGGGGTCTTCCTGATTCAGGTCTGGCACTCTATCCACTGCACCAGCTAGCTGCCCTTAATTGACTATAATGTCATGTAAACATAGTTTTTATATGCACTGTGAAACCAAATAATTCATTTGACTTGCCTTATAGCAACATTTGTGTTTTATAGTGGTCTGGAACTGAACCTGCAATATCTCCGAGTTATGCCTGTAATTTCTGCCTGCTGTCTTTGAGTTGAAAAATTAGACGGATGAAAGTCAGAGAGGAAAAGATGAAAATATGATCAAAGGAAAAATTCAGTAAATCAGCTGGAAGTGTATTTTCGTCTTGAAATCTTAATCTTAACAGGAAGAAATAATCATCCCAAAAGACAACAGTTGCCGTCCCAATGTTGCATCAGTTTGAGTGTATTATTCTTTCCTTCATTATGTTTTCTTTGGCTGGCCTCTTGGTTTAAACCCATTATTTTCCCTGTTGAACTTAAAAATGCATGAAGGAAATAATAGCTTTCTGTTGGACTCATCTTGAATTTAGTGGGAAACCGGAACTACACAGTCTTAATTTCCATCCTGTACAAATGCCTGTGGTCTCGGGAAAGAGGATGCTTTTATTAACTTCGAGAGCTGGATGCAGAATCAAAGGGACAAAAAGCCTTTGTTTAATTTCAGAATAAATTTTACATTTTTCCATTCATTTTAATAATTTTGCATCTTTCTATTAGTACTCCTGAAACCCAGGAAAATTTGTCATTTCATTTCCTTTAGTCTTTCATAAAATCAGAGAATCTCAGGGTTAAAGGGACTTTAGTGGTCATCTGGTCTAACTTGTATCTGCGCAGAAATACCCTTTATAATTTCCTTGACCAGTGGACATCCAACTCTGCCGAAAAACCCTGATTGATAGGGAGTGGGGTAGGCATGGTGTTCACCGTCTACAAAAGGAAACCCATTCTGTTTTTGAATTGCTCCTCTAGTTAGAAAGTTTTTCATTGTAGTGAACCAAAATCTGCACTTCTGTAATTTTTGACCATTCTTTCTCCCTCTGCCCTTGGTGCCATGCCCCTAAAACTTGATCCCATTTCTATATGACAGTCTTTGTCTTGAAGGTAGCTATTATCCACCCCCATTCTCCAGAGCTTGGGGAAATAGTAAGATATAGTAGAGGAATGAACACTGATTTTGGCAACACCTGGGACCTGATTTCAAGTTACAAAGTTACTGAACTTAAGGAAATTAGACTTAATGGCCTCTAAGATCCTTTCTAGTTCTAAATATATGGTCCTGTAAATTTTCTGTTCTCAAGATCTGAGTTCACATCCCACTTCAAACACTAGTTTCCTGACCCTGGTTTCCTCATCTATAAAATGATGCTCATAATAGCAACTTCCTTGCAGGAATTTTTGGGCGGTTCAAACGAGAAAATATGCACAGTGCTTTGCAAACTTCAAAGCACTATATAAATACTTTCATCATCATCATCACCATCATCATCATCATCACCATCATCATCATCATCATCATCATCTCATCATCATCATCATCATCATCTCATCATCATCATCACCCTCATCATCATCATCATCACCCTAGGGTGAATACTCTGAATTTCTTAAACAGATAATTTCATGGTATGATTTCCAGACTCTTCATTCTCCTCTGGACGGACTACTGCTTTTCACTGCCCTAAAATATGACCCGAACTAGTCAAGATCAAAATGTGGCAGGATCACCACACCCTGTTCTTTCTAGAGGCTAGGATTGTGTAAATGTAGTCTGAGATTACATTGATGTTATTGTTTAGTTGTGTCTGACACTTCATGACCCCATTTGGGGTTTTCTTGGCAAAGACACTGGAGTGATTTGCCATTTCCTTCTCCAGCTCATTTTACATATGAGGCAAACCGAGTTAAGTGACTTATTCAAGGTCTCACAGCTAGTAAGTATCTGAGGGCAGATTTGAACTCAGGAAGAAGAGTCTTCCTTATTCCTAGCCTTGGCATTCTATTCACTGAGCCACCTAGCTTGCCCTAGTAGGATAAGATCAAGAAATAGCTAATAGCTTATATATGCAAATTATCTGAATGATGAAAATGAAGAAATCAAACTATGTCAATTGACCATAGCAACTGGTGAATTTTTGTGCCTTTTGGAACTATGAGCCACAGAGTGTTGTTTGGATATGCCTTAATGATGTGTTTTATGCACCCAGTTCAAGGTCTAAAGTTTGCCTATTTGTTATGCATTCAAATAAACATTGACACTTTGGATTAATGATTTTATGTGAATAGCTCCTCCTGGATTTTTATCCTTTGTTTTTCTTTCATATACCTTTCCAAAACCTCTCCGTGGAATATTTGCTAAGAAAAACAAAACATGCTGTAGATCTTCCCAGATTTCTTTTAATATCTCATATATACTAATTTATCACTCAGACCATAGGAAACATTTTAGTAGAATATAATCCTTTACCCCAAATGCTTCCTTTTTTAAAAAAATAATCTGCCTAATATTATTAGATTCTTTAGGTATTAAAGAAAAAACAAGAAAGATACTGCTCATAAATTCACAGATTTAGAACTAGGAAGAAACCTTAGAGGTTATGTAATGTAATCCTCTAACTCTACAGATGAGGAAACTGAGGCCCACAGAGGTTAACTGAGTTGTTGAGGTTTGAACAGAGGTCTTCTGATTTCAAGTCCAGTATTTTTCATCAACATACTCTGCTACATCCCATTCGTTTCTTTCTAGCTATATTGTCTTAGTCCTTGACATGGTAAAATTAGGACTGAATTTAACTGCATATGTTGTTAGGGAAACATCTTTTTCAGAAAGACTACCAACTATTCAAGATAGGTCTAGAGTTGCAATAATTTTCTGTGTTTTAGAGATGTTTTGAATCTATGGATATTCTCCATTTCTCTGTCTCTGTTTCTCTTTGTCTCTCTCAGTGTACACACATGCATAACACGCACAATCAGCCAATGAAGGCCAAAATGAAACTGCCCAAATGTGTCCAGACAACCAATCATCCAGTTTTGTTTGCATTATTTCAAACAAATGATTTGATTTATTTTTCACTGAATTGGCAAATTGCATTTGTGCTGTGTAGATATAGCTTCAATATCAAGTAAGATATGTCAGAGAGAAAGTACTGGATCTAGAGTCAGAGGACGTTGCATCCAGTCTCAGTTCTGGCACATCTTGGATGACTTTGGACAAGTTATTTCTCCTTCTGTGGACTCACTCATCTGTGAAATGAAGGAGGTTGGACTGGTTTGCTCTGAGGTTAAAGAGCAAGTATATTACGAATTTCACTCATAAATCTGCTTCCTAAAGAAGCAAAACTTGGAAATGAAGAAGTTGAAACTATAGTGGGTTATCATTTTGGGAAATTTCTCAAAAGGTTCATGTGGTCTTTTTTTTTTAAAGACTTAACATATCATTAGATTAGCAACATAAATGATAATGACAGCATGTGACCCTGCTGAGACTGAACAAGTATCGTTTCTTTCATTTCTATGTAGTTTTATCCGGGAAACAGATTAGCTTGTGGAAAATGAGTTCAGGAAAGAAACATAAAAATAAGGGATATTGTACCTTTGACTTATATGTAGTACCTTTCAGAACTGTAACTAGAGTCGGGTAATCAGAGTCTGCTCCAGGGTACTATCATTTAGAGGGAATGCAAATTTAAAATGATATTCTAAAAAAAGTATACAATATAAATTTTTGTTAAATTTACATTTGAAAAAATGCTTCATTGAGGCTCTTTTGAACTAGCACTGCTGTCATTTCTCAGAAACTCATACAATTCCCCTGCCCTTAACAGAAACTTCCTTCATAACAGAAATAGAAGTTGGCTATATTTGACAATGTTTGCCTCCTTCTGTGCCTATAGCCTACTACTTTAGCCTTGGGCTGAGAGGCAGGAGGCATGCTGTATCATCAGTCCTTTGAAGTCGTGATTGGTCGCTGTGATAAAAATGTTATAGTCTTTCAATTTAAAAAAAAATACAATAGAATTGTGGTCATCATGCAAACTGTTCTCCTGGTTCTAATTATTTTGCTCTCTATCACTTCTTTATAATTTCAAATTAATTTTTAGAATTTTTGTGTCAGTTTACTGCTCTACTGATAGCATACCAATCTTCCCATTAACAACTGGCTGTTTTCACCTTTTTTTCATCTTTACCAGTCTAATGGATAGGAGATTAATTTGATTTTCTTTTATTAGTGATTTGGAACACTGAATTATCTGGTTGTTGATAGTATGTTTCTTCTTTTTTTTTTTTGACAACTGCCCATATTATATCCCTTGAAGACCATTTATCTATTGTGGAGTAGTTCTCATTCTGATATTGTGAATAGATGCCAACATTTTTGATAAAGCTTTGATATCCAAGACACACGTGTGTGTGTGTGTGTGTGTGTGTGTGTGTTTGATAAAAAGATTTTCTTTTCCTGTTGTAGCTTGACCAGTTTTGCATAAAAACTTTTAAAAGAGACTTTGGGTAATATAAATTTAATAGTAACAAATATAATTTTATCATATTTATGTATTGACTAAACATGTGTTCTGGGGTCTCTCACCTTAGATGGAAATGTCCTAGGTTCTCACCTACCACTGATTTGCATTTCAATGATTCTTTCTATTATTTTCACAGCATGAATTATAAAGTTGACATGATGGCATTTGTGTTGTTCTACTTGCCCTAGGTGCCAGAACTGCTAACTATTGTTGTTATACCTTTAGCTCAAAGACATCAAGCCATCATTATCCCTTTCTTATGATGTAGATGAATTTGGCACAAATCCATTATGTTACCATCTTCATCCTCATCATCCTCATTATCATTGTATTGACTTTATTATCATTACTGTATTGACTACAAAGGAAATAATTTATAATACTGGTGCATTTTTGGTTTTGTAATTTTTGTAAGATTTAGACTTCAAAGAAACTTTGAGGTTGTCTGCTTCCTTACATGCTGGGCTTTTTTGTACTCAAGAAATTGGGAACTTATAGCTATGTTAGTGGTGCAAATTTTTAGTCCCTTGAGCCAATGAAGACTTGAGGATTTTTTTTCTCTATTTATTTGTTTATTTTTAGTTTTCAACATTCATTTCCACAAGATTTTGAGTTCCACATTTTCTCCCTATCTCTCCCCTCCACCCGCCCCAAGACAGTGTGCATTCTGATTACCCCTTCCCCTAATCTGCCCTTCTTGCTATCACACCCCTCCCTTCTCTTATCCCCATCCCCTTTATTTTCTATTTCCCATTGCTTGTATATCTTATTTCCCAGTTTCATGTAAAAACAATTTTTAACATTTGTTTTTAAAACTTTGAGTTCCAACTCTCTCTCTTCCTCCTTCCCTATCTATCCCCACTGAGAAGGCAATCAATTCAATATATGTTATACATGTATAGTTATGCATAAGACTTCCATAAAAGTCATGTTGTAAAAACTAACTATATTTCCCTCCATCCTATCCAGCCCCCCATTTATTCTATTCTCTCTTTTGACCCTATCCCTCCTCAAAAGTATTTATTTCTACCTACACCTTCCTCCCATTTGTCCTCCCTTCTATCATTCCCCAGCCCCTGCTTATCCCCTTCACCCCTATTTTCCTGTAGTATAAGATAGGGTTTCATAGCAAATTGAGTATGCATGTTATTCCCTCCTTAAGTCAAATGTGATGAGAGTAAGGTTCATTTTTTCCCTCCCATCTCCCCTCTCTTCCCTTCCACTGAAAATTTTTTTCTTGCCTCTTTTATGTGAGAGATAATTTGCCTCATTCTATTTTTCCCTTTTTCCTCCCCAAATATTCTTCTCTCACCCCTTAATTTTATTTTATTTTTTAGATATTATCCCTTTCTATTCAACTCACCTTTTTCCCTCTGTCTATATGTATATAATCCCTTTAACTACCCTAGTACTGAGAAAATTCTCAAGAGTTATAAATATTATCTTTCCATGTAGGAATGTAAATAGTTCAACTTTAGTAAGTCCCTTGTGATTTCTCTTTCCTCTTTACCTTTTCATGCTTATCTTGATTCTTGTGTTTGAAAGTCAAAATTTCTATTCAACTCTGGTTTTTTTATCAAGAATTCTTGAAAGTCCTCTATTTCATTGAATGACCATTTTCCCCCCTGAAATATTATACTCAGTTTTGCTGGGTAGGTGATTCATGGTTTTAATCCTAGTTTCTTCAACTTCTGGAATATCATATTTCAAGCCCTGCAATTTCTTAATGTAGAAGCTGCTATATCTTATGTTATCCTGATTGTATTTCCATAATACTCAAATTGTTTACTTCTGGCTGCTTGCAATATTTTCTCCTTGACCCAGGAGCTCTAGAATTTGGCTACAATATTCCTAGGAGTTTTCCTTTTGGGATCTCTTTTAGGAGGTTATTAGTAGATTCTTTTAATATTTATTTTACCCTCTGGTTCTAAAATGTCAGGGCAGTTTTCCTTGATAATTTCATGAAAGATGATGTCTAGGTTCTTTTTTTGCTCATGGTTTTCAGGTAGTCCCATAATTTTTAAATTATCTCTTCTGGATCTGTTTTCCAGGTCAGGTGTTTTTCCAATGAGATATTTTACATTGTCTGCTATTTTTTCATTGCTTTGGTTTTGTTTTATAATTTCTTGATTTTTCATAAAATCATTAGCTTCCATCTGCTTCATTCTAATCTTTAAGGAATTATTTTCTTCAGTGAGCTTTTGGATCTCCTTTTCCATCTCGCCAATTCAGTTTTTTAGGGCAATCTTCTCTTCATTAGCTTTTGGGATCTCTTTTGTAATTTAGGTTAGTCTATTTTTAAAGGTGTTATTTTCTTCAGCATTTTTTGGGTCTCCTTTAGCAAGCAGTTGACTTGTTTTTCATAATTTTCTTGCATCATTCTCATTTCTCTTCCCAATTTTTGCTCTGCTTCTCTTATTTGATTTTCAAAATCCTTTATGAGCTTTTCCATAGTCTGAGACCCGTTCATATTTTTCTTGGAAGCTTTGGATGGAGGAGTTTTGACTTTGTTGTCTTCTCTTTGCATGTTTTAGTCTTCCTTGTCACCAAAGCAAGATTCTATAGTCTGATTCTTTTTTTGGTTTTTGCTCATTTCCCCAGCTATTTGCTTGACTTTTGAGCTCTTTGTCAAGGTAGATCTCTGCTTTCAGTGGGGGTGGGGGGTATCCTGTCAGCTACTCGTTTCCTCCACAATCTATGGGCCTAGAGCTCCAGAAACAGTCACTGTCTCTGCCCCTGCTGCTGCTGTGGCTGCTGTGTGTTCCTCTGCCCCTTTCCCCTTCTACCACCCTGGGGTTGGGTTTGGGGCCGGACTACTGCACTCTCCCACACTGGTCCCACAGGCTTTTTCCACTGACCTTCCAATTTGTCCTTGGCATTTTGGGGTCCTGAAGTCTGTAAACTGCTATGAGTGCAAGAGATTCAGTCTCCCCAAGGCCTGCTCAGGTCCTATCTGTGAGGATACCACCCATGCTGGACTGCATCCTGTGCCTTGTATGGCTCAATAGACACTTCCCAGCAACCCACCAGATTGTCTTGGGCTGGAGATTTGCTTCACTCTGTCATTTTGTGGGTTCTGCAGCTCCAGAATTTGTTTAGAGCCATTTTTATGGATATTTGGCTGGGCTTGGGGGCAGGGATCTAGTGTGTGTTGTTACTCTGCCATCTTGGCTCTGCCCCCCTTGAGGATGATTTTTAAAAAATGATTTGTCAATTATAAAGCATTTATTCTTTTCCCTTCTGTTTTCCTACTCCCCCTCAATTAAACAAATACAAAGAAAAATGATAAAAATTAGATAAAAATTCATAGTCAAGTGAAACAAATTCATTGTCATTGGCTGTGTCCAAAAATACATGTCTCATTTTGCCTTTTGAGTCTATCACCTTTCTGTCAGGAGGTAGCATATTTCATCTTTAGTCTTCAAGGATAGTTTCAATGCCTTTTTAAAAAAAATTAGTATTTTATTTTCCCCCATTTCCTGTAAAAACAATTTTTAACATTCTTTTAAAACTTTGAATTTTAATTCTCTCTCTCCCTTCCCAACCCACCCTCCTCGAGATGGCAAGCAATTTGCTATAGATTATGCATGTGTAGTGATGCAAAACATTGCCATATTAGTCATATTGTAAAATAAATATAAGCCAAAAAAGTATAAAGTTAAAATAGTATGCTTTGACTGTGTTCAGACTCCATCAGTTCTTTCTCTGGGGATGGATTGCATATTTCATCATAAGTCCTTTAGAATTATCTTGCATCATTGTATTACTGAGAATATATGTCATTCACTGTTGATTATCTTACACTATTTCTGGTGCTGTGTACAGTGTTCTCCTAGTTCTACTCATTTCACTTTACATCAGTTTGTGTAAGTGTTTCCTGGTTTTGAGAGTATTCTGATCATAGGTACAATATGTACCTATGTACAGTTTGTGTAAGTGTTTCCTGGTTTTGAGAGTATTCTGATCATAGATACAATATGTACCCTATTATGTTCATATACCACAACTTGTTCAGCCATTCCTCAGTTGATGGGCATCCCCTCAATTCCTAATTCTTTGCCACCATAAAAACAACTGCTATAGATATTTTTGAAAATATAGATCCTTTTCCTTTTATTATCTCTTTGGCATATAGACCTAGTAGTGTTATTTCTAGGTCAAGGGATATGCACAGTTTTGTACCTCTTGGGTCATAGTTCCAAGTTGTTCTCCACAGTGGTTGAATGAGTTCACAACTTCACTAATACTGTATTAGAATTCCAATTTTTCCCATATCCTCTCTAATATTTGTTATTTTTTCTGTCATATTAGTCAATTTGATAGGTGTGAGGTGGTACTTCAGTTGTTTTAATGTACATTTCTCTAATCAGTATGATTTAGAGCATTTTTTTCATATGACTATAGATACTTATGATATCTTCATCTGAAAAGTGACTGTTCATATCTTTTGGCCATTTATCAATTAGAAAATGACTAGTATTCTTATAAATTTGGCTTAGTTTTCTATATATTTGAGAGATAAAATTTGATCAATCAGAGAAACTTGCTGTAAAATCTCCCCCGCCCCCCTTTCCTTCTAATCTTGGCTGCATTGATTTTGTTTGTGCAAAACTCTTCTAATTTAATATAATAAAAATGATTCATTTTGCATCCTATTATGCTATCTCTTGTTTGGTCATAATTTCTTCCCTTATCCATTGATCTGACAGGTAAGCTATTCTGTGTTCCCCTAATTTGCTTATGGTATCACCCTTTATGTCAAAATCATCTGCCCAGTTTGACCTTATCTTTGTGTATGGTGTGAAATGTTGATCTGTTACTAGTTTTTGCTGATCTGCTTTCCAATTTTCCCAGCAATTTTTGTCAAATAGCAAGTTCTTGTCCCAAAATCTTGGATCTTTGGGTTTGTCAAACACTAGATTACTATGGTCATTTACTACTGTGTATTGTATACTTTCCACATTAACCATATTGTTACAAAACCAAACAAACAAGAAAAGTAAAGAAAATGTGCTTCAAGTTTTACTGCTTAGAACTTTTCAGTAAATACATATGATACAATCCATCCTTCAGTTCTATATGACTGCTAGATGGCACAGTGAATGGAGTGTTACACTTGGAGTGAGGAAGCATTGGGTTCAAATCCTTCTTCAGACATTTACCAGCTGGGTGATACTAGGCAAGTCACTTAACCTCTTTCAAATTCACCTTCCTTCTCTATAAAATGGGGATAATATTATTGCTATCCTGGAATTGTTGTAAAAATCAAATATATGTAAAGTACTTTGTAAACCTTAAAATGCTATATAAATGGTAGCTATTGTTAAATTATTGTGATGTTGATGATGATGCCTGAGTAAGGAAGACAGAGAGAGGCTGAAGGAAATAAAAGGGCAGGGGAAAGAGACTGAGAAACATGGAGAAACTTCCAGAAAGAGGAAAAGGGTTAAAGAAGGAATTAGAGAGAAAAAGGAAAAGGGGACTCCAGGGGAGAGAAGAATTTAGAGAAGAGAAGGAATTCCATGAGAAAGAAAAAGGGAACACTAGCAACCTAATAATGGGAGGCAGTGTAGTGCAGAGGAAAGAGCCCTGGGTCTAGAGTAAGAGAGCCTGGGTTTAAAGCTGGGCTCTGCCCTTCACTACTTGTGTAGCCTTAGGCAAATCATTTCACTTCTCTTGTCCTCAGTTTTCTCATCCATAAAATGCAAAATCTTTAAGTTTTCTTTCAGCCTTATATCTATGATTCTATGAGCAGGTGAAAAAGCTCTGAGTAAGAAGAGTCCTATTGATGACAAGTATTGCCATATACATTAATATAAAGAATATTGATATCTCCCTCTAATGGAAGAGACATGTAATGACAAATTTTGTCTCCTTGTTAATTCTGGGTAAGCCTATCCTGATAGGGAAGATACCTTCTATTTCCTTTAATAATGAAAGAACAGCAGGGCGGGGTTCTCCCCTAACTGCCATAGATTGATTTGTCACCATTAGTGACTAACCTTCTCCATGAAATAAATTTGATTTCCAAACCAGAGGTATCGTTCTCTGATTTGGGAGACCTATGTTTCAGTGGGAAGTTATTAACCATCTTTTTCTCTCTTGCAGATTCCAGGCATTTATCTATTTTGCATCAGTCTTCCAAACCATCTCTTGTGGCATCCATTACTTGGCTTCTGTGTTCATGGCTGTTACCCCCAAGTTTTCCTGTGCTGTCCTGGGAAACATAAGTCAGGTCCTCTTTTATAATTCATCTAGCCTACATATAGAGGATGCCTGGGCACTGTTCACACCAGGCAAAGAGGATTACATGGTGGTGCAGCTGCAGAATGGAGATGTTTGGGAACTTGCTCAGTGCAGCAGATCCAAAAGGGAGGATCCTTATTTTGAATACCAATATGATGGTAACAAATCTGACTTTCCTTGCACTGATGGCTACTTTTATGACCAGACCAAGTGGAAGAGCACTGTGGTGACTGAATGGAATCTGGTCTGTCACCGGGAGTGGTTTGCAAAAGCCATCCAGCCTACTTTCATGCTTGGAGTCCTTCTGGGAGCAGTCATTTTTGGTGATCTTTCAGATAGGTAAAGTATAGATGGTATGCCTTTGCAAAACAATCCAACCTTCTATAGCCCTTTAATTTTGTGCTCAAAGATTTTTCTAACAATTCTTTCACCAAGTTTGTCACTCATATTTGTCTACTAGGAAGTGTGATTTTTTTAAACTTTTTATACTGATGAGATAATCATTGGTGCATTTCCTAGTTCCATCTTCCTCAATGTCCTTATTACAGGAGACCTAAAAGGAATAGTGTTAAATATGAGATCCTACCTAATTGTAATAGTTTTTACTTTAACATTTCCATGGATTTGTTATCTTTTCAATATGGGTACTCTGTTCAAGGGTATATCCTTTCTTATCCAAAGTGGCACATTTTATGCTCACAACCAACCTGGAGAGTTCAGTGCAGACAGAAGGTAGATAGCATTTCACTAAGTCATGTAGTAAGTGTCTCAGACCTGGTTTGAACTGAGGTCTTCCTGACTCCAGGTCCAGTGCTCCATCCATTGTGCTACTTAGGATAAGAAATTATCTGGGTATAGAGAACCTGTGGCCTCAAGGCCAGATGTGGCCTTCTAGGTGCTCAAGTGTGGCCCTTTGACTGAATTTGGATTCAAGCTGTAGGACTTAGTACTCACATTGAGGAGAGTGTTAAAATAAAAACTATTAAAATTAGGTAGGATCTTATATTTATGTAAAAGGCCTCTGAAGAGGTTACATACCAATTCAAAAAATGTTTATTAAGTTCCTACTACATGCTAAGCAGTGTGCAAGGTGGTGGGATTGTCAAAACAAAATAACCCCCTTCCTCAGGGAGTTCACATTCTAACAGAAAAAACAAATGTAAATAACAAGATATAGATAGAGAAGATACAAAGTAATCTCACAGGGGAAAGCTCTAGTAGCTTCAGGCATGGAGAAGGTGAGATCTCAACTGAATCTTGAAGACAGTCACAAAAACTAAGATACAAAGGTGAAAAGGGAGGACATTTTAGGTATGGAGGACAGCCAATACAAAGGTATGGAGGTGGGAGATGGGAGAAAGAGTGTTGTATACAAGAAAGAGAAAGTTGACCAGTGTAGCAAGATCATGGAATATGTGGATGAGAGTAAAATGTGGGGAGACCAGAAAGATAGAAATGTTAAGAAAAGCTTTAAATGTCAAACAGAGGACTTTATCCTGGAGGTAACTGGAGATTATTTGGTAGGGGTTGGGTCAGTGTAGAGAAGGTGACATGTTCATTCCTTCAATGGAGAAAAACCATTTTGGAAACTCTGTAGAGAATGGATTGGAATTCATTCTTGAGACATGAGACAGGGAGACCAATTAGAAAGTAAATGCACTAATACAAGTGAGAGGTGATGTTGATGATCTGAACTTGAGTTAGAGCTGTATGAAAAGAGAGAAGGAGATGTACATGAGAAACGTCATGAAGAGAAAAACGACAAGATCTGGCGGTGGTATAGACGTGTGAGGTGAGTAACAGTGAGGACTTGAGGGTGACTAACATTGGGGAGATCAGAAAAGGCTTTACACAGAGACTCTTGAACTGAATTTTGATGAACTGAGATGTAAAGATTAGGAGAGAGTACATTCCATGCTTGGGGAGCAGCTTGCAAGCACAAAGACGTTGGCTAGAACATCCTGTGAAAGGAACAGGAAAAAGGCCAGTTTGGGTGGATTGTAGAGCGTGTGACAGGCAGGAATACAGAAGGCTGGAAGGGTAGATTGGAGCCAGATTGTGGAGGGTTTTACAAGCCAGACAGACAAGTTTGTACTTGATTCTGGAAGCAACAGGGAATCACTGGAGTTTATTGAGCTGGGGGATGACAGGATGGTAACAATTCTAGTAAATAATACCAAGAATGATGATGGATGATAATTGACGTATTTATTGCTTTGAGGTTTGCAAAATGCTTCACCTGTGTCATCTCAACTGATCCTCACGATGACTCAGAAGGTGGGGCTATTCTCCCATTTTTCAGATGAGGATTATAGCTGAGAGAGGTTAAATGGCTTGCCCAGGGTCGAAGAACCAGGAGGTATCTGAACAGCATTTCAATCCAGCTCTTCCTGACTCTGAATCTAGTCCTGTATCCACCATGTAATTTTACCTTTGTGGTCTGTTTTGGAAAAATTTCTTTGTCAACTGTGTGATTGATGCATTGGCGAGAATGGAGATTTGAAGGTGCAGGATCGGTTAGGAGGCTGGAATAGTTGTGGCAATACCTAATGAAGACCCCAATGAGTGTGGTGGCCATGTGAGTATAGAAAAGGGAACTGAGGTAAGAGAGGTTGCGGAAATAGAACTGAGACTATTTGGCAACTGTTAGAACAATTGTTATTGCTGTTGTCTGTCCTTTGCTCTCAGAGGACCATGATATCATGGTCTTGAAAGTGAATTGGATTTAAGTGAGGCAGGGTTGTGCAAAGTCACTAGCCGTATTTTCTCTTCCAGAGCCTTCTGGGTCCAGTGGCCAGATACATATTAGGACAACTGGAGGTGGCCCCAGATATGGTGGAAGACCTTGGCTTCTTAAGGTTAAGGACTTTAGTAGGTTTCAATTTGACTGAGGCAATACCCATTTAGTGATTAAGGCTAGGAAGGAAAAATGAGGCAAAGAATGGTCTCTTTAATGGGGAGGGAGGGAGGGAAAGAGAGGTAGAGAAAGAGAGAGAAACAGAGACAGGCAGAGACAGAGAGACACAGAGACGGAAACACTCAGACCAATTATGAGAGAGTGAAATTGGGAGGGAGGGGAAGGAAAGAGATTGAGAGAGAGAAGAGGAAGGAGAGAGAGAGAGAGAGAGAGAAATTGAGAGAGTCAGAGATGATGTGTTTGTTGTACTCTCATGTGTGTATTACCTGATCAGGCAATGTTTTCCTGGAAATTGGAAGGTAAGCCTGTTTTAAAAGCAAAGAAGCATCAGCTCTGCCCTGTCAGGCGCTTGTCCCATTCTTCATTGATTAATACATGGTCTGAATTTGTCCATGATAAAAGGAGTCTGTGTTTAATGTGGTTGTATGCCAATGCATTGTTTCTTCCATTGTGTGATTCTCAGGTTAGGAAGGCGGTTTGTGATGTGGTTCACAAGCACTGGGCAGTTCTTCCTGGGAGTCGCAGTGGCTTTTACATTTGACTATTATAGTTTCATAGTTGTACGTGTTCTTCTTGCTATGGTGAGTGTCTGGAAAAAATACAACTCTTCCATTCTGGCATGTTTCTTAATTTAAGCTTAGTTGATAGAAAGTCAGAAAACTGAAACCTGTACGTTTCAAGAAACTTGTTGCAGGGGTGCACCCTTGAGGTCACAGGTTTCCCACCCTGTCCTATTTTTTATTTTGTCCTTTTCTCTCCAAAGCTGCCACTTTACATAAAATAAAAAAAGCTGCTATTATTGTACCATTTTGAGGTTTGTAAAATGCTTTCCTTAAGTAAAGTATAATTTCATTGGGTCTTCCACAGCAAGTCTGTGAGGTAAGTGCTACAACCCTTCACATGAAAAGAACTGAGGTTAAGCACAAGTAAGTGACTTACCCTTGGGTCACAGAATGAATATAGCATGAAGCACATTTCATTTAGGTGTATACTAAAGGAATTTTATTGTTTTAAAGTGTTTATTTATTGAATATTTAGTCATAAAAGATATTGTTTTTATTTATCAAAGGAAAGAAATGAAAACAACTAAATTATAAAAATTAACCACTAAATTTTACTAAAGCAATAAACAAAATTTTAATTTTTTTTGGAGACATTAAGGTATGCCCAGGCAACCATCCATCCATGCTTATACCAGTAAGTATTGGGGGCAAGCTTTGAAGCCAGATCTTCCTGATTCCTTGTCTAGCACTCTACCTATGATGCCACTCTGCCTCTCATCTGTTCTTTATAGTTTATATGGTAAGGGTTAGTGCCTTCTTACAGGTATCCTTTTAGTAGATTGTAAAATCCTTGAGCTCAGAGACTATTGTTCTGTTTTTTGTCTTCCTATCCCTAGCACCAAGCACAGTGCTTTACACGTGGTGGCACTTCATAAATGTTGAGTTGAATTGAATTGAATATACTTTCCAAAAATGGATACTTGGGAATTATCTTCCTGCTTTGTTGTTAATATATCAAGATAAAGTGGTTCCTCTAAAACTACAAGTTGACTTGGTGATAGAGATATTTGCAAGTGGAGAACTGGGGGAATAATTAATGTTCCTCCGAAGCCCCTTTGCCATCAACATTAACCAAAAGAGCCATGTGACTAGTGTGCCCTTAAGAATTTCCCATAATAGTTTATATAAGAGTTGGACTTTAAAAAAAAAAAACCAACAACCATCTCATCTTACATCTGCGAATGTTACACATGGCTTAAGATCCAAGGTCTGAGTATCTTGTGGGACACTGGAAAGAATACTGGATTTACAATTAACAGATCTGGGTTCAGTTCCCATTTCTTTCACTTACCACCTGTGTGATATGAGGCAAGTTACTTAATCTCTCTGGGGCCCAGTTTGTTTGTCCATAAAATGATGGGGTGGGACAAATTGATCTTCAAGTCCCTTCTAGAATTAAATCTTTCCTGTGATCTTTGTCACCGTAAGGCACCCGTATCTCCACCAAACTCTTTTGGTCTATGACAAATGACCTGGCAATAATCTACTCATGCTTTGTAACAGTATATTGTTCTGTTTATCCATGTTTGAAGATGGAATTCATTAAAATGAAAAATTGTTACTCAATAGGCCAAGACTGTTTCTATCCAAGGATTAAAGAGTTGGCAGATAGAGCCAGTGAAGAGGAATTAAGTATTAGGCCTTAGGGAAAAAACTTGGGGATGACTTAATCATTTTCTTTTGGTTCATGAAATCTTTTTATTCAAAGGATAGTCTTTCATTATTCTCCTAACTCCCCTAAAGACAGAAGAAAAGGAAAATGTCCTTAAGCTGCAGGATGAGAGCAAATGAAAAAAAAATGCTCTGATGGAAGGGTTCATTAAAGCAGCAGGACAGGTTAATAAGAGATTTCATATCATTTCCTTTTCAGTCTAAATAACATAAATAACATCTTGGTATCATATGGCTGTATAGTAGTACAGGGTCTCCTAGAGCTAGCTTGAATCTACTCATCAGAGCTGATTGTTAAATTTTCAGCATGAGCATTTACATCTTGGAAACTGGCAAATGCTAAAAATCAGGGCTTGTTTTATTATTTTGTTGATTATTCAGACTTCAGAAAGCGATAGGGAAAATGTGAAAAAATGCACATGAAGCTTAAAAATATGTTGTGAATGCATTTTTTTTCTCCTGGAGAGCCAGTTGTTAGATATTGTATACTACCCTGGAAGTATTCTCTTTCCTAGAGGGACATTGGATGGGTTACTTGCCTTTTCAGGTCCCTGCCGTTCTTAGCATTCTAGAAATCTCTTCATTCACCTGTCAGTCTTCCAGTGAAAGATGAAATCCTGCCTCCTCCCCATTTCCCCTCTTGTACTTCAGAAACTATGAGGCTAAAGTGTAATCACCCTATCTTCAGGAAAAGAAACTAGTGACTTTTGTAAGAAGATTGAAAAGTGCTGTTCCTAACTTTGCACCTATTCTCCGAAAATGACTAGTCACCTATGACTTTGTTTTGCATATATAAAATTGAAATCATTCTTTTAAACAAAAGATTTATTGATGCTTTTTAAAATAACACTATCACTTCCAAATGAGTGTTCTTGCCCCTTCCTCTCCATATGAATCCTCCCTTGTGACAATTAAGTACAGCTAAGCAAATCCAATTAAAGTTGATTATTTCTTCCACCTCTCTGTTAAGAGCTAAGGGAAATGGGTCAATATCAGTCCTCTGAAGTCACTATTGGTCACTGCAGTGACTTCAGTTCTGAAGCATTTTTTCATTGCTTTCCTTTACATTACTGTGGCCATTGATTTCCCACTTTTGGTCTAGATTATTTTGCTCTGAATCAGTTCATACTAGTGTTACCAGATGTCTCTGAATTCTTCTTGGAATCATTTTTCTTGGTCTCTAAGCTTTGTTAAATTAGAATTAACTAGTCAGTTGTGTTTGTAGAGTTCCTAAGAAATAATCAATTTGTGAGGGAGTGAGGTATAATAATTAAAATTGGTGCTATAAGCTTTATGAGCAACCTGGTGTGAGTTTAATTTCTCCATTTTAAAGAAAAGGAAACTTAGGCACTGAGATGTTAGTTCACTTGACTTCAATCACTAAGGTAATCCTGAGGCAGAATTAAAACCTTGGTCTTCTGGCTTTTTTCCCCTCTTTTTTAGGAGTATCTAAATGATACAGTGGCTAAAGTACTGGCTTAGGAGTCAGGGAGACTTGAATTCAGATCCAGCCTCAGCTACTTACTAGCTGTGAAACCCTGGTCAAGTCCCTTAATTAACCTCTCTCGTCTTAGTTTCCTCAGTGGACATCATAATAGCACTTACCTCCTAGATTGGTTGTAAGGATCAAATAAGAAATTTGTAAAGCACTTAGCATAGTGCCTGGCACTTAGTAGATGTTCTTTCTTCTCTTTTCTTTAAATTTTTTGTTCATGAAGGACACACAGATGGTTCAATTTTCTAAGCCTAGAGATAGAGAAAAACAGTAGGAAGGAGGAAAGTGTTGATGTAGTGAAGAGATAACACTGGCAAATGTGAATGGTACTAATGCCTGCCTAATGGGCTAGTCTAGAGGATAATAAATTACTAATGGAGGGAAGATGAATGAAATTTGTCCATTAGTTTTCCCCTGTATTATCCCTATGGGCAGCTGAGTGATGCAGCGGATAGACCACCAGGCTTTGAGTTAGAAAGACCTGTTTAAATCCAGCATGAGCCACTTACTAGCTGTTTAACTCTCATTTGCCAGTTTCCTCATCTGTAAAATGAGAAGGAAAAGGCAAAACACTCCAGTATCTCTGCCAAGAAAACCCTGAATGGGATCACAAAGAGTCAGACGTGACTGAAATGACTGAAAAAAATGATCATTCCTAGCAGCAAACATTTATTGAGTGTCATTTGTGGAGATTCAGGAGGACGCTAGATGAGGCATTAATATAAATGGCCATTAATAAGAAGCTAGCTAAAACACATTCTACAGTATTTTGTTTAAAAACAAAAGATAAATGTCTTCTAACATTTATGTTCACCAAAAAATGTATATTTTTTTGCTATGCCCTCCATTGGAATCAAATGGCACTGCTGTTCCTTGCAGTAGACATTTCATCTCACTCCCCATGCTTACTGGATGTCTTCCATGCTCAGAATACTCTCCCTCCTCTTTTCTGCCTCCTGATTTTACTCCAGCTTTCGGCAAGTTTCAGCTAAAACCCCACCTTCTTCAAACTTAGTGCCTTTCCTTGAGGCTTATTTCTGATATATCCTGTAGCTATCTTGTTTGTACATAATTGTTAAGACTACCTCTTAGACTGCCAGTTCTTTAACAGCAGAAATTGTTGTTTGCCTCTCTTTGTGTTCGATGCTTAGCTTGCCTTGTTAGGGGCTATGGACGCTGCATGTTGGGCAGCTAGTTGGTGTAGTGGGTAGAGTGCTGGGCCTGGAATCAGGAAGATTCATCTTCCCAAGTTCAAATCTGGTCTCAGACACTAGCTATATGATCCTGGCTAAGTTACTTAATTCTGTCTGCCTCAGTTTCCTCATCTGTAAAATGAACTAGAAGAAGGAAACGGCAAACCACTACAGTGTCTTTGCTGAGAAAACCACAAATGAGGTCGTGAAGAGTTTGGGTATGACTGAAATAACTGAACAACAACATGCTGGATGTCATACAAAGAGATAAGTAAACAAAGTAAACATAAGGGAGGGATTTAGAGAGGCAGGGAGAGGGTCATTATGTAAAGAAGGTTAAAACAGGTAATTAATGAGAACAGAGAAATTTGAATGCTATTTACAAGTAACCAAGGAGAAAGAGAATTGAATGCTATTTGAAAACATTTAAAATCTTTTCTTGTCATTTTTTTCTTTCTTCCCTACATAGCACATCAGGTAAATGTCATTTGCAAGAGGATGTTCTCCATTACTAGAGTAAAGAAACATAACCTTGGCTGGCAACCCTTTTTTTTTCTTTTAGTAAGCTGTGCTGGCTGAACTAATCTCTCTTTCTTTTCCCCACCCAGGCTGCCAGCGGGTATCTGGTAGTGGTATTTGTTTATGTGACAGAATTCATCGGTACTAAAGCACGGACATGGGCGTCTATGCATGTCCATGCCTTTTTTGCGGTTGGCATTATGGTAGTGGCCCTGATGGGATATTTGGTCCGGACCTGGTGGCTCTATCAGATTTTTCTTTCCATGACAACTCTTCCCTTTGTCTTATGCTGTTGGGCTTTGCCTGAAACACCACTTTGGCTCCTCTCAGAAGGAAGATATGAAGAAGCACAGAATGTAATTGATACAATGGCAAAATGGAATGGAACAAGCTCTTGTAATGTATCTGACTTGCTTTTGGTGGAACACGGTGGTGGCATTGACACCACCACTGGGAATGTCGAGTCTGAACCCAAGAGTCACAATATACTTCATCTGTTTTGTAACTGGAATATCGCAAGAAGGACCCTCACAGTCTGGTTCATTTGGTTTACCGGCAGTTTGGGATACTATGTATTCTCTTTGAGTTCTGTTAACCTAGGAGGCAATGAATATTTAAACCTCTTCCTCATAGGTAAATAGTGAACTATTTCACAGCAACAGTCACGTGACTAGTTAATCATTTGGGAATTTCAACAGATCTGTGTAGTACAGTTTCATTATCCTTTTATTCCAGGAACATGACTGCTAGCCACATTATCGTGGTCTCTGTCCGATCTCAAAAGTGCGATTTATTTTTACTTTAGCCATTTAGCTAGGAAAATTGTATTTCTACCTTTCCTCACCAAAGTGCAGTAGATAAAATTGCATGTTATCATGCTACTGAATATGAGGCACATTTTATTCCATTGTAGTGGCATGACAGAATTGCTTCCAGTGTTACTATTGTAGTACCCAGAATGCAAGTCTCGATTTAGATAAAAGTACAAATTTGTAAACTACTGAAAACTTAGCAGTCCTCATTTTCAGCATGAGCTGTGATGCACTCCTGATTATTTGTGTGAAGATTTATTTGCATTGTGGATTTTCTATGTACAATGTTGAATTCCAGTTATTTTTAACTTCTTGGTTTATTAGGTAGTTTATTGTCATAAATGTGATTCTGTTTACTGAGTGGGGAACCAGAGAGATAGCCTTTTAAGGGAAAATAATTACTGGATTCCTTTGTCCAAGGAATGGGTGAACCAGCAAGTCTATAAGAGATGACCCATCTCTGCTATACACTCTCTTGTGAATCTGTTTGAGAAATCCTAGGGAGATTTGGGCTCAGATACCAGCTCAGACACTTAGCTGTGTGACTGGGATCCATTTAATCCTCTCAGAATCTCAGTTCCATTTATAACCTGGTAATATATAGGTATCTCATGGGGTTGTCATGAGGAAGTCCTTATATAGGTTTCAAAGTCAAGGAATAGGAAGAAAAAGAGAAGATAAGGGAGATATTTGTTGTACTAATTACTGGCATAAATTGCCAGATGATCTAGTACTCCTCATGAAATCACCAAATTTCCTTTGGAAGGTGGATGTAAATTATTTTGACTTATTTACTGTCTTGCATCATTCAATGTCTCTGCCATTCATGCAGATTATTGAGCATTGATTGTAGTGGGTATTTTTCCACTCAATCTAGGCATAGTATGTAAACCTTTGAAATTACAGTAGATTAGGTATTCATTTTTCTGAAATTCCTTGAGTATGGTTATGATTCTTGGGCCTGGTCTTTTGACACATTGGGAGATCTCTGATGATCTCAGGTTTTGTTGTGATATATTCCCATTTCTCCGTGAAAGGATTAATTCTCCTTTCACCAAGGTTGGAGGTCACTACCAAAGAGATGGGCATTGTTGATGACATAGTCAGGGTTCAGACCTAAGTGGAAAGATAAAACTACCAAATACATTCAGACAATGCTTTTGTACCCTAGGACCAAGATTAGGACCACTAGGCATATTGCTCATTTCTCTCAAGCTATTAAACATTTACCACTCTCACCTCCCCAGACCCCAGCTTCACATGACACTAGAATAATTATCAGTGCCTTAACACATTGTTTTGTAGCTTGGAGCGCCTCCAAGACTGACAATACGTGTGTTACCCAAAGAATTCGTGCACAACAGTTATACCTGTGAAAGAAGGAGGATCTTCTCAGAAAGTTGATTTATTTTTCACTAAAAAAAAAGTTAGAGGGCACCTTCTGTTCTTCAAACATTTTCTTATTTTTATTGATGGATTTTATTTTTATGTCACATTTACTTCTGAGTATATTCTTCTCCTATCCCCCTCTTGAGGCACTTAGGGGCAAATAGGTAGCACAATGAATACAGCACTGGATTTGGAGTCAGGAAAAAATGAGTTCAGACGTGGCCTCAGATACTTACTAGTTATGTGATCCTGGCCAAGTCCCTTAACCTCTTCCTGCCTTAGTTTCTTCAACTGAAAAATGGGAATCATAAAAGCACCTACCTCACAGGTTTACACGAAGGTAACATGAGGTAACACGTTACCTGGCATACAGTTGATACTTAGTAAACTATGTTCTCTGTCTCCTCCCTACTTAACAATTCATCCCTTGTAACAAAAAGTAAAAGATAGGTTTTCAGTGTTTGTTTAGTACCCTTGGAATATTAAATTTTTTTCCACTAAGGCAATTTTTGGAGTACTTATTCTTTAGAGTAACAAATATAATATTATTGATTTGTTCAACGAATACCATTCAGTAATTATTAATCACTATGGTTTTGGCCTCTAGTGTGAGGGCTAAGACCTGTACATAGATAATTATGGTATAAGGCAGTCTAGTTTATATCATTTATCACCCCTCCTCTTCTCTACCCTCTTTCTCCTTTTCCCTCTCAAATTAATTTGTTTAAATTATTTTTATTTAAAATTTTTTATGTTGTTTTTTATTTATATAAAAATTTAAAAAACCCTTTATTTAACCTCCCTCCCAAAAAGTTAATGTTTTTACATTACTCCTATTTGAAAATACATCTCTTTCAGCTTGGTGGCACAGTGGAGAGAGCGCTAGGCCTGAAGTTAAGATGAGCTAAGTTCAAATCTGGCCTCAAACACTTATTAACTATGTAACCCTGGGCAAATACTTGGGTCTTATCCTGTCTCAGCCTCAGTTTCCTCTTCTGTAAAATAAAAATAACAATGGAACCTAGCTCCCAGCGTTATTGTGAAGGGAGAGTCAGATATTTGTAAAATGCCTTGCAAACCTCACAGCACAATATAGATGCTAGCTATTTTTATTAAACAATCCTCCTTCAGAAGACCATTGAAGAAAGAGTCTCACCAATCACCCTTAGTGAAGTATTCTGGTGTTTGGTTATCTTTGTTGTCCAGAAATTCTTCTTATATTTAGTAAATTCAATCCCTTTGGTGAAATTTTTTCTTTCTTTTGATACAGTGTCAGGGAGACAAAGAGATCTGGATGAGGAGTCAGGCTGAATTTGAGTCATCCTTTCCTAAATGTGTGACCTTGGATGAGTCACAGTCTCTGGATTAGTTTTTTCCTTTGTAAAATGGGAGTTCCTGGCTTATGATCCATGGTTGTTCATTTGTTTCAGTAGTCTGACTCTTTGTGATCCCATTTGGGATTTTCTTGGCAAAGATATTGTAGTGGTTTGCCATTTCATTCTCCAGCTCATTTTACAGATGGGGAAACTGAGGTAAACAAGGTTAAGTGATTTGCCTAGGGTCACATGGCTAGTAAGTGTCTGAGGCCAGATTTGAATTCAGACAGATGAGTCTTCCTGACTCCAGACCTGGCACTCTATCTACCGTACTAACAAAATTGTTATAGAAACATTTATAAACTAGCTCCCAGCCAAACTACATTGCTTGGAGGGCCCGCTTCTTGTGGCAGTGCCACTGAAGATTTTGTGTGTGTGTGTGTGTGTGTGTGTGTGGTGTTGGGCAGGAGGGATGAGGGTCAGGGGAGGAGTCCCTTTGGAAAGCTTCACTTGGGATCCTAGGATTGAAGGGTTTGTTTTGTAGCTAGAATTTATTTTCCCATGAAAATGCTATCCTTACTTACAATTTTTGTTAAATTATAGGTAGAACATCTGTAAATTGTCTTTTCTAAGGATATAACTGTTATTCCAGGATCAACATTTGCAAGAGAGTCAGGAAAACCATGGGGCCTGTAGCCAGTGGCCTAAATAAAAATGAATCCAGTTAAAAATAGGTTCAGAAGAGTTCATTATATGTCAGTCAGAGAAATTAGAGCTGAGAAGAACCTTATAGCTCATCTAGGTTCACCCACTCACTTTACAGATGGGGAAAGTAAGGTTGAGAGAGATTGACTTGTCCAAGGTTAGACAGAGAATGTAGTAAGATTAGAAAGACAGTGGCATGTAGTACGATTTGAATCCTGGGGCTTTGATGCCAAATCTAGAGTTCTTCCTGTTATACCACCTTGCTCCTACAGGGATGGGAACCTTCGCTTCTTTCCTCTTTTCAACAAATAGAGATTCTTGTTTAGTTCAGTAGTTTTAGTAATGTCTGACTTTTTGTGACCCCTTTTGGGTTTTCCTAGCAAAGATACTGGAGTGGTCTGCCATTTTCTTCTCCAGCTCATTTAAGAGATGAGGAAACTGAGGCAAACTGGGTTAGGTGACTTGCCCGGGGTCACACAACTAGTAAGTGTTTGAGGCTGGATTTGAACTCAGGTTTTCCTGACTCCAGACTTGGTTCTCTATTCACTGTGCTACCTAGCTGCCATTACCTTACCCTACAGTTTGCTAAATTTTCTATTGACAGGTGCTGTGGAACTCCCTGCTTATGTTATTGCTTGCATTGGAATGGACAGACTTGGAAGAAGGAATACTCTGACACCATTTCTTATTGCTAGTGCCCTGATTTGTGCCACAATCATGCTGATCCCTGAGGTGAGTAGTTTATTATCTTAGATCAGTGGTTCTGAAACTTGTCTTGATTTAAGGGTTCAGTATTCTTTGCTGGGATGAATCAAAACATGATGAACGTTTAAGTTGGCACTACAGGACACTTGGCTGACGATCACTGGCACAATTCCCTTTGTGTGAGGGTATAATTCTTTGTCAGTTCAAGGTCTAGGGTATTTCCAGGTGAATGTGTACGTATTATTAGGTGTGTTTTGCTTATTTATTTATTTTTTTAAAAACACAGTACTTAGATTATGCATGCTGGCTAAGTAAAATTCATATTAAATTAATTATATATTTTCTTTTTCTTGAAATAGCCTAACACCCAAACTTTCATGGCTCACCTAGGGAAACTCATATCTCATACTTAGAGAACCACCTCTTCAATCTTATTTTCCAGGAAATGAGCCTGACATTTGGATAGAGTACCAGACCTGTAGGTGGAAGACCTGAATTCAAATGTAGACTTAGATACTCATTACTGAGGTGACTCTGGGCAAGTCATTTGACCTCTGTTTGCCTTGTTTTCTTCAGCTGTAAAATAATAATAACATCTGCCTCACAGGGTTGTTGTGAGGATCATTTGTAAAGCACTTCGCACAGTGCCTAGCACACAGTAGGCACTATATAAATGCTTATTTTTCTATTGCATTTATTGAATTAGAGATAAAGGAAAGTAAGAGGATAAAGAAATAAATAAAGAAAGAAATTCTTTCTTTATTCAACAATAGATATTGTCACAGGACTGGGAATATTTTAGTGATAGTCTCTTTGATCCTTAAGAATTAGACATTAGAAATATATGACATAGTATGATCTAATAGTTCTAAGTGGGTCTGCAATGTTTTAGAAGCCAAATTACCTGAGATTTAATTATAACTTCTATTTAGAGCAGGACTAAAGTTAATTCAATTAAAAATATTTCGGAAGTGCCAGATACTGTCTTAGGCACGAGAGATACAAAGATAAAATTAAAACAGTTCCTTGTCTCAGGGAACTTCTACTCTGTTGGTTAGAACACATACACAGATAAGTAAGTACAAGATAATCTGTTCAGCAAAAGAGAGAAATAATAATTCTGAACAAATGGAAAGACTTCCAAAGGAGAAAGTAGCTCATGTACTGAGCCCAGAAGGAAAATAAGGTTTCAGAGAGGCAAATTTGTAGGATAGAATTTGTTGTAGCTATTGAGTTATGGCAGTGGTGAGAAATGAAATATCCCATATGAGAATAGGTAGCAGTCCATTTTAGCTGGAATATAGAGCACATAAAAAGTAATCAGGTCAAATGAGGCTAGAAACGGAGGTAGAGAGCCAGAATGGATGGCCTTAAATACCCTAGGGAGTGAATGTTTTATCCTGAAGGCAATAGAGAGCTATAGAAGGCTTTGCACTTCAAGATAGAGAGAATGTATATTCTCTTTGACTGTGTATTCCCTTTAAATGATAATTTTCCCATGTCTACAATGAAATTTTCCAAATCTAGGATGTTCTACACAGCTGCCAAAGTGATTTAACATTAGTCCAAGTCTAACCCTACTACTCCTCTACCCAATCAACTGCAGTGGCTCCCTATTGCCATACTAAACTATAAACTCTTCTGTTTAGCTTTTAAAGTCCATCACAATCCAAGTTTCCTACCTTACTGTGCATTCCTCAGCCTTCTTGACTCTACAATCCAGCCAAACTGACCATTGCTCCTCACAGACAACAATCCATCTCCAGGTTGGATACCTTTGCACCTACCTTTCCTGATACCCTTAACTTGCTACTGCCCTCCCTCCCAAACTACCCTCTATTTAACTACTTTATATTTTTTAAAAATTAAATAAATTTATTTATTTAACTTTTTACATTCATTTTCACAAAATTTTGGGTTCCAAATTTTCTCCCCATTTG
>CM053770.1:387397287-387436814 GCA_028658325.1 Potorous gilbertii | reverse complement strand
CTTCTATGGTCTTATTTTTTTTCCCTTTTCTGGGCATTTTCCCAGCCAGTTACTTGACTTCTGAGATTCCTGTCCACCCTTGCCTAGATCCACCCAGCTAGTTCTTGGGGTCTGAGATTCAAATGCTGCTCCCCAGCCTCACGGTTTTTAGTAGTGGGCCAGCTGCAATTCAGGGTAAGATTAAATCAGGTTCTCAGGTGGGGCAGGGCCACCTCCCACGCTCAGTTCCCTCAGGGGGTCTAAGCAGAGACCTTCAGTAATGGATCTGAGGTCCTGCCTGCTCCTGGAGCCCCTGGCCGCTGCTCCCCGGGGGCCTGAGTTATGGAAACACCCTGCTCCCCTCTCAGCCAGCCCAGAAGTCTCTCTCACTGACCTATAGCACCTGTGGGTGGAGGCAACGTTGTGGCCGCAGGAGATTCCACCCCTGAAGTTGCTCAGATCCGCTCCTGTCGGGGCTGTGTGGCCAAGGTAGGGCTTGGTTCCGCTCTGGTCCCGTGCACGACGGACCTTTGGTGAGGGTTTTTCAGGTCTTTCTGTACAGAAATCTCCTCCACTCTGTTGTTCTGTGACTTCCACCGCTCCAGAATTTTTTAGGAGTTCTTCTTTATAGATATTTTATAGGCTGTGGTGTCGGAGTTAACATATGTGTGTCTTTCTACTCTGCCATCTTGGCTCCTACTACTTTATATTTTTTAAAATATTTATTTGGTATCTTCTTATATATGCCTTTGTTGCTTCCCTGTTAGAATGAAACTTCCTCTTAGGGATTGTGTCATCCTTTGTCTTTGTATCTGTAGCACCTCACACAGTCCCTAGCACATAGTAGGCCCTTAAAATGTGATTGTTGATTGACTGATACGTATGAATATCAGGAACTTTTCTTTTGAGTACGGAACTATACAGATGGATGATCCAGACATGTCTGTACAGGTTTTAATGTGAGACTTTTTAGACTGTTCATTTCACTTGATCTCTAATAGGTCATATTTTCCTCCAAGTTCTTCATACCTTCTGCATCCTTTTCAAATTATGGAACAGGCTTCCCCTTTAGGAAATTACCTATATAGGGCTGTGCTTTTTGTCACTGGCTTTGGGACAGCTTGGTATCTCCAGTTGTCTCAAGCAGTGTTATGATGCTTTCACATTTTCAAAATAAAATATATTCAAGTGTAATTTTATTTTAGGGGCAAGATGGGTGCCTTGTAACACTTGTGCTTGCAATAATAATAACATTAATAATATATGTAGTTCTTTACACTGTAATATGCACGATGCAAAGCATTTTGTGAATGTTATCTCACTTTATCATCACAACAGCTGTGGAAGGCAGATGCTATTTATAAATGAGGAAATTGAAGCAGACAGAAGTGAAATGACTTGCCCAGGGTCACACAGCTAGGAATTGTGTCAAGCTGGACTTGAACTCAGGTTTTGTGTCTTAAACTGGATTTGAACTCAGGTCTTCTTAATTCAAAAGCCAGCACTGCATCCACTGTTCCGCCTAAGTGTATCATTGTTGCCATCCCACAAATGAGGAAACTGAGACCCCAAAATATTAAATGGCTTGGCCCAAGTTTGTACTGTGGTGGACCTGGTATTCTATGACTTTTTGAGGCTTCTTTTAGATCAGTAAGTATAAGATATACTCCAGTGGTAACTTGCCCTCATGTTTGGGAGAGCAAATACATCTCCCAAATTACCTAAATACATCCAAGGAGCGTGTTATTTTTGCTTCTCAACTGACTCAGGAAACATTTGTAAGGTGTATGGGTGCTAGAAATACAAACAGATATAGCAAAACAAACCCTACCTACAACGAGTTTACATTCTGATAGGAGAAGTTGTTGTTCAGTCTTTTCAATTTTGTCTTACTCTCATGAGTAAGTGACCTCATAAGTTTTCTTGGCAAAAGTACTGGAGTGGTTGACCATTTCCTTATCCAGTTCATTTTACAGATGAGGAAATTGAGGCAAACAGATTTAAATGATTTATTCAGAGTCACGCAGTTAGTGTCTGAAACCAGATTTGATCATCAGAAAGATGAGTCTTCCTGACTCCAGGCCTGGTTCTCTACCCACTGCGCCACCTAGCCGGTTGAGGAGGAATACACACTATGAACAAGTATTATCCAGAGTGAGTGTATTAAGGGCAAAGGAGAGAACCAAAGTGCTCTAAGAAAGTTTGAGTGCTAAGAAAATGCATTCAGGTGGCAGGGAACAGAAAATCTATCTTGGAAGAATTGGTAACTTTGATGTGCCTTAAATGGGGAAGACTGGTGGGTGAAGATGCGGAATGAGGAAGGAGAATGTTCTCCATCAGAGGGAATTTGCTGCATTAATGAAATGCTCTTCTACCAGATGGGAGCCTGCCCAGGTGGGTCTAGTTTAGCTGGAAGGTAGCTCCTGAAAAGAGGAATAAAGCTGTAAACTTATCCTGGAGCTGTTTGGAACCTTACATGTCCATCTGAGTTGAAATTTTATCCTAAAGTCAATAATCCTAAAGTCCTGAGGATTTCTGAGCAGGGGAGAGGTGTAGCCAGAATTATGCATTAGGAAAATCATTTTGAAGTGGTGCAAAGGAGGCACTGGAGAGAGGAAAGACAGGGAAACTAGGTGCGTAGCTTATAAAATAGTCTAGAAGAGAATTAATGATGCAGGCTTGCCTTGGGGAGGGAAAGAATAAGCATTTATTAAGTCCCTACTACGTACATTGTTCTAAGTGCTTTACAAATATTGTCTCATTTGATCTACACGATAACTATGTGTGTACGAGCTATTATTAACCACATTTTACAGATGAGAAATTGAATCAAAGGTTAAGTGACTTGTCCAAGGTCACACAGCTAGTAAGTGTTTGAAGCAGGTTTTGAACTGAGGTCTTTCTGACTCCTGATATGGCGCTCTATCTATTTTTCCACCCAGCTGCCTCTAGAGTCTAGGGACCCCTGATGACTATGTGAATGACAGAAGAACAGGAAAAGAAAGAGGCATCCTGAGTGGGAGACAAACATGCAGAACTTGGAGTCAGGAGATCCTTGGGTTAAAATCCGAGCTCTAACACTTACTAGCTATAATGTGAACTGGATCCTTTGTCAGTTTCTTCATCTGTAAAATGGGTGACCAATACCTGTAGTATTCATCTTTCAGGGTTATCATGAGCTTCAAGGAAGATAATGAGTCCAAAGGACACTGCAAACTCATTAGAGTGACACATTTGCATTGTTTCCACAGCACTGCAGTGTCTTGATTGTTTTGGCAAATATGGCAGGAAAGTTTGCCATTGGTGTTGCATTTGGCCTCATTTACCTATATACGGCAGAGCTATATCCAACATTCATAAGGTGAGATTTGGCGATTTATCTTTCTGTTACCGTTGAATGTACATTCTTTGATATTTCAAGGATATGTGACTTGTTTGTGAGTACTGCCTTCCCTGATGCAGGCAGCAACTCTTTGCTATGCCTCAGAAGGTGAGCTTTGTGATTTATTATGACTAAAAATTTGTTGTTCCCACATCCCAACCAATCTGGTAATGATCCTCTCTGAATTTTATTTGGCTTGTTGCCAAATGATGATAGATGACAGTCATCCAAGTTGCCTGGCTTAACCTCACAAACTTTTCAGTTGGTAAATCACTCAGTTGGGCATATCAGGGGTTACCCTCTGCTGGTATAGTTGATGACAACCCAAACTCACCTCTACAATGAACTCTACAATGAAACACTGGAAGAAGACTTTAGTGGACATCACAGTGGACATCATTTGTTTAATTGGCTATTCAATAAACAGAAGTCCCAGGTATCTATATGGAAAGAGAGCCTGAGGTAAAAGAAATTCTGTATATTGTAACTCTAAGGCTGTGGTTATTGATCAATCAAAAAGCATTTATTAAGCACTTACAGTGTGCCGGGTACTGTGCTAAGTGCTGATTATGGTTCATTGGTACTGAAAAACTAAAAAGAATGATTTTGAAATATTTATTTAAAAAAAATCACTTTTTGAAGGTGTGCATAGTCCTAAAGAACTTTAAAGCACAGTTGTTTTGGACCTCTTCTAGCTTTAAATCCCAATATCCTAAGACTGCCTATATTTCTTGCCATAGGAGGCCTATTTTCTCATGATATATCACTACTGTTCTCTTAATATTTGGCAAACTGTGACCCTAAATGTAGAAACATTTCTTAGCTCATGGGCTGTTCAAAAACTGGGGGGCTTGTGGGGTGTAGTTGGCTATACCCTCCTTTAGATGAAAGCAGATGCCAATGGTGCTATAACCTCTTGTATTATGAGGTCCTCGGGCCTCATTTGTGAAACCAGATATGACTCTGAGCAGGAAAGGGGGTGGGAGAGATCTAAGTAATGTGCCCAATTATAGAGTATAAGGAAACCCTTTCACCTTTAATGAGACAAGACCCAATCCTGGGACCAGAAGTGGACACAAATTCCAAAAGTTCTTTGTGTAGAGCATTTTCTATAATTCAGGGCAGAGAAGAATTTGGACAATCTCCATTGACTGAGGGAGAAAAGGAATTGCCTAAACCATTGCTGTGGATATGTGTTACTGATAGTTGTACTGTGTGGCCATGGGAGATGGTATGCTAGAATTGGAGACAGGACGAGAAAAGGTATGATTTCTGCCCTGACACTTAACTAGTTATGTGATGATGAGCAAGTCACTTCATTTATCTCTTCAAGCTTCAGTTTTCTGAATATCTTCCTCACAGAGTTGTTATGAGGTCAGCTTTGTGTATGTTTTGCAAACTTCGAAACACCGTGTCCACCACTGTCAATCAGCATTTATGAAGTGTTTATTAAAATGGCAGCTGGTATGAAAAATAGGTGGTCTCTTTTCAACTAGAGGTGTATCCCACTTCAAGAAAAAGGCAACAGGTGGATGTTTAAACTTGTGAAACAGCACTCTTTATTAAGGAGGGATAATTTACTTTAAAATTACTTTACAAAAAATTTTGCTAATGTTTTCCTTAGATAGTGGTCACACATTTAAAATACTACTTGACATGAAAGAAAAATTGGATTTATGTGCAACTTTTCAGCTACCTATCAGTTGTATAAATTGAGGCATAATGTTACCCATGACTCCTGGGGTTGCAAAACCTCATGCATTGACTTTGTTTCATATTTATATTCATGAAAAATCTTGTCTTAAAATTTTTTCCTGATTGAATTCATCTAATATTTCTCTTATGTGTCCTTTCCTCTACCAAAGGCCACCTCCAGTGTCCTTCCAGATTGTGGAGGGTTCTCTGGGTTCAATGAGGCTATGCCAATGGGGTGTGAGTTTCTTGTGACCCCTATCAAACCAGAGACACTTCAAGCATAGACTCATTGTGGATCTACAGGCTATGGTCCAGGCTAGCTGAGTTCTGAATGGCTCCTTGTCAGAAAGCTGGCCACCAGGTGATAAATATTTCTGACCACAGCAACTCCTAAACAACCTCTTTCGAAGGTGTTGAGAGGGTCACGAACTGTGTGGACTGAGGGAAGTCCATATATCAATGCAGTTTGGTCTGTGTATTCTTTCCAGTTATGAAATTGCAGCAATGTTCAAATATTTTTCATAGAGGAAAAGTCATAAACATTCAGTTTTCTATCTTGTATCTCCTACTTATTTCCTGTGCTATTGCTATCTTAACATTTTTAGGTCCCTTGCAGTAGGAAGTGGAAGCATGATGTGCCGTGTAGGAAGCGTGATAGCACCTTTCTGTGTTTACCTTGCAAGTGTGTGGATCTTCATGCCACAGGTATCAATTGACAGCATTTTATTGATAATGCTAATTCAGAATTTAACAATTTAATTTGAGAATTTAACAGTGAGATGACTAATTAGTTAGTGGTTTAAAAAAACCACTTGTTTCTTATGATTCTCTTTTCTTACTTCTAGAAATGATCGTGTCTTTTAAAAGATGTTTTATTGGTGTCTTGTTTTTATATCACAATAATTTTCAGACGTAGGCAGCCCCTGCCATCTTTTGGAATTATATCTTCCCTCATAATAAAAAGAGATGAGCCAAAATGTGCCAAGGACTACCTCTGAAAGCATATGCAGCATGCTTCCCCCACAGTCCCTCACCAGTCTGTTAAGAGGAGGCAGGAAGCTTTCATTATTCTCTTGGGTCAATTTGGTTGTTATAATCATGTAAATTTGGATTCATTTTAGAGTTCTTAGTGTTTACATTGTTATTGTCGACATTAAACTCTGGGACACCAACACTTGTGGTTTCGTGATGTGCTATGGTAGAACTGTCTCAAAGAATTCGGTCAGACCACCATTATTCCAAGTATAAGCGTTTATTGAGATTGATACCTCTCATGAAGCAGGCTAAGTTCCAAGAGGAACCAGCAACCTTAGGGAAAGCTAAATGGATTTTTATAGGGTAAAGATGCAATTACATAACAGACATTATGGATATTAAAAAGACAGGAGGAGTTTGTTAAGGGATTAGGTAATAGGGGAGGAGTCCCAGTCACAGGGTAACTGTGCATGCAGTTACCCACAATGCATACAGAAAAACCCATTTGGGGGTACATATGTACGATAATAGTATTATAATAAGAATCTCTATGTCATAAGTTCACTCTAGGTCTTTATTTATTATCGTGCAGGTGCCTACTTAGGGAAAGTTCTTCTCTTGTTTTGAGGTCCATATCCTGCTTGGGCATCCTGGTGCTGCTGCTCTCTGATTGGCTGAGTATTGTGGTCCTGTCCAAGACTAGGTGGATGTGGTTGTGGTTAAGTGTGTGGACACACCTGCTGCTTCTGTAGGAAATATGAGGAATGCCTAGGTAGAGGCAATGGCTGGGATTCCATCACATGGACACACCTGCTGTTCTGTGAGAAATATAAATTCATTGACATATCTGTTCTGATGAGCAGCGAGGCATATATGGGAAGTTAGGATATTGAGTAGGGGGCGTGTGAGTGGCTAGGTAGGGACAGTGGGCCTGCTATTCAGTGGGGCCTATAAGGAAATTAAAATATTGGGGCTGGAGGCAGCTTTATTAGGATTGTATCAATTATGATCATTGTGAGGGGCAGCAAGGTGGTGAAGTGGATATGCCAAGCCCAGAATTAAGAGTGTCTGAGTTCAAATGTAGCCTCAGATACTTACTAGCTATGTGACCCTGGGCAAGACATTAACCTTTTTGGCCTCAATTCCATCTCTGTCAGATGAGTTGGAGAAGGATATGGCAAGCCACTCCAGTGTCTTTGCCAAGAAAACTCCAAAGGGGTCATGGAGAGTCAGACACGACTATAATGACTCAACAACAAATCATCATTTATATTAGCAAAACGATCATCTCGTCATCGCTTCATTAGATCTGGAATCAGGGTCTGTTTTAGGCAAACTGAGTGGATTTGTTTTTTCTCACCTTCCTCTATTCATTGACTTCCTCATCTTTTGTCACATTTTAGCCAGAACAATTCTTCTGTGGTCAGACATCCTCATGCTTGCCTTTGGCCACTCAAGGCAATGTATACTTGACCTCTGTCATTGACACCAATCTATTCTGTGGCTGAGTCTTTCAGGGTCCAAGTTCTCAACTATTATTATCTGATAAACAAATCCTCTCATTGGCTAATGTGCCAAGAGGAGAAGTGGTTTTTCTGAAGTAATAGGTATTTATTTTAACTGTAGTTTTCTGGAGATAATTTTCCTGCTATTATCTAACCCAAAGTGGTAGGGATTTTAGACAGGTAAGGAAGGTATTTTGAAGCAGGCAGGTCTTTCAGTATCCCTCCAATTGGAAGTTTTGTAGATAGCTAGCTATAGGGAGAAAGGAATTGAAATTAGAATTTGAGGATAATTTTAAAAGATTGGAGGGGAATAACATTTATAATGGTGAACATGCCTGAAAGAGCTCAAAATCAACAAGGCAACCAATAACAGGTTTATCATTTTATAAAACAGAACTGTGAATGCCACAGAACAGCTGGAAAATAAGCTTATCAAATGATTATGTTATTAAAAGAACTGTAAAATATTCAGATTCAAGTGATTAAAGTCAACAATCTCAGACTTTAGAACTATTGTCATTTCCCCAAGTTTAGAAAAGTAAGAAAAAATTTAATATTGTGTTCCAGGGAATTATTCAATAAAATTTTTCAGAATGAATAGACTAATGACTAAATGTGAATAGAAAGAATCCACCTAACACTGACAAAGAAAATTGTTGTTATTCTTTCAAATCAGTTATTTCCAACTTTTTGTGACCTTATTTGGATTTTTTTCTTTTTTAGCAAAGATACTGTGGAATGGTTGTTCAGAGTCACACAGCTAATAAGGGTCTGAGGCCAGATTTGAACTCAGGAGTCTCTATCCTAGCTGCCCTGACAAAGAAAATGGCAAGATTCAATTCTCCCAGTCAAAATAATAAGATCATATATTTGACTAGAAAAAAACTTCAAAAATCATTCCATTCAATGCCCCCTCCCTCCATTTCCCAACCATTTTACAGATGAGGAAACTATCTCAGAGAAATTAAATGAATTGACCCATGTCACATAAATATAAAGTGGAGGAGCTAGGGTTTGAATCCAGTTTATAGTTAACTTTTAATACTCTAACGAAAAGAAAAAAAATCATGTAAGTTGCCAAAAGAAATAACTATAACAAGGAACACCAATTTTGGAATTCTTAAGAAAGATGTGGATTGATTAGAAAAAATATAATGTATACAAATTAAAATGTATTGGGGAATTTAATTTAATTTATGTAGACTTATTTATAGGGATTATTCAAAGACTGCAGTGAAGTCTTCAAATAATCAAGCTTCCAAATGTGAAACATAAAAAATTTTAAATAACCAATACTTCTCAAATTGAGAAGAAATAGATGTTAATGAAAATATGACTTTTATTTAAACAAAGAAGAAAGGGAAAAATAAGATGAGTATAAAGGGACATGAGAGAACAATTTCCAAGGAAAAAGGGAAGGCTTTTTCTATCCTTGATAAAGGAGAAGTTTAAATTAAAGAAATGTACTAATGTGTTACCAGTATAAAATAGGAATTTTGATTTCAGTGTTTTTAATTGGGTTTAGATTATTAGTAACAACAAAAGTTTGTTGAATTGCTATTCAGTTTATGACAAGGAAATAGAATGCCAGAAGAAAAGAAAAATCTAACATTTGTAATGCTAAATGCAAACTGAATTCTTTAGTAAAAAGAATGAATTCTAGAATGCCATAAAAGAGAATTTGACAATATATTGTTTTCCATTTAAGTTAGAGAACTTCGTATTTAATATGAAAAGTTTTATGAAGTTTGTCATGCCATTACAAAATCACAAAAAAAAGAATAGCATAAAAATATCAAATTTTAACCAGAACATATTAGAAAAGATAATAAAAAATTCTACGTTATGCTAAAAGTTTCTATTCAGTGAGAGAAATGAGAGAAAACCAATTTGAAATATGAATGTACCTAATAATTCTGCAGTAAAATTTATAAAAGAAAAGCTGAGAGTATTACAAGAAGGAATAGCAAAAAATAAAATAAATTATAGTGAGATTTCAACACTCCACTATCAGAATAGGACAAATCTAAAGAGGGGACAAATAAGAAAGAAAATAATAGAGCTGAACAGAGAACTAAACAAGTTAGATGGGGGTGGAACCAAGATGACAGAATACAGGCAGCCACCCAGCTGAACCCTCCCAACATTCCCTTCCAAATAACTGAAAAATAACCCCCCCCAAAATCAAATTTTGGAGTGGCAGAACCAACAAAAGGTCAAAATGAGACATTTTCCCAGTCTGAGACAATTTAGGAGTTAATCAGGAGAGACCCAGAGTGCCGCATCACTGCCTTGGAGACCACTGTGAAGACAGAAGCAGCAGAAACTGTGGGAGCTGTCTCAGCCCAGAGACAGTAAGGGGCTCAGACAACTGGTTAGAAGGAGATTATAGAGGACCCTTTCCTGGCACTGGGTATTGCTGGTGATGATTGGTGACTCTATCGATCTTATACAATTCTGGGTTGCAGATTCAAGACAGAGAGGAGTGCTTCTAGTTGGTCATAAGAGTGCTGGGACCTTGGTCTCAGTTCTAAGGCAAAAACTAGTGTTTGTGGCTACAGGAGAGCAGGAACCCTTCTTGGGTAAACACAAGGGCTGAGATAAGGAGAGAGCAGTGATTCCATCTCTCCCCAGATCATACCACCTTAGAAGCATTGAAAATGTACAAACACTTAGAGCTGGCTCTAAAAATGGCAGCATAAAAATTCACTAAATAAAAGTACTCCTTAAAAAGCAGATGTGACCAAATGGAAAAATAAGAAACCGGAAAACCATTTACATAATAATCATATTAGTGTAAAGGAAAATAACATGGAATGACTTCAGAATTTTGATCAAAGCCGTGACCATGATTTCAGAGAAATTGATGGTGAAGCATACTTTCCACCAAATAGGTGCAGAAGGAGGCACACATTTGTAGACGTGGGTAATGTATTGATTTGTTTTACTTGACCATACTTATTTATTACAAGGAAGAGTTCTACTATGGAGTGCAGGGAGCAGTTTTCCCAATTTCATTGGGAAGTTAAAATGACATAAAAAAAGAACATCAGAAAAACATGTTTTTAAAGTGAAGCTCAATAAGGAGGGTGAGAAGGGATACACTAGGAAATGTAGAGAAAATGGAAACAAAAAGTATCAATGAAATTGATTTTTTCAATTCAGGAAGATTTTTGTAAACCCTCAAAAAACCCAAACAACAAACTAGATGCAATTGCTATCTGGAGAGAATTTAATGGGAAGAAAAAAAGTACAGATTTTTCTAAGAACAAATGGAATATCCAGAAATATTGATGATATACTCACTCACAAAGAAGTAGAGGGAGATGTGGAAAAGAAGAAATTGTATATATTATGTTTATAGATTAAAATGAAAGTAAGTTAAAGGGAAATAATTATATAATGCATAAAAGAAGTGGGCCCATCTATAGCTAAGATAATTTTATTAAATATTAATAATTTAAAATATGTAATATAAAATGTAAATTTCCTGAAGAAAGTATAAGAATAATAGCATCATTACATAAAAGATTATTACAATACAGAGATGACATTTCAAAATCCCATGGGATGCAGCCAAAGCAATACTCAGAGGAAAATTTAAAGTATGAATGCTAAGATCAAAAAGTTGAATCTATCCTTAAAAAAACACCCTAGAAAATGAACAAAGCAATACACTAACAGAAAAAGAGAAGTAAGTAAAATAGAGCAGAATTTAGCCAATTGAAATAAGCAAATGCAAATGATAAATCTAAAAACTTTTTAAAAAGAGAAGACTTTAGTCTAAAGGATTAAAACGAAAAGGAGAAAGAAGAGTTCTAAGAGCAAAGACATCAAGAAAATCAGGCATTACTACACATGACTCTGACCTATGAACTAAAAGAATCTCTAAGAAATTAATAATGACATAGATATAAAATACAAATATTAGTCAAACAAGAAATGGAGAGTATAAATGGACATATCTGGTAGAAATTGGTATAGTGCTGTCTTGCCAAAAAAGACATGGAGTTCAGATAGATTCACATGCAAATTTCACCAAACTCTTAAAGAACTGGTAACTTCTACAAAACAAAAACAAAAGAACGAGTAACTGCTACACTCTAGTATAGGAACTGTTTCACTATGGAGAGAAAGAAGGTAGTCTAGCAGTTTCTTCTGGCAAGGCAAATATGGTTTTGATCACTAAGCCTGACAAGGCTAGGAGAGAGAATGATGAGCCACTATGATTAATGAATATTAATGCAAATATATTAAAATACCCCAAAATAGAATACAGCAGTATATAAAAAATTAAGCAGCTTGACCAAGAAGTATTTATAACTGGAGTCAAGGTTGGCTTGCTACCAAGGGAATGATTCATATAAGAAATCTTATCAGCAAGAGAAAAATAAGATTATATAATTTTGTCATTAGATATTGAGAAAACTTTTGATAAAATATAGTGGGGGGTAGGTAAGAAAGACTTCTTGCAGAAAGTGAGATTTTAGTTGGGACTTGAAGGAATCCTGAGAAGACAGGAGATGGGGATAAGGATGGAGTGTTCTAGGTAATAAAAATTCTCTGAGAGGGATAATGTCCTGTGGAAGAAACAACAAAACCAGCGTCATTGTATGGAATATTTAGTGGAGGGGAGTAATGTGTTAGTAGACTGGAAAAGTAGGGGGAGATATGGTTATGGAGGAGAACTTATTAAGTAGGAGATTTTAGACAGGGTGTCCCAAAATCTCAGTGCAGTTTTAAGCTCTGTTGTTGTTCAGTTATTTCCAACTCTTTGGCATTTTCTTGGCAAAGATACTAAAGTGGTGTGCCATTTCCTTCTGTAATTCATTTTACAGGTCAGGAAACTGAGGCAAAGAGGTTTAAACGATCTGCCCAAGATCACATAGCTAGTGTCTGAGACTGGATTTGAACTCAGGTCTTTCCGACTCCAGGCCTGGCGCTTCATTTGCTTGGCAATCTAGCTACTGAAGTTTTAATGAAGCTTAAATATCTAATCCTTGAGGTAATAGGAAGCCACTGGAGTTTTTGGAATAGGGGGATTGGGTCATATGGTCAGACCTGGGCTTTCGGAAGATCACTTTGATAGCTGAATAGAAAATGCACTGGAATGGGCAGAAATTCGAGGCAGGGACATCAGCCAGTAGATAATTGCAATAGTTTAGGTATGAGGTGAAGAGGGCCTGTACTAGGGTAGTGTCAGAATCAGAGGAAGTAAAAGGGATGTATATAAGCGATGTAGAATCAGCAGGACTTGGCACCAAATTGGACATGGAGGGGGAATGACACTTAGCTTGTGATCCTGGGTAACTGAGAACCTGGTGGTACCTTTAAGAGTAATAGGGAAATTTGGGAACAGGGAGGACTTTTTGGATGGGGGAGGGAGGAAGATAATGAATTTAGTTCTGGATATGTTGAATTTAAAATGTCTGTGCAAATCCAGTTTAAGATGTCCATTAAGACTGGACCAGACAGGAGGTCAGGGCCATATTAGAGCTGAGTATCATTTGCATAAAAATGATCTTTTAATACATGGGAGGTTATGAGTTCACCAAATGAAACAGTATAGAGGGAGAAGAGAAAAGGGCCTAGGACGGAACCTTAGGGAACACCCATGGTTGTTGGTAAAATAACCTGGGTAAAAATCAGCAAAGGAGATTTAGAAGGAACAGTCAAATACGTTGGAGGAAAACCAGGAGAAAGCAGTACCATGAAAACCTAGCAGGAATGGGGAACCTGAGGCCTTGAGGTCACATGTGGCCCTCTATTTCCTCCAGTGCGGCCCTTTGACTAAATCCACACTTCAAAGGATTTGTTCTGTGATGTTTAGATTCAAAGGGCCACATATGAGGACCTAGAGGCCTACATGTGGCCTTGAGAACACAGGCTCCCCATCCCTGAGAGGGAACAGGACCAAAGAGAAGATAGTCACTGATATTGTGCCTGTTTTCCCCTGGCTCCTCCTACATTTGCTGTTTTCTTTGTCATCTTTGCCAATCTGATGAGTATGAAGTAGAGTCTCAAAATTGCTTTAATTACCATTTCTCTACATATTAGTGATTTATTGTGGTAGGTGAGATATAATGAGTTTAGTGAGTGTCAGAGGGCCAAGTTAAAATTATGAAGGCTTGGGAAGGGTATTTCGAGGTTGTTAGCCCTGCAGAAGACAGGAAGTGGGCTGCCCTAGGAAGGAGGAGATGTTTGCTCAGGGTTAGGAGGTTTCTATCAGTGCAGCAGGGTCTGCCCCAGACTAGAGAGTGCAGAGTAGGGCCACTTGAGATGAGGCAAGGCAAGGCAAATCCACGAAGGTCCATTTCTTCTTCGATATGCATCTACTTGCCCCACCCATCTCCACCCGACTTTGGGACTTTTCTTTCATTTGAAGCTTTGCCATCCTAAACTGCTGAGACTTTCCTACCAAGAAGAGAAGACAGGATAATCTTTGGTTCAGGGTGTGCCTGGAAGGATGGAAGGCCCCTGTCTTGGCTTAGCTACTGGCCCTTTATCATTAGATTAATCACTGCTGTATTGGAAGAATTCCCAGTGCTCTCAAGATGATTATAAATCAACAACATGACTAAAAGGGCAGGACTGGGAATCAGGAGACCTGGGTACTGGTCCCTGCTCTGATATTAACTTTGGGACTATTTTCTTCTCTGCAAAATGAGGGAATTGCCCCAGGCGTTCTCTGCTCTCTCTTACAATTCTAATGGTCCATGAATTTCAGAGATTTAGGCTCCATTTGACTCCATTCCAACTTGGACTCAATTTCAATAAAGCTTTATTGAATCTCTCTGGCCAAGTCATGACCCCTCTTGGTGGGGTTGGGGGACTCAATTTCCTCTTCTGTAAAATCAAAGGGTTGAACTAGATAATCCCTCAGATTCCATCCTGTTCTAACATGCTACTTTATATCAATATTTTTAAATAATACTTTTCACTTTTGTGTAATTGAGCATGCTTTCTTTGGTCGGTTAAAGCATTTGTTAGATTGATTAGATTGCTTGCTATCTTGGGGAAGGGAGTGGGGAGGCAGTGAGAAAAATTTGGAACTCAAAATCGTGTAGAATAAATGTTGAAAACTATCTTCACATGTAAATGGAAAAATAAATACTCTTTATAAATATATACACACATGTGTATATATAGACATATAGACATACATACATATATATACACATACATACATACATACACACATGCTACTTTGAGATTTCAAGGATGAGAGTTTGGATTGGGGTTCAAACCCTCTTTTAGCCCCTTCCCCAAAGGCTCTCCCTGTTTTTGGTAAAGGATACCATTCCCCTCTCTCCCCCCACATACAGACCCAACACACACAGTGATCACGCTTCTCTGATGCCAGGTGTGCCAAGTGTAAGGAAGCAACTGCTATTAGCACTAATTATCAAGAAAAATTGGTTTAAACAGCAATCTACCAAATGGCTTGATTTTCTAGTACATGCCTGGTTGTGTCTGGTAGTTTCTATACTCCACACTCATCCCCATCTGGCAACTGAGGTAGCTAGATGGTTGGACCTGGAGTAAGGAAGATTCATCTTCCTGAGTTCACATCCCTGGGTAAGTCACATAACCATGTTTGCTTGTTTTTTCCTCTGTAAAATGAACTGGAGAAGGAAAGGCAAACCATTTCGATATCTTTGCCAAGAAAACCTCAAATGTGGTCACGAAGAGTCGTACACAACTGAAAAACAGCTAAATAGCAACGGCGGAATAGGTTTTTCTAAGAAGTGAGCTCTCAGTAACTGGAATTAGATAAGTAAAATATGAAATTTCAGACTTGATCCTGCTTATTTTCAAGCAAGAGAAGGTAAGTGGGGAAGTGGATAGAATGCTAGGCCTGAAGTCAGGAAGACTCATCTTCCTGAGTCCAAATCTGGCCTCAGAATAGCCATGTGATCCTGGGCAAGTCATTTAACCATGTTCACCTTAGTTTCCTCACCTATAAAATGAACTGGAGAAGGAAATGGCAAACCACTCCAATATCTCTACCAAGGAAACTCCACAATAGGATCATGAAGAGTCAGGACACGATTGAAACAACTGAACCACAAGAAGAAGCATTCAAGAAGGAAGTTAGCTATTTCAATTGGGCTTTGTTTTAGTCAGCCCTTCAGGAGGAACAGCTGGGCATTTGTTCTCCCTCACTGTCAAGACTTGCCCCAAACTCCGGAAAGGTGCTTGGTACTAATGGTGCAGTCAACACGGTGAAATCTGCTTCCTTTTTCTGCTAGTATGGAAGGACAAGAAAACAATGCCTCAAATCACAGTGGTTTGGACCTGTCCCTTTGTATAAACTCTCAAAATAATCAATGATGTATTCCCTTTGTATAAACTCTCAAAATAATCAATGATGTATTCATTGAACCATCTAGCTGCCTCAGGGGCTTGTTCAACAGAGCTGAAAACACTGATTTATTTTTCATGTGGGGTAAACACTGCAAAACCTCCCCATAAGAAAGCAGAAAACAAGGCACTCTCATGTGATCCTGAAGATGCCACCAGGTGGGAGTGGTGCGGGGTGCAGAAACTACTAGACACAAGGCGTGTGCTGGAGAATCAAGCCATTTGACAGATTCCCATTTAAACCAATTTTTCCTGATAATCAGTGCTAATGGCAGGTGCTTCCTTACACTTGGCACATCTGGCATCAGAGAAGCGTGATCACTACATGTGCTGAGTCTGTATGTGGGGCAAGTTTCTTAAATTCAAATGACTCCTTAATTAAAAGTAGCATCCTTTTAGTTAAAATGTAGTCTTCATTCCCCCTCCACCTAAATTGGCTCGCTTGTTTTACAAGCTGTGTGGTTTATAATCAATTATTTTTCAGTACCTACAAGACTAAAACTTGCAGAGAAAGTCCTGAACTTCACTGGTGGAGGTAATTTCCTGAGGCAAAAGTTCCCTATACCAATGAAATCACATTTCCAACCCCTATCCCTCTCTATACATATACACAACATGTACATGCACATTTTACCCCCTTCCAATTGTCATTCTAAGGTTAGCATGTATTTGGATAAAGTAGGGTTTTTTTTGGAAGCCTGGGGAGTGGTGGTGGTGGTGTTTGAATCTCAATTATCTGTCTGTCTGTCTTCATAATATATGTACATATTCACACACATATATATTTGTAAATAGTATTTATTTTTTTCCAATTACATGTGAAGATTGTCTTCAACATTCATTTTTATAAGATTTCGGGTTCTAAATTTTTCTTTCTCGCTCCTTCCCCACCCCGCTCCCCAAGATAGTAAGCAATCTATTGAACCTAATATAATTTTAAACAGTACCTTTTACTTTTGTGTTAATTGAGCATGCTTTCTTTGGTCAGTTCATGCAACTCAAGTAACTTAGGTTTTATGCTTTATTTTGATTTTTTAAAAAGTGCATTTTGTACAATAATAATGCAAAATTTCTAGTGAAATTTGTGTGTGGCTGTCATAACGCCAAGGAGGCAATAGTTTCTTTTTAAAGGCTGGGAGGATATGTACTTCCATTCTATTGACAGGGAATAGGAAATCTCTGAATTGGAGTAAGGGGTGGGGCAAGTTTTATTGAATGATCTCTGGATTCCTTGGAGCTTTTCAATCAACGATCTCATAATCATCTCTAAGTCTTATAAATGTCTCCTTATCTGTGAACTATACCCACAACGAGGTTCTTATGGAAGAGCATTGATTTACAGACTCCGAAGAGCTGGGTCCAGCCCTGTATCTGATGCTACTTTAGATAAATCATTTAACTCCTCTGAGCCTCAGTTTCCCCAATTGTAGGAGTTGGTCTATATGGCTCCCAGGTCCCATCCATAGTAAGAACTGGGAGAAGAACATAAACGCTGATCTAAAAGAGAGCAGGTTAAGGAGATAGGTTCCATGTTTCCCATGAGAAAAGAGCTTCTTGGCAGGGCCTGGCCTACTTTAAATAATAATAAATATAGACAGCTGCAGCTTATGGATTTAGAGCTGGTCTTGGAGCTAGGTTAGACCTGGGTTCAAGTTTTGCCTATGTGATACTGGGTAGTTCACTTCACTTCTCAGTGCTATTAGCCAGAGATATCAAATATACATTCCTTTGTATGTTAAAGCATAATTGGGAAATATTTAATAAAATAAAATTACACTACAACATAAATAATTTTAATTTGTGGGTTGTCAACATGAGCCTTCAGGGATCTTTTCTATTTGAATTCAACATCTCCACTTCGGTTGGCTGATCTGCATTGAAAGAGGGAGCTTTCCTTAAGAAAATGCCTTGAACCAATAAAATCCCTAATTATTAAGAAGAACAAACCTTCACTTCCCAGCAAATAAAATGCTTTGCACACCATGGAAGCTCAGTATAGACTGACTATTTTTCCTATTGCTTTGAGTTATGTCTCACAGTTTAGTTCTATCTTTATCCTTCTAATTTAAATCATTCAGGTCATTGAAAAATGTTTCATTCTTAGGAATTAAGGACTCATCTTCTTCCCCCTTCTAATCAATATATAATGTTCCTTTCTTTTATTGAATGCATCAGTTCTTCAAATTTGAAATCAGGAATATTGGAAGGATAAGAAATGTTAAAATATTCTATAAATATAAATTATTAATATAGCAGGACAGAGTTCTGTTTTAATGTTCAACTTGAGTTGGAAAGTCAAAATCCACCCTGAACATTTGGAGGGAGATGGTTCCATGCTGCCCCCTAGTGTGATGCTTGGTGATAAAAAGCAGTGACCCCAACAGCTTCCAGATTCCTATCATATTATCCAAATAGAAACCTGGTAGGTTGGAAGGAAACAAACTTTCTTGCAATTGTAAATATCATAGCAAAGTAGGATAGCATCTTCTCCTTCTGAAATAAATTCCAAAGCTCTTTTTTTTGCTGTTTATCCTCTATTTAATCTTTATCTGTGATAATGTGGCCTTCTAGGTTCTTAGGTGCAGCCTTTTGACTGAGTCCAAGTTTTATAGAACAAATCCTTTTATTAAGGGGATTTGCTCTGTGAAGTTTGGATTCAGTCAGAGGGCCTCATTTGAAGACCTAAGAGAGCCACATGTGACCTCAAGTCCCCAGGTTCCCTACCCCTGGCTTAGCGCAAGGTCTGGCACATATTTATTAAATGCCTGTTGATTGATTTGTTGATGACCTGCTCATTTATTTCTTCTAGTTACTGGTTGGTATTTTGGCCTTTCTGACTGGCATGTTAACGCTGATGCTTCCTGAAACTCTCGGGAAACCTTTGACCAACACTTGGGAGGAAGCTGAAGAATTAGGAATGAAGAAAGAAATTTCTCCTGCCAAATTGTTTCCCATAATAAATAATATGGATTCAGGGAAAATAGAGATGATTCATCAAGGGGCGGCTGGTACTCACGGATAGGAATGTTTTGTATGTTGGCTAGCATTTGAAAAATCATTAACCATTAATGCCACTTTATTAGAACCCCTCTCCTACATGTTTGTAATTTTGTAAGGAATTTTGGAAACTATTTTCTATGAATAAATAAATGTTATAAAAACAATATCCTGCTTACTAATAGATTAAACAGATGCAAACATTTTCAGTTTGATTCTTTAATTGACTTATTGCTAATAAGCAGAGAATATATTTTCCCTTTGTAATTTCTGGCCCCCTCATTTCTCCTTCTTCTTTACTTTTTGAGCTTTAAGATTTTTTTTCTTAAATGTTTCCTCCGATAACAAATTCAATTGGAGGATAAATGTAAAGCAGTAATATTAATATAACTAGTACTAACTAGCACTTATATGACATCTTTAGGTTTGCAAGGTACTTTACAAGTACTATCTCATTTTTATTCTTACAACAATCCTGGGAGGTTATCACCCCCATTTTACGGATGAGGAACCTCAGGCTAAGAGAGGCTTTATTTAACTTGCCTAGAGTCACACAGGCAGTGTGGAAGTGATAGAGGGCCAGGCCTGGAGTCAGGAAGACTTAGCTTCTTAATTTCACATCTGGCCTCAGACACTTACTTAGCTATGTGACCCTGGGCAAGTCACTTAACTGTGTTTGCCTCATCTTCCCCATCTAAAAGAATGAGCTGGAGAAGGAAATGGCAAACCATTTTTCTTTGCCAAGAAAACCCCAAATGGCGTCATAGAGAGTTAGAACACGACTGACATAACGGTTCTTTCCTAAGGAAACATAAATGCAGATGGCAGAAAAACACCAATAGGGTTACAAAGCTCAGGTAAGTATCTGACACTGGAATTGAACTCAGGTCTTCCTGACTCTTGTGCACCCCCTATCTGCACAAGAATGGGGAGTGAAACAGGTTTGTTTCACTGTTTTGTTCCCAATCCACAGAGAATTAAATACGAGAGGTCCCCTTGGTTTCATCCCGGTCAGGGTGTGGGGATCCTCCAGCTGTGCTCATGGTTTTTCTAGTCCTCTGAGTGAATTGGAAAGCCCTATTCTGTGCTTTTTATCATCTAATTAATGACTGAATGAGCTTGCCAATTCTCCCTTTATCTTCCAGCCAGGTTTCCCCCATGAGTCTCCTTCACATGCCAAGTCCCTTTGAAGTTGGTGACAATTTAGTTCTTCAAAGATTTCTGCAAGTTTTCACTGCAAAATCAGAGTCTGGGGTCAGCATGCTGACTGAGCTAATGTCAATCTGAATATTTCTAAGGGCTTTTGTTCTTAGCAATTGTGTGAAGATGTCATTTCTTTTTCATGTCTCCCTCTTCTCTCCCTGCCCCCAGCTCAATTCTGGCTGAGTTTTAAAACTTACATTACCATCCTCGTCTTTCACTTCCATCATTACTATCATGGCATTCTCATCCGCTTTTGCAAGTACTGAGATGCACATTTTCTCCCAGGTGTTTTTATTTGTAGCTGTTGGTGGTTTTTTTGGATAATCAGGAACTGATTCTTTTATCTCTAACTAATTGATAGAAAGGCAAAGCTATTGGGTATATTCTAAGTGAAGAAGAGAGTTGAAAAATTATGTAGCTTGTTTGGTTGTCTGGGAAATTCAGGTGTTCAGGCTGCTGAGGCAAAAATGGTGTCTTTTGAAAACCTCATCAGCATTCATTTGTTCTTGTATAAAATAATGAAGTGAGGTAGAACCTTCCTGTCTAAGTACTGCTTTTCCTTAAGCATCCCTGTAAGGTAGGTAGTACAAGTATATTATCTCCATTTTTATGGATGGGCAAACTGAGGCTTAGGTAGATTAAGTGATTTGTCCAGGTTTATACTTCAAGTATTGTTATTAGGGCTTAAGCCTATGTATTCTGGGACCAACACTAGTATTGCTTTTAAGTGATGATTGACTTTTCTGGATAAATGCTGAATTCTCCATTTCACTTAAACTTTAAAAAATTGGTTTTTCCTATGCAAATTAAGAAAGCAAGTTTTCCTTTCACTGTTCTCCTATTTCTACTTTTAAAAAAATCTCCTTCATTTTCCCTTCAATATCAATCTAGTTTTGGTTTTCATTATTTGTGTCTTTTGTCAGTCTCATTACCCTGACAAGAAACATCTCATTACTGGTCACCTTCCATCATTTCTTTGACTTCCATTTAACTTGATGCAGCAGGCTGGGAAAAGGACACCTGACAAACCATCAACTCTGCAGTGGGGATCTGCCATCATTTTTCGATGACCTGGTTCAATTGAACACTCTTAAGGCCACAATGGTATAATCCTGAAGGCCCTGAGAATGTCCTAACCTAGTAGGGAGTTACTCAGGTGACTTGAGACTGGTCTCAAAATCACTATCCTTATAGCAAAATCAAAATCATTATAGCAAAGGTATAATGGCCAGGGCAGTTAGGCGTGAGGCAGGAGGAGGTATTGTTAGCTACAACATTTTGTTCATAGTGTGATCAATATTTTGTCGATCACCCGTTTTTTATTTGACACTTTGATGCTGAATTCATTGGGTAGAAAAAAGAAGAGATGGTATAATGAATAGACTGCTGATGTACATGGAATCAGAAGGACCTGGGTGTAAGTCCCAGTTCTTGCATTTTCAAGCTGGAGGACCCAGACAAAGTGATTTAATCTCAACAGACCTCAGGCAACTCTGCAAAACAGTAAGTTGTAGATGAGTTGAGAGCTTCCCAGGTAGGAGTTCACAAGCATATACAAAAAAATTATGTGTAGTTATTCTTAACTGTTTCAAACTTTACATATATATATATATATGTATATATATATATATACACACACACATACAATATATGTGCATCCACATATACATGTGCACATATTTTTGTAAAAATAAAGATACATCTATATATCACATAGACATATACACACATATTTTCATTTTTTGGTCCAGATCTGTTGTTTTATCAATGTGGGAAATTCATTTGGAAACTTCATTTGGTAATAGAGATAATCTTATGTATAACTCAGTCTCACAAAGCTGCTTAAGTCACAAGAATTTAAGTAACTTTCTCATGATCATAAAGTTGTTATGTGTCAGAGAGAGGTATGGATTGAACCAAGATCTTTGTAACTTTAAAACCAGCCTACTATACACAATGCCATGCTGCTTCTCTTGATGTTATATTTCAAGTTCAGAAAATCCTTATGTTTACTTGAACCTGTCCTTTCTAAAATAAAAGACTTGAGAAGTGGAAATGTTGAGCTATTTTTATAAAAGTATACATATACATAGACACATAGACATATACATACATACACACACAATTTTAAAAAATCTTTCTAAAATAAAAGACTTGAGAAATGGAAATGAGCTATTTTTAAAAATGTATATATATACACACATGTAGACATATGTATACACACACATACACATATATATTATATACACAAGTGCAACTAAGTATGCAATGGATGAAGTGCCAGGCCTGAAATCAGGAAGACTCATCTTCCTGAGTTCAAATGTGACCTCAGACACTAACTGTGTGACCTTGGGTAAGTCACTTAGTCTTGTTTGCCTTAGTTTCCTCATCTCTAAAATGAACTAGAGAACGAAATAGGAAACCTCAAATAGGATCACAAAGTCAGACATGACTGAAATGACTGAACAAATACATGTACGTGTATAAACTTTTTCCTTAGTATTGTGATTTCCTTTGTATGGTTACTCCTTCAGTTGATGTAGACTGTGGTTCCTCTATTCCTCTATGCCTTAGTTTTAAACAATGCTGTAACTGAAAAAATGTTCCATTGCTCTGATAACTTGCTGAGTTCCCTTGAATTTCGTAAGGTTGGTCAAACAATAGGTATATGATCCAGCACTGACCCCATCTTCAGGAGAACAAGTTGGTAAGCACTGCCAGGACTTGTCTAGTATCAGAGTGGGACCTTGGTGAAGGGAGTATGTGTTGTATACCCACATACATGTATATTTTATATGAAGCATATAAGTAAAAAACAACTTTTTCAATAGCAGATGTTCTTAACTTGGGGTATATGGTATGTGTGAACTTTGTTTTAAACCTGAAAGCTGCATTTCAATAGAATTGACTTTATAACCCTTTTCATTTTATTTTATGCTTTTCAACACATTATTCTGAGGAGTCTATAGGCTTCCCCAGACTGCCAAAGGGTGTATGACACAAAAGAATTTAAGAACATCATCTTTAGAAATCCCAGAATCTTAGAGTTGAAAAAAGGACCTTGGAAGTTATCTTTTCTTTTTTCTTTTTAAATAGAACTTAATTTTTTTTCTAATTGCATGTAAAGACAATTTTTAATATTCATCTTTTACAATTTTTGAGTTCCAAATTTTCTCCCTCCCTGAGACAGTGAGCAATTTTATATGGGTCATATATGTGTGATCATGTAAAACATATTTCCATATTAGTCATGTTGTGAAAGAAGAAGCAGGCCAAAAGGAAAAAAAAGTGAAGAAACTGAAAATAGTATGGCTTGATCTGCATTCAGACTCCATCAGTTTTTTCTCTGGATGTGGATAACATTTTTCATCTTGAGTCTTTTGGAGCTGCCTTGGATTGTTGCATTACTGAGAAGAGCTAAGTCTATCATAGTTGATCACCATAATATTGCCATTACGGTGTATGATGTTCTCCTGGTTCTTCTCACTTCACTTTGTATCAGTTCATATAAGTTTTTCCAGGTTTTTCTGAAATTCACCTACTCATCATCTTATAGTACAATAGTATTCCATTACATTCATACATCACAGCTTGCTCAGTCATTCCCTGATTGATGGACATTCCCTCAATTTCCAATTCTTTGCCACCACAAAAAGAGCTGCTATAAATATTTTTGTACAAGTAGGTCCTTTTACTTATTAAAAAATCTCTTTGGGATACATATCTAATAGTGGTGTCAATATTAGATCAAAAGGTATGTAGAGTTTGATTGCCTTTTGACAATCTGATTGCTCTCCAGAATGCTTGGATCAGTTTACAACTCCACCAACAGTGCATTAGTGCCCCAATTTTCCCACATTCTCTCCAACATTGATCATTTTCCTTTTCTGTTATATTGGTCAGTCTGATATGTGTGAGGTAGTATTTCAGAAGTGTTTTAATTTTTACTTCTTCAATCAATAGTGATTTAGAACATTTTTTCATATGCCTGTAGATAGCTTTAATTTCCTCATCTGAAAATTGCCTCTTCATATCCTTTAACCATTTATCAATTGGGGAATGACTTGAATGCTTGTAAATTTGTCTCAGTTCTCTACATATTTGAGAAGTGATGGGAGGCCATCTTTTTCAGCTTGAAGTAGGACCATAATCCCCTCAACAACATACTTGGTGATCCAATCTCTGTTTTCAGAATTCTAGTGAGATGGATTTCACTAAGTCCTGAGGCAGCTCTTTCCATTTTGGTACACCTCTAGTTAATAGGGAGTTTTTCCTTGTATCAAGTCTTTATTTCTCTCTGCAGCTTAGACTGATTGCTCTTTGTCCTGCCCTCTATGGTCAAGCAGAAATCTAATCTCTCATTCATCTCAACTACTTCAGAATAGCTAATGTCTTGGCTAGATATTCACCACCCCCATTTCCTTCACCCAGACCTCAATGAGACATTCTCTAGTCTTTTAACACTTTTTGACTTTGTTCTTTAGAATCTATTCCAGCTTGTCCTCATCCTTCCTATAATGTGACTTCCAGAACTTAAGGAGTGAAATAGAAAACGTTCCTCTAACTTTAAGAATAAGGAATATAAACTATTCAATAGCTATGGAAACTCACTCCAAAAGGACAATGGATTAAGAGATATGGAATAGAAATGAGATGAGACACAAAGCTATAGAAAGAGAAACAGAGCAAGAGATGGGGAACCTGAAAATGTTTACATATACATATAACAGAAGGATGTTAAAAGAGAAAAGTTAAAAAGATAAGGAGATCTTTTCATAACAAGCAATATTACCTTCTGGGATGTTGCTCCTAAGAGATTTGTAGAGTTATTATGTATCTCTACAGATGTAAGATAAATAATATCAACTTGTAGTGCTTGTCCTATAGCATGAGTAAAATCAAATTGAAACAGAATCCAAAAGTTTCTACCTTTATGTATTTTGAAGGCAAAACCACAATATCTTGACCTTGGTCAACTTAGGACCATATATTTAGACTTAGAAAGGACCTTGAAGGTCATCTGGGCCAAGCTCTCTCATTTTAGAGCTCAGGAAACTGAGGTCCAGTCATTATGACTTGCCCAATGTCATTCAGATAGTAAATACTAGAGGCAAAATTCTAACCAAGGTCCTCTGACTCCACAACCAACACTTTCTCCAAGGTACCATGTATATACTTCCTAAGAACAGTTGTTAACTCTTTCATAAATGTGTCCTTTTTTAAAAAAAAAACCTATATTTTTAAAGGTTTCACTGGCAAACTCAAAATTAATGTTGCCATGTTGTTCCTATGGAATAATTTAATTTTTTTGATCAATTTGATAGTTAACAACTGTAAGATTTAGTCAATGGATGCTAATTTTAAGAGTCCATTATGAGCAGAGATTTAAAATTGGCTGACTTTTGGCATTTGAAAAGACCTTTAATCTAATTTGTTTCCTGATCCAAGTAATAGTAGATCTATGCAGGGAAGGGTGAATTCACTTAATATGCATGGAGCTGGGTCTGGTAAAGAGAGTAGCAGGGTAGGGAATCAGGAGACCTGGTCTTTGTCAGACACTCTCCCTCCTCTGACACTATGGGTTTGACCAACAGGCATTTCAAAACTGGTGATCTTATCCCTAGATGGTCTACTTGCAAAATTATTTCAAAATATCTGCAATATTACTGTCTTCTAATAATAGTCTCCTTGCAACTGGGGTGTGATAAATTTCAATTTCTTGGCTTTCAGCTTTTGTGAACCCTATTCAAACAACAACCCAGCTGCTGCAAGCTAATTTCATTTTCTATCCTTATGAAGTTATTTACTTTTGTAGCTGAGGTCATGCTTTTAGCTATCAGGTTCCTGATTGACTTAAAACATTCTGCAGGATCATAGATCTTGAGTTGGAAGGGGCTTTAGAGGACATGTACTCTGATTTCCTCATTTACAGTTGAGGAAATGGACATCCACAGAAATTAAGTGATCTGTCTGAGATCATGTGGTAGTGCTTTCATTCCTGATTTCCTCCCTACTCCACTGTCTGATTTCTCTCTCCTTCCCAGCCCTAGAGCTAGAATTAAAAGCCAGAGCTAGAGGGTAGGCCTGCAAAATTTATTTTTTTCTCTCACACAAATATTAATAATCTAGAATTTCTGATTCATGGATTCAATATTCTTCTGCTTTTTGATTCCTGCTGCCACTTGAATGCCTCCCTAATACCTGTATACCGTGTTCTGGGTTTTCTTCTTTCTTATTAGAGGAGTTATTATTCACTTGTTTCAATCATGTCCAATTCTCTATGACCCCATTTGGGGTTTTCTTGGCAAAGATACTGGAGTAGTTCACCATTTCCTTCTCAAGCACATTTTACAGATGAAGAATGCTGGCAAACAGGGTTGAGCGACTTGCCTAAGGTCACACAGCTAATAAACTGATGATGGATTTGAATTCAGGTCTTCCTGACTCCAGGCCTGGCACTCTATTCACTCACTGCACCACTCCTTATTAAAGGAGTTAGAAGATATTAAAGAAAATTCGTACCTAAATGAAGCTTTTCACTTCACTTCAATTTAGAAGTATTAAAAAGGCATTGAAAGAATAATGAAAGACTGTAATAAATGAAAATAATCTAAAAAGGATTAAGGATAATAACTGGTGATGACAAATATTAGGTCTAATAATAATAACAACTCTCATTTGTATAAAGTCCCTTAGATAGTATCCCCATCTTACAGATAAGGAAACTGAGGGTCTAAGAAGTTAAATTACCTGCCCAGGGTCTCACAGTTAGTAAGTATCTGAAGCAGGATTTTATCCCCAATATCCTGACCCAAAATTTACTTACAACTTTATACATTAATACCACACTTCCTCCAAAAGCTCCAACTTTCTATGATGCCAAAGTCTGTTTTGTTCTTTTTGTTTGAAGAATGATAAAAATTCAATAGTCACATATCAATAACTTTCAAACAAGAAAAATGATACTCTCTATAGTTAGCTTCATAAGTAAACCCAGAGGCCAATTCCTATCTTGAGGATAGTGTATTCCCTTCCTCTTCCCATTCCCTCATCCAGTTAGGATGAGAAAGGGAGCTTCTTTCTCTCTGTATCTTGAATCCCACAAAAGAAAACTAGGGAGGTTAATTTTGTAGATTCCTACCAGCTAAAATCATTAACAATTCTTATCTGCAAATAAGTTTTAAAACCTTATCAGATTTTACAGACAACTCTTCCCCTGGATAATTTATTAGAATAATGGATTTTAAGGCTAGAAGAGGGCTCTAGATGAGAAGACTGAGGGCCAGAGAGGTTAAGTTACTTATTCAAAGTTACCGAGCTTTAGGTTCAGATGAGCCAGGATTTGCATTCAAGTCCTCTGACCCAAAATACAGCATTCTTTTTTTTTTTGTACATGTTGCCTCTCCATCCTAATTATTTATTCTGTCTTCAAAAAAATTTTTTTAATTGAAAATTTTTATTTTGAAATCACCATCATAGACTTCTAGTGCCAAGATGGCGGAGTGAGGAATGAACCCTCTGAAACCCTCCCAAATTCTCCTCCAAATAACTAAAAACTGCCTCAGAATTGATCTAGAAGCAGGAAAGCAGCTTACCAGCATGACAGGAAAGGTCTGTCTCATTGGGTTGGGAGGGGAGTGAGGTCTAAGAACAGTAGCAGCAGTAGTTAGTCTTACAGTGGGTGATGGGGGGCAAATCCTAGCAAGACCCCACTCTCCTGCATCCCCACAGATCTCTAGGCAAGTGAGCAGTCTACACAGTGCAGCAAGGCTCCACTCTAGCGATCGCATCTCCAGCAAAAGCTACCAACTGGGTCTAGACTCCACGCTGACCAGTAGTAAAGCCCTACCATAGAGCTGACCAATCGCAAGACCCTGCCCCTGGGGCTTACCAGCAGAGAGACCCTATTACTATAGCAACCTAACATCAAGGTCCAACTCCTGGAGCAGTCCAGCAAATAAACTCCACAACAAGGGGAGGCCAATGGGGAGGACCTATTCCCCAGTACAAGCCAGAAGGGAAGCCTTTCCTCCAGAGAAAGTAAACACCAAAGCCCTGAAGCCCAGGGAAAGCCAGCAATAAGATCCAGAATCCCAGTACAAAAAAAAACTTGGGCCAGTGCAGGACCAGAGTCCAACTCTCATATAAAAACTCCAAGTCACAAAAAAGGCAGAAAAAATGAGCAAAAAACAAAAAAAGAGTTTTGTCCAGCCTAATTGCCGTGGGCTACCAGGTCATCTTACCTACTCCAGGTCTTCGGTGATCAGCTGGATATACTTATGAGAGAAGAGACTGCCAGAGGGAAGAAGAGGTGTAGGCTTTATTCCAGATACCAGCTACATGTTGACATGCAGGACAAGTTCTCCTGTGGAGCCCCTCCTCCTACCGGAGGAGAGAAGAACCCAACCCCTAGGCTTTCCTGGCCCCATTTAAGCTCTCCCAGCTGCATGGTTTGCTCATGGACAGCATGCTCTCTACCTCTAAGCCAATTAACAGGTGTGCTCAGACCATGGACCAATCTCAAGGGTGGAATGCTCTCCCCAGCAAGTTTCCACTGAGAAGAGGTGGAAAAACAAGATAGTTTGTGTCTCACTCCTCAATTCCCTGGGGAGCCTCATGAGAGCTCTGTGGTTTAGAAGCCCTCACCTTTACCTAACCCGAGACTGTTCATGTGAGGACTGAGCTTACACCCCAATAGAGCTTGACTATATAAAATTACTATAATGATAGGGAGGATCAAGGCATAAACTTAAAAGAGGACAATAGTGTCAAAATGGCTACATGTGAAGACTCAAAGAAAAGTGAAATTTGGTCTCAGGCCCAAAAAGAATTCCTGGAAGAACTTAAAAAAGGATTTTGCCAAGTAAATTAGAGAAGTAGAATAAAAACTGGGAAAAGAAATGAGAGTAATACAAGAGAATCATGAAAAAAGAGTCAACAGCATGGGAAAAGATACAAAAATTTACTGAGGAAAATAACTCCCTAAAAAAGTAGAATTGACCAAATGCAAGAGGAAGTTCAAAATTTGGCTAAAGAAAGTAATTCCTTAAGAATTACTATTGAACAAGTGGAAACTAATGATTCTATGAGACATCAAGATATGATAAAACTAAATAAAAAAGGTAAAAAAATGGAAAAACATATGAAATTTCTCATCAGAAAAGCAACTTGTTTAGAAAATAGATCCAAGAGAGATAATATAAGAATTAGTGCACTACCTGAAAGCCATGATTAAAAAAAGCCTGAACACCATCTTTCAAGAGATTATCAAAGAAAATGGCCCTGATATATCAGAACCAGAGGGCAAAATAAAAATTGAAAGAATCTATTGATCACCACCTGAAAGAGATTCCAAAGTGAAAGCTCCCAGGAACAACATAGCCAAATTCCAGAGCTCACAGATCAGGAAGAAAGTATTACAATCAAAAAGAAATAATTCAAATATCGTGGAACTACAGTCAGGATTATACAGGATTTTGCAGCTTCCACATTAAAGAACTAGAGGACTTGGGATATGAAAGCAAAGGAGTTAGGATTACTACCAAGAATCACCTACTCAAAAAAATTGAATATAGTCTTTTAGAGGAAAAAAATGGATATTTTATGAAATAGAAAACTTTCAAGTATTTCTAACTAAAACACCAAAACTAAATAAAAAATATGACCTCAGAAGACAAGACTCAAGGGAAACATAAAAAGATAAAAAAGAAACAAGAAAGAGAAAACATAAGATATTCAATAAGGTCTAACTGTTTATATTTCCATTTGGCAAGATAATATTTGTAACTCTTAACAACTTTATTATTATAAGATCAATTATATTATTATTATAAGAACAGAAGATGTTGATATAAGGTGATTCTGATGGGATGATATCCCAAACAACAAATACAAGGGTGAGAAAGAAAGCTGCACTGAAGAAGGGGGGAAATTGAACAGAGTAAATTATCCCACATAAAGAAATCATGAAAGAGCTATTATAATGGAGGGGAAGATGATAGGGTGGTGATGGGCAAAGCTTAAACCTTACTGTCATTAGAATTGGCTCAAAGAGAGAATAACACACATACTCAGTTGGACATAGAAATCTACCTTACCCTACAAAGAAGTAAAAAGGGATGTAACAAAAAATATAACAAAAATGTTATTTAATTTTCAAAAAGATAATTATAACTGGAATGATATAATGTGAATGTCCATAAGGCTAGAAAGTTTGGGGATTAGGACTACTCAACCAGTCAGCTATATAAAGGAAAATATCTCCTCTCCTTTTCTTATCTGTAAAATGGGGACAATAGTAATACCTACTCCCTAGAATTGTTATGAGAATCTAATGAGGTCATGTGTATAAAGCCTTCCTTGCAAACTTTAAAGTTCCATGTAAAAATGAGTTTTTAATAGGTTTATTTAATAGATTATCTCAAGAGAAAAGCAATTAGTCAACAAAAATTTATTAAATAGCCACTTGTGCCAAGTGCTCTGTGCTAAAGAAAAAAGGGTAAAACTGATCTCTGATCTCAAGGAGTTCATAGTCCAAAGGAGAAGAAAAGAAAACAATTTTGTATAACCCATGCACACAGAATAAATTGTAGACAGTCAACAGAGGGAAAACACTAGCATTAGGGGGATCAGGACAGACTTCTTGCAGAAGGTGGGATTTTAACTGAGACTTGCTGTAAGGTAGGGAAGTCAGGAGGCAGAGAAGAGGAGAGAGAGAATTCCAGGCACCGGAGACAGCCAGTGGAAATGCTCAGAGTCACTGCTTCACAGAGTGCGTTGGAGTGGGGAGTAAGGTGTCCTGGACCTAAGATAGATAAGTTTCCACATTGTGATAGCCAACCATACTGGTTGGGGTTTGGGGATCTGATCAACCTTAAGATTTTCAAATGTTACTATAATTGTAGGGGAAGGCAGGAGGGAAGTGGTAGACTAAAATTACTGACAACTTTAATATGGAAAGCCAGGAAACATAATTCTATAAAACAATGAGCGATATAAAGGAAGAAAACATGGGTTTGTTCCAAATCCTGGATCATAAACCCCTAAAACACTAACTCCTGCGGCCTTGAAAACCCAACCAAGGGAAATTAAGTTCAAATAAGAGCAATCATGGCTTCTTACTGTGAGCTGTAAAATTTTGAAACTCAAGAATCCAAGAGCAGGTAGAGACTGAATGTATGAAGAGATTTTTAAAGGCTTCGATAAATTCATGGACAACAGATCCATAATTGCCATTAAATGAAAGCAGAAGTTTTTTTGTGGGAGGGATGTGTTTAATCTTTCAGGCCGATACTGAGGAGGTTAGAAACATATTTTCCCTCAAAAAGTCCATTGTTGATACTGTCAAAGACAGGCCCTTTTTGGGTATTGTTCTGACCCAGTGTGGTTGTATTTTAACTAATAAAGTTCTAATCTTATTATGTTTTATGGTAACAAATCCTATCATGTTTTGATAAATAAGTTGCATTAGGATTGTAAACTCTTTGAGCATATTCCATCAGTTGTCAAATTCTGACATTTCCTCCCTTGAAATATCTTCTCCATTCTTTTTTCTTTCATTCCTGTGGTCACACTATGAGTTCTATCCTTTATCATCTCAGGCCTTGAACCTCTCAAATGATCTCTTTATTTTGATCTTTCTTTTTTTGGTCACCAGGAACCATACTACACAAAGCACATGTTACCTTCCTGTTCAACCCTTTACACACTGGCCCCAATTGATTTTTTCTGACTTATTTCTTACTATTCCTTAAAGGCCTCCTCTTCCCTCTCCCAAGTCAGTTTCACTGTTCCCCAAACATTGCTTGTTTGGGGAATTGCTTGCCTATGAGTCTTAACTCAGATGATCCAACTTTCCATCACCATTAAAAAAATCAATTCAACAAATAACTAGTAAGCCTCTATTATGGGCAAGGCTCTTGGTGCTGGGAATATTTAGATGAAAATGACATTGTCTCAGCCCTCAAAAACTTTTTCCTTTTGTACCAGGTAGGTACAATAAATATACAAGTAATAAATACAAACCATGTAAAAAATCAATCAAAGTCTCCTGGATAGAGTTTTGTATGTGGAATCAAGATTTGGGTTTGAATCCTACCTCAAACTTATTAGCTGTGTGACCCTCAGCAGATGACTTAAAGTTTTTGAAAAGTTTTCTTATCTGTAAAATGGGGATGATAGTAACACATACTCCCTAGAATTGTTATGAGAATCTAACGAGATCATGTGTATAAAGCCTTCCTTTCAAACTTTAAAGTTCCATGTAAAAATGAGTTTTTAATAGGTTATCTCAAGAGAAAAGCAATTAGTGAACAAAAATTTATTAAACAGCCACTTGTGCCAAGAGCTGTGTGCTAAGGATTGGGGATAGAAAAAAAGGCAAAACCGATCTCTGATCTCAAGGAGTTCATAGTCCAAAGGAGAAGAAAAGAAAACAATTTTGTATAACCCATGCACACAGAATAAATTGGAGACAGTCAACAGAGGGAAAACACTAGCATTAGGGGGATCAGGACAGACTTCTTGCAGAAGGTGGGATTTTAACTGAGACTTGCTGTAAGGTAGGGAAGCAAGGAGGCAGAGGAGAGTGGCACAGAAGACAGCCAGTGGAAATGCTCAGTCACTGCTTCACAGCTTATGTTGGAGGGGAGAGTAAGGTGTAAGAAGACTGGAAATGTAGGAAGGGGAGGGAGCAGGTTATGAAAGGCTTTGAATGTCATGCAGAGAATTTTGATTTGAGCTGGAGATAATAGCAAGTCACTGGAATTTAATGCATAGTGGAGTGACATGGCCAGACCTGTATTTCAGTAGTCAAGATTTAGGTTTCATCCCACCTCAAACTTATTAGCTTTAGAGCATTCTGCAGGTGTTACCTGTGTGACCTTGACCAAATCATTTCACCTCTCTGAGCCTCAGTTTTCCCCTTTGTAAAATGAAGAGGTTGGACTACATGACCTCTGAGCTGCTTTCAGCTCTAAATCTAGACCTCGTGACGATCCATAAACTATTTGACGGCAGAGATCCTCTACATCCTTACATCCTTTGAAGGGATTCTTAACCTAGGGTCTATGAACTTAAATTTTTTTTTGATAGCTATTGCAATATAATTGGTTTCTTTTGTAATCCTAAATGTTTTATTTTATTCACTTAAAAATTATTCTGAGAAGGGATCCATAGGCTTCACCTAGATTCCCCATCACAGGGATCACAACAAAGGTTAACAATGACTAATGTATTTAACAGTGTTGCACAAAATGCGTATACGATCTCAGCCACAAATACTTGTTGAACATACTTTGAAAAGTATTGTTAGTTAAGGGGCAGGCAGGTGGCACAGTGGATAGTGTGCCCAGCCTGGGGTCAGGAAAATTCATCTTCATGAATTCAAATCTGTCCTTAGATACTTATTAGCTGCGTGATCTGGGATAAGTCACTTAACCCTGTTTACCTCAGTTTCCACATCTGTAAAATGAGCTGGAGATGGAAATAGCAAACCACCTCAGTATCTCTGCCTAGGAAACTCCAAATAGGGTCACGAAGAGTAGGACAATACTGAACAACAACAAATTATTAATTAACTCCTTTCCCCAGCTGAACAATAGTGGTGGAATTTCAGGTATCCTGAGACTGGCTACCAGTGAGATGTTCTCCCACACAAAGCTAGCAATAATTCAAGTCCCTTTGATCACAATCATATCACAATCATTTCGGCTATTCTGAGATTTTCTTTGAAAAGGAGTTGCCTATAGAAACATGGGGTTTCTAGGGCTGCTGATAACGTCAAACGCCTGTTTAAACGTCTGTTTAAAATGGTAAAAATAACCAAGCCTCCTGGCGTGTTCACAAGGTCCACAGGTACGGAAAGCTCCGTCCTCCAGGCTCTACCCTGGGAGGCCCTCTCTGCCAGCTGGACTTGGAGGCTAACAAGAAAGCGGTCTTGGGTGTTGGGCAGGTGACTTCCAAGGAAGGGACCCTGAGTCACCGAAGAGTTCACGCACTTCCAGGACACAGCTAAACTTTGGATATAAAAATGAAATCTGGCAGGGGGTGGGGAGAAAGGAAGGATGAGGGCAAAATTGTTTTTTTAACTCTCCTGGCAGCTTTGCCAAACGCTGTTCTCCAAGCTCCCTCCCAGGGAACCAGCGACCTTAGAGCGGGGGAGGGACTAGGAGGCTCGATCGCTAGCCAATGGGGAGGGGAGGCAGCGGGGGCGTCGTCCAAATGCCTCCAATGGGGAGCAGCTTTATTTTGGGCCCTCGCTGGCTCTGTTATTTCTCCGATTCCTCGGGGGAAGACAAGTGTTTTGGTGACAAGTGTTCGGTGGGTTCTCAGGCTGACGCCCCAGAGACCTGTGAGGTCCAGGTATTCTCCTTCACTTTACTAACCAGGTGGAATTGTCTAAATGTGACGTGCTTCAAAGGTGACCTGGAAGCTGGTGAGCTGGGATTTAAAAAACCTTCTGCTTTTAAGTAGTATTATGTAATGTGCCACCAGCATTCACCAACTTCTTAAGGCAGGATTCAAGAGGAAAAGTTCCTTAGAGATCGTCTCTAGGGTTCTTAGCCTGTTGTCCGCGAATTTGTTTCTTTAAAATATTTTGATAACTGTATTTCAATATATTTGGTGTTTTTTTTCTAATCCTGTACATTTTATTTTCTGCATTTAAAAACATTATTCTGAAGAGGGCTTAATCTTACTAGCCTGTCAGAGATTGGTGATTCCCCAAAAGATTACAAACTCCTGATCTAGTCCAACTTCTTGGTTTTACATATGCAGAAATTGAAGTCTAGAAAGGTTGAGTGAATTGACCAAGGAGGAACAGCTGGAATCTGAATTCAGAGCCTTAGACTCTGAATCCAAATGGCTGTCTCCATGACACAGTGATGCTGCTCTGTTTCTCTATCCCATCATCAGAAGGTCCATACAGGCTAGACTAGCCTTCTCTTAAGGGGATTTGTAATGTGATGTTTAGATTCAGTTAAAGGGTCACACTTGAGGACCTAGAGGGCCACATATGGCGTAGAGGCTGCAGGTTTCCCACCTCTGGCTAGATATTCTATAACCAAGAGTGTTGAGGCTGGTCAAGCCTGACCCTCCCGACAGAAAAACTGTGAAGAAAAGCTTGTCTTTGTTACTTTCCCGTACCTCTTGTCTGGGAACCTTCCCTTCTTCCTAGCACCTATCAGTGCTTCATTAGGACCATAGATCTACAGCTAGAAGAGACCTTAGAAGCTGTTGAATCCAGACCTTTCTTTTAGCAGATGAGAAAACTGACAGTTAGAGAGGTCCCATAAATGTCTGCAAGTATTAAGTGTTTTAGGCAAGATTTAAACCCAACTTCCCTGACTCTTCTTCACACTAGACCATGCTGTCCCTGATTCGAGGCAGAACCTCCCCACTTCAAACTCTATCCTGTCCCCTTCCTTCCTCTTGTCCTCATTGAAACTTCTGTATCCCCATTTCCTGTCACTTAATTGTCCCATTCACCCCAAAACAATCTGCAGATAAAATCCTCTTCAAAGGGTTAAATGGAAATGCTCTTGGAAGACTAAGATATTATCAGAGAACTTTTGACCCTCTTGTCTTATCCCAAAGGAATGAGCTCTAATAGTGAAATTTCAACTAATAGTAATAATAGCTCACTATTAGGGAGCTTTATTATTTACAAAGTGTTTTCCTTAAAATGACCTGGTGAAGTAGCATTATTTTACATTTTAGAAATGGGAAGAAAAGTTGTTTTTCACTCATATCCTAATTTTTGTTACCCCATTTGAGGTTTTCCTGGCAAGGATACTGGAGTGATTTGCCATTTTCTTCTCTAGGTCATTTTACAGATGAGGAAACTGAGGCAAACAGGGTTAAGTGACTTGGCCAGGGTCACACAGCTAGTAAGTGTCTGAGGTTGGATTTGCACTCAGGTTTTTCTGACTCTAGGTCCTGTTCTCTATCCACTGAAACACCTAGTTGCCCCATAGTAATTTGCCCCATAGTAACTTACCCCATATCACACAGGCAGAAAGAAGTCAAGCAAGAAATCAGACTACCTTGTATGTATGTTCTAGTACTCTCTATTAACTTTATAAGTATATGTTGATAATCCTTTTAGAATACAAGCTTCTCAAGGTTAGGGACTGTTTCTTTTGTCTCCATATCCCTAGAACTTAGCACAGTATCTGGGTTAGAATGTGTAATGATGCTTGTTGACTGATCGACTCAAATCCAATGCTCTTTTCACTTTACCACAGGGAAGAAATTGGGGGGGGGCATGTGATTTTTTTCTAGCTCCCCTCAGTACTCATCTTACAGACTCATGGGCTTGTCTATTTGCTGAGGGAGACAAGGATGAGCGGGAACAACCAATGGTAAAATGGGAACCAGAGAGTAATTGAGAACACTTTGTCACCATAAAGTTTACAGGTTGCAGTATTGGTCTTAAATAGTAAGTTGCTGCAAACTTACCTTGGAAAGTCTATCTCATGGACCTGAAAACATACCATATGTTCTCCCCACACACCTACTGATAAACCAATGAACATGGATTTTCAAGTACGTGTATCATTACCACCAAATTCATTTTAATCTTGCAGAGAGACTTCTGGGATGGGAATGTTCTTATGTGTCCTTCCAATACAACCCTGTTAGAGCTCTTGATTCTAGACCAACTGTAGTCTTTACCTCAGGTTGGAATTCCATGGATAAGAGGCCTTGGGTATGATTCATTTGAAAGAAGGTATTGGACTTCAAGATCTCTAAGGCAGCTGGGTGGTTCAGTGAATGGAGTTCTAGGCCTGGACTCAGGAATATCTGAGTTTAAATTTAGCCTCAGATACTTGGCTAGCTGTATGCTCGGGCAAGACACTTAATCTCTATCTGCCTCAGTTTCCTCAATTGTAAAATAGGGATAGTAATAGTGTTGAGGTTTAAACCCAGGGACACCAAAAACTGTTGAGGTTGCATGATATGTTGCGTGGCACCATCTCAAAGAATTCAGAGTCAGACCGCTGCTAATCCAAGTATAGGCATTTATTGAGTTTGACGTCTCTCATGAAGCTGGCTAAGTTCCAAGAGGAACCTGCAACTTCAGAGAGAGCAAGATGGGTTTTTATAGGGTAAAGATACGATTATATAGCAGAAATTTATGTAGAATGTAGGAATATGATTAATATTGAGGTGGGAGGAGTTTGTTAAAGGATTAGGAAATGGAGGAGGGGTTCCATCTATGGTTTGGTAGTTAAACATTCTGACCATGCTGCCCTCCAGTTGACTAGTTATTGTGGTCTTGTCTGATCAAGATAGATATCTAGGTATGGTGGTCCTGTCTTGGGCTAATGGATGATGTGATTGTGAACAAGAACACACCTGTTTCTGTGGGAATGGGTCTGGGGGTCATGGCTGGGTAGCAGCAGTTGCTGGGGTCCCATGCCTCCTGTTTCTATGAGAACTATGAGTTTTGGGGACGCACCTGTTGTTCTAGTGAGCATCAAGATATTCATGAAGAAGTTAGGACATCGGCTGGGGGCCTAGATAGGTACAGGGGGACTGTAATGAGTTTAGACTGTTGGAACTGGGGGCAGCTCTATTAGGACTCCATCAATAGCACCTATCTTCCAGGATTGTTGGAATGATCAAGTAAGATAATATTTGTAAGGTACCTGGCACAAAGTAGGTATTTAATAAATTTTCATTTCCTTCCTTCCTAATGTCCAGTTCAGCTATGAATTCTATCCTAGCTCCATTACAGCTTACTACCTGTAACTATCCCATCAGAAATGGGTCCACAATTAATAGAAGTTATCCTACAGCTAGGTGACACAGTTAATAGAATGACAGCATGAGATCAAGTCTGACCTCAGACGCTTTCTAATTGTGTGACCCTGGGCAAGGCACCTAACCTCAGTTTCCTCATCTGTAAAATGAGCTGGAGAAGGAAATGGCAAAACACTCCAGTGTCTTTGCCAAGAAAACCTCAAATGGGGACACAGAGTTGGGCACAACTGAAAAAAATGACTAATCAAAATCCTACAATTAGCATGCTGTTGTTTTAAAATTTCAATCTTAAATGGAAGGTGATCCAAATGGGAGTCCATCCGTCACAGGCAACTGTGTAGGTACTTAATACGTGTCCATTATATCATGTTGTATTGTACTGTACTGTGCTTAATTCAATGCTTAATGAAAGTTTTTCAGAAGCACAGTTTCTAATAGAAGAATGGAGTCTCCAAATGGTATTCTAGATTCTTCTTTCCCTCACTTTCACAGAGTCAACAGATATGACCAGGGTTGCAGTCATCGGTGCAGGTGTGATTGGTCTCTCCACAGCTGTCTGCCTTTCTGAATCCATCCCACAATGCTCCATTGATGTTGTTTCTGACAAATTTACACCCAATACCACTAGCGATGTAGCAGCTGGAATGCTTATTCCGCATGCTTATCCAGGTGAGTGAGACTGCATTTGGCATTGCTAGATCGGAATTCTGCTGTTAACAATGGGAAGGCCTTTCTTGATTTTTTGCCCAAGGCATGGTGATGCTGACTGTGGCACTGGTAATGAGGGCACGTGGTGCCAGAGATTGGCAGCCCTTAACAAACACACCATCTAAGAACAGCTTGAGAGGAAGTAAACTGCACCTCTCGGCTCTCATCTTCCCCCAGGACATCTCCTACCTACCCTCTCCTGTACACAGCTCCCTCCCCTACTTTTGCCTCTTAACATATAGTAGGTACTTAATCAATATTTTTTTTCCCTTTCTGTTCATTCATTTTGTCTGGATTGAGGAAGAAAAAAGAAGGGCCTCTTCAGAGATCTGAGATGGAAATTTGCAGAAGCAATTAATCCAGAGGGAGAGATTGGGAACAGAACCCAGGAACAAGTCCAAAGCCAAGTAGAGAATGAATAGTTTACAAGAACAAAGCTCCACAAAATAACAAGGCAGTAGAGAGTATGAAGCAACTACAGTTGACAGTTTTGCTCAGGAAAGGAGTCAGCCTGAGTCATTGTCCTTTCATGGCCTCTCCTTGCTCAGTTAGGCTACTACAGTTTTAGACCTGGACCAGGGGTGGGGAACATACGACCTCGAGGCCACGTGTGACCCTCTAGGTCTTCAAGTGCGGCCCTTTGAATCCAAACTTCACAGAATAAATCCTTTTATTAAGGGGCTACACTTGAGGACCTCGAAGAGCACACATGGCCCTGAGGCCAAAGGTTCCATATCTCTAACCTGGATAGTTGTGGCTCTTGTAAGTGATGGGAGGAAAGATAGTGGTCCAGGGGTCAATTTCTTTTTTTTTTTCTCCATGTTGCCTCTCTTTATTGCCACTTTTTAAAAATTAATTCAATTTCTTTTTTTTTTGTAATTTCTTTTTTTTTAATTTTTATTTTATTTATTTATAAATGTTCCACAATCACTTCCTTAAAATTAAGATTTTAT
>CM053770.1:387320241-387396787 GCA_028658325.1 Potorous gilbertii | reverse complement strand
TGAAACATAGGATTCCTCTTTTCATATTTAAACTTATTCTTTCCTTAGTTCTTAAGACCAGACAGGTGGTGGTATATTAGGCTTGTGATACAGTAAGTAGGTTTCTATCCTGAAGAATTTAGGACATACATTTGAACAAAGTAACATAATTTGGACACCATTTACTTGAGCCTGGTGGGCCTGAAAGGACTTTAATTATAGCATCTTTCTGGAAGACCTAGGTTGTCCTAGCTCCAGGAAGATGAATTTGTCCTGCCAATTAACCTGAATACTGTAGCTGGCCTAAGATTTGGAAAACTGGATTATTCACATAAATCACCATTTGCCTTCTCTCTTGATCATTTGTTCTCACCCCAAATCATTACCAGTCCAGACTTCTTCATTCAGCAGATATTTGCTTTGTCCTGCACAGAACACTATGCCAGGCATTATGGTGGATTTAAAGAGAAATAAGGCATGATCATTTTAGGCGTATGATATTGTGAATAGGATCTACTCTGAAGGATTTAGGACTTACATTTGACCAAACTAGCATAATTCTGAATGACTAAGTTATTTTGGCTGTTATAAATACCCAAAATAACTATAAGGGACCTACGAAGAAAGATGCCGTCTGCATCCAGAGAAAGAATGGATAAATAGAAGTACGTATTGAATGATTTTTTACATGCAAACAAATACACACACATTTGTGTCTAATGGTAGCTATCTCGAGGGTGGGATGGCAGGGAAGAAAAAAGAAAGTTGCATGATAACATTATATATTTAAGAGGAATAGCAAATTCCACATAATAGATTTGCAGTTTCATGTGCAATCATCTTTTGTTCCTATTCTACTATGTTATGCAAATGCTTGTTTTATTTCCTAAATTCAGAATATAGTATATAAAATTAAAAAAAAAAGAAATAAGGCACGATCCCTTTGACTTCAAGAAGGTTACAGTTGAATTGGGGGAATAAAGCATTCACAAATGAAACATTAAAAGAAGTAAAGAGAACAAAACAGAAATCGCAAAGCAATATATAATTAAATGTTATTAATTAAATGATATATATTCAGCATATTGGATTAGTTTTGTATTTACTCCTCATGTAGAAAAGCCCAGAAACTGAATAAAACATAAAAAGACTCAAGGTGCATAGTCTTTTTATCTTTAAAAGATCTAAATGGATGGCCATTCTTTTTTTTTCTCAATTAATTAATTTTAAGTTTTCAACATTCACTTCCATAAGTTTTAAATTTTCTCCCCTTGCCTTCCCCCTCCCTTCCCAAGATGGCACAAAATCTGATATGGGCTCCACACATACATTCCTGTTAAACACATTTTCATATTAGTTATGTTGCATAGAAGAATTAAAATGAAAGAAAACAAAACCACACAAAAAAGAAAATAGTTTGCTTCACTCTACATTCTGATTCCATAGCTCTTTCTCTGGATGTGGATGGCATTTCCTATCATGAGTCCTTTGAAATTGTTTTAGGTCTTTCCATTACTGGGAAGGGCTAAGTCTATCAAAATCAGTCCTCACACACTGTGGCTGTTTCCATGAACCATGTTCTCCTGGTTCTGCTCACTTCACTCAGCATCAGTTCATGTAAGTCTTTCTAGGATTTTCTGAAGTCTACCCATTCATCATTTCTTATAGCACAATAGTATTCCATTACATTCATATACTACAACTTGTTTAGTCATTCCCCAGTTGGTGGACATCCCCTCAATTTCCAGTTCTTGGCCACCACAAAAAGAGCTGCTATAAATATTTTTATACATGTGGGCCCTTTTCCCATTTTTATTATCTCTTTGGGATACAGCTCTAGAAGTGGTATTGCTGGATAAAAAGATGGATGGCCATTTCTGCTCAACATTAGGATGCTTGTTAGAATTTGGTGCTTAAATATAATCTGCTTGAGTCCCTGTTTTTAGGCCCAGAAGACAGAAACAAAGAGTAGAAATTGCGAAGCTGTCAATTGAACCTTGATATAAAAAAAAAATGGTTCCTGTGAGTTAGCACTGTCTTAAAGTCGAATGTGCTGCGTCAAGGGGTGCTAAGTTCCCAATCCTTAGAGGTCTTTGAGCAGAAGTTGCATAACCCCTTTGTTGCATATCCTAGAGTGATTCTTTTTAGTTGGGTCTAGAATGGCTGCTGAGGAGGTCTCTTTGAACTCTCAAATTCTTGGTGCTATTATTTTATGAAACACCTCATAACATCTGCCCCCTTTAACTTAACTGCCTTATTGGTTTATTCATTAAGCAGTTAGCACATTTATTAAGAGCCAAACACTGTGCCAGGTGCTGGGGATCCAAAGACAAGAATAAAGAATTCCCTGCTCTCAAGGATGTTCATATTTTTTTCTTTGTAATATATGGGAGCACTAGCAACTACCATGGCTTATCTTATCATCATTCTTCTTCCTAGGTTAAGAGGAAATGGAGGCCAGGTCTTCACCAGAAGGGTAGAAAATCTATGGGAGCTCTATGGCTCATATGATGTTGTTGTCAATTGCTCAGGCCTTGGAAGCCGAGAGTTAGTAGGCGATTTGCAGCTTTTCCCTGTGAGAGGTCAAGTACTTAAAGTTCAGGCACCCTGGCTGAAGCATTTTATCCGAGATGGGGATGGACAGGCCTATATTTACCCTGGAGCCTTCAATGTCACACTAGGTGGAACAAGACAAAAAGATGACTGGAACCTGTCCCCTGATCCACAGAACAGCAGAGACATTCTTGCCAAGTGTCGGGCTCTTGAACCTTCTCTCCAAGGAGCCTGGGATATCAAAGAGAAGGTGGGCTTGCGTCCATCACGGCCAGGAGTGCGACTACAGAAGGAGATATTAGTACAGGATGGACATCGACTACCTGTGGTCCACAACTATGGCCATGGTGCTGGTGGCATCTCTGTGCACTGGGGCACTGCTCTTCAGGCTGTTCAGCTAGTCAAGGAGTTAATCACCTCGAAAATCTCCACTTCCAAGGCCAAATTGTAAACGATAATGACACTATATGTAGCATCATGTAATTGGTCACCAGCAATAGGCTTCAATCCAACCTTAAGATAGCATAGATTGTGAAAATTGAAATTCAAAAGACCTCTGTTTGAATTCTGTCTTGGATACTTAGATGATTATGTGATGCTGGACAAGTCACTTAAACCCTTTGGGCTTCTGCTTCCTCATCTGTAAAATAAAGATGGTAATATCACCCACCTCACAAGGGGATTGTGGGGATTCATTGAGATAACACATGTAAAGTGCTCTGCAAACTTTATATATTAACTATTATAACAATAGCAATAAAAATGAGAAACAGGAGGCATAAGCTCACTCGGTGTTTTCAGTACTATCATGATAGTAGGCAGGACACAAATTGTGTTCTTTTGTGAGTGTGAGGCAATCAGTTAAGCGACTTGCCCAGGGTCACATAGCTAGGAAGTGTTAAGTGTCTGAGGCTAGATTGGAACTCAGGTCCTCCCGACGCTAGGACTGATGCTCTATCTACTGTGCTACCTAGCCACCCTGGCAGGATACAAATTGAAGAGGGGTTCCCTTTAGACAGTGAAGTCTTTCAGATGCTCTTGCTTGTATGTGGTGTCAGAGCAGGGTTTGTCAAGTATCAAAAAAGTATCAGAAGTGTGGCAGAATCTCCTCAGTGCAATTCATAGTCAATGAAAAGAGTTCAGATTAAATGTATATAATGGGAATGTATATATACATGCATAATATGTATATATATGTATATATATAGGAGGAGAGAGAGAGAGAGAGAGAGAGAGAGAGAGAGAGAGAGAGAGAGAGAGAGAGAGAGAGACTATATCAGATTTCATGCCTTATTGGGGAGGGGGAGAAAATTTTAAACTTAATGGAAGTGAATGTTGAAAACTGACAATAAATAAACTAATAAAAAAATTTTTTAAAAGAGTTTGGACTTCACAGTCTACATAGGAAAAATCAAGTGGATGAATATCTAATGTCTTCATCATGAGAAACAGTCTATTGAGTTAATTAGTACATTTATTTAGGCCTGGCATTGCAAAATGAGCAATGAGCCAGGCCCATAATTGAATGAAAGAATGGTCTGGATTGTATTTAGGAAATACAATGATTTTAATGATTTCAAGTTGCTTGGTGATACACACAATCATCTTTTTAGCAAGAATATTCTCTTTGTTGTACTACATCATTATGGAATACTCCAATCCCTTGAAAAGTCAAATTTACCAATGACACATAAGGCAGTAGAGATGCATGAAGGAGGGCTGGGTTGCTTGGTTGCAACATATTAACAACAATGATTTGCATGGAAGAAGAAGTGTAAAAGATACCACCATGGAAATGGATGGTTGGAAGAGGAGGTGGCCTGGTTGTATAGTGAAGGGAAAGGATAGCAGATGGATGATCCAAATGCCATATACCCACAGATCATTCAACAACATCTATCATGAAAGGCATCTATCTTGTGGGTATATTGTCTCTGGAGGATTTATGAGGAGAAAGGAATAAGAACTGCCTAAATGAAAAGGAGCTAATGGATGGTGGCAGTTGAGGGCGCATACTCATCTATCCATTGCAATACTATAGATCTAAAGTCAGAAGGGACATTAGAGGCCAATCTCTCATTTTACAGAGGGGAAAATGAGGCTCAGAGAATGAAGTGACTTACCCAAGATCACACAAGTAAAAAATGGCAGAGTCAGGATTGACTCTCAGTTTCAAGTCCTGTACAGGTTTCCTCAAGTTTATCAAATCCTGCCCCAGACACTTCTGGGCAGGTCACTGAAACGTTAAAGCCTCAGTTTCCTCATCTGTAAAATAGGGTTAATAATAGCCCCTACCTCACAGAGTTGTGATGATCAAATGAGATAACATATATAAAGTGCTTTGCAAACCTTAAAGAGTTATATAATTGCTAACGGTTATTTTTGCTATTGTTATGTAGTTCTTTACAATTTGTTAACTGTTCTCTTCATAATAACACTGTGAATATAAGTATTGTTTTACAGATGAGAATGAAACTCAAAGAAATTAGATGCTATTGTGGCAGGAAACCTGTGCCCCCTTCCTCTCTCTTATTATCTCTCCTACTTCCTACCTGAGTAACCTTGGGCAAATTATAACCTCCTGGTCCTCCCCCTTCCCCACCCCAGGTCCCTTCCAGTGCTTTGCTTATGCTATGACCCTCTGGACCCTGTTCCCTCTGAGGTGCCTTGCCCATCATCCCCTAGCTAGTAAATTTAAGAGCTGGGAAGAGACAACCTAAACCCTAGACTTTTGACTCCAAACCCAACACCCTTTCTTATGGTATCTTGGATTAGTGGTGTGAACATTGTTTTTAGAGTCTTGGTCTAAGAATATTTGCCAGTGAAGAAGGTGAAGAAGACTTTCAGTACTGCCTTTTCTACATTTTGAAAATTACTATTAATATCAACAAACATTGGCAGATGTGTGAAGTAAAGATTTATAAAACTATGTAGAACATAACCTCAATTTTAAATTATTTTGTCAAAAGCAAAAATTTATTTCAGTCTCTGTAGCTAAGGATAGGTGTTCATTTTCATGGATGTAGGAATTATTTTTTGTTTGTGACGTCTTTTGTATCTCAATTCCAGTATAGAAAGTAATGGATGAAAAACTATGGGTGCCCATGTCCTACTTATATCTTCTGTTATTTTCAGTAGGCAGTTCATTTACCATGATAGTTTTCCTAGATGAAATTGCAGAGGACACACTCAAATCATGGTTGAATTGAATAAAAGTATTGTTTATCTTAATAATAGAAGTAACTTTTCGTTTCCTAGCTTAGGACTGGTGATAGTGGCAGTAACAGGGAAAACTTCCCCTGTACTAAGGGTTGACATTAATTTAATCACTGTTTTGGAATATATGTCCCAATGTTCTCCTCTGTTAGAATAGGTAATTGCAAATCACTTGTATTGTGATTATCTGATCGACAAGTTCTGATGAATTAGTTTAAATATTTTCCTAAATTCTGCTGCAATTACATATTCAAAAGGTTAATTTTGTAATAAAATAATACAATTGTAATAAAATAAAGTTTTGTAATAAAGATGGAGTGACCTTTCTGAATGGAAAATGCAATTGTTTCTTTTTTATTGATGAAAATAATTTTCCTTCTCTGTAGGGATTGTTTCATTCATTGTATTGTGTCCCTAGTGCCTGGTACATAGTAGGTGCTGAATACATATTTGTTAATTGAACACAAACTGTCAGCTAACTAGTATTTACAGGGGGTGCTAAAGATAAATGTAGTCTATATAAAAACTGGGTAAGGGATGTAAAGGTAACTGATTCACTCAATCACACCATCCTTACATTGTTCTCTCATTTTTATTTTTTTTGTGAAATGGCCAAATTCTTAACTTAAAGACCCTACATTTTATCTAAATGTATAACATTGTGCTATAGTCATTTATATTATGCCAGTGGAAATGTATTTATAATGGAACAGGAAAGGAAGTGATACCAAATCTCTTTCATTACTATTCACGATTGTGTAAATATAGTCTCAGGACTTGGAAAACAGATAGGATGGGGTTTGCAAGGCTGGTATTAGGTAGAAATCCAGACACCTAAATAATCAGTATTGTCCAATAGTAGGAAATGAACCAAACCAGAAGTAGGGTTCAGGGGGCAATGATCTAGTTTCCAGAAGGAGAAAGAAAGAATGACAAATCCTTTTCTGTAGAATCTGGCATGCCAGACAAAGAATCAGATACAAAGGGACAAGGCTAGAAAGGGTTCAAGGCAAGAATGTTAACCCTGGGAAGGAGTACAAGAACCTAGTTCTTGGATTCAGGGCATGAGGTCAACCTGGGACCAGCTGCAAGTCTGACCACACTTTGCACCAACCCTGCTATGGCAAGATAGTTTTCTAATTAAGCATAAAGTCAGGCTTTACTTGAGTGTTTCTTTTCTGTAGGCCAAGGAGAAATGTTTCGGTTTTGGGTTTCTTGAACAGTTGAATTGCCATAGGTGAGTGTTCTCCTAGCCTAAGTTAAATGGTGGATGCCAGCTCTATTCACTGAAGAGGTTTGCAAGGACCTTGGCAAAGGAGGTTTTATGTTGCCCCTGCAAGGGTGAGGTTCTGTGGGCCTAGACTGTTCGGAAGGGCAGCACCAACAGAAGGCTACTGGGTCTTCAATATCCCCTTCTCCACTAGCTTCTTCTCCTTAACCTGCATGTTCAAATCTCCCTAGCTACTAATTTTTTTCAAAAGCATTATCATGACTTTTCACTTTCTTAGCTCTCTTCTCATGGAAAAAGTTGCCTATGCCCCATGCCTCCCTTTCCTCTCCACATACTTTCCATCCACTTACCCTCTTACAGTCTGGCTGCCCCTTCCAGCGCTCTGCTGAAACTGCTCTCTCCAAGGTCATCAGTGACTTCCTAATCAGCAAATCCAAAGGTTTCACCTCCAACTGTCTGCATGACATCTGTGCCCAGATATCCCAAGGGTGCCTTATATTTAACATGTCAGCATTACTTTCCCCTAAGCCTAAGCTTCCTTCTGACATCTCTGTTTCTGTCAATGGTGCCATTGAATCCCATCTTCTGAAAGAAACTTTTCCCTGACTCTGTTAATGCTATCGTCTTCCACCTAAAATTATTTCCATCATGTCCTCTATATATTTTATTTGTAGATGGTTGTTTGTATATTGTCTCCTCCATTAGCCTGTGAACTTCTTGAGAACAAGGGTTGCATTTGCCTTTTTTTGTATTTCCAGCATTTAGCACAGGACCCAGAACAGAATAGTGAGATAAATGATTATTAATAACCACTGATTTGGGGAGATCTAAAGTCCTCCCCTTCTTCCAAAGTCCAGATTTTGGAATTTCAGTCTCTCGAAGGACATTGCTGATAATGAGATTGGACTAAGACCCCACCCTTGTAGGCTAGCTTATTGCATTCTGCTCAGGCTTGGGTGAGGTATAAATTTTTTGAATAGATTGCCTAAGACTGGGGGTGGTCTGGGCATAGAGATTGTCCAAAGGTGACATGATGTCACTCTCAGCCCCACATTTTAATATGGCCTACCTCCCATTGTGTTAACCAGAGTTCATTGCCCCACTTCAGGAACACCTACTCTTGGAAGGGTATATAAATTGTGAGCAGCCCATGCACCAAAGACCATCCTTTTATTAATAATGTGTTGGCCTTATTGATAAAATGATTACATTACCCAGAATCTATGTCTCTCAGAATTATTTTAATAACCTCAGTAGGTGTCAAATAAATGCTTGTTAACTTGGCTTGCTAAAGAGTCAACTTCTCAGTGGACCCCACCTTACTTCGTTGGTCAATGGTTCCCTCTTCCCTCTCCCATTGCTAGTGACTATCTTCTGAGATTACCTTTAATTTACACTGTATATCTTACATGTACTATTTTTTCCAAGTTGTTCTTCCATTAGGTCCTAAAGGACAGGGACTGTTTTTGTCTTTCTTTATACCCCTGGAACTTAGTACAGTACCCAGAATACAGAAGTCATTTAATAAGTGCTTGTTGACTGACTGCATTCAGTGTTAGGCACAAGCAAGTCCCAAGGATTCTCAGTGTAAAGTAGGGTTGCTCCTGCAGAACCCTAAAAGCCTCAATTAGCCAGACTCTCAGACCTCTTCAAGGCTGCCTCTGTCTCTCTCTCCTCTGACTTCTCAGGAGCCTGTGAAGCCTATGTTTGTTTTTTCTCAAATGCTAGCATTGTTTAACTATGGTCTCTAAGCTATCAAGGTTTGGTGGTCCTTCCCAAATCTTCAAAAATTTTCAATACAGTTAAATAAACATCACTGCACCAGGAGAGATACTGAGTTTAGAAAAGACAGGACCTTTTGTCCTCAAGGAACTAGCTGACAAATTAGTAGGGAGATGAGACATAGATGCCAGTAACTAAATTATCCAATGATACATGGTAAGTACTGTAGAGAAGTATGACAAAAAGAGCCATTCAAGGTTGTCTCCAATCAAGAAATGCTTTATAGAGGAGGTATTAACCAAGTTGAGATTTAAAGGATGGACAGGAAATTCAACAAGTGGGAAAGGGAGAGGGAGGCCACACCAGGTACAGAAAACAGCATGAGGAAATGCTCAAGAGTAGGAAAGCACAGAGCACATTCTAGGGACAAAATACGCCAGATTGACTGGAGCATAGTGTATATCTAAGGATGGGAAAGTAGAATGTCCTTTGATTGTAGAATGGAAGCCAAACTAAGATCTTTGAACTTTATTTGATAGACAATGGGAAGTTCCTGAAGATTTTTTGTGCAGAAAATGGACATGACCAGATGTAGCTCTGAGGAAGATCATTCTGATGTGGTAGTATAAAGGATCAATAAGAGGAAGAAAAAGTAGAGCTAAGAAAATCTGTTAGGTGACTGTTGAATATTCCAGGTGGATAGAAGTAATCCATGTTAGGATGGCAATAGCAGGAATAAAGAAGAAGTCATATATACAAGAAATACTGCAGAGAGAGGATTGGCAAGGTTTGGTAAATAATTTTGAGAAGTGATGGGGAAGAAAGTGTAAAAGAATGCACATACATTTTGAATATAGGCAAGTAGGTTAATAAATCCAAATAATGACTGGGACTGGATTAGAGAGAAAAAACTGTATAATAGCTCAATAAGCTTCTCTAATCCAAGTCAACAAGCAGTTATGAACTACCTACTATGGACTAGGCACTATGTCAATCCCTGTGTGAAGCTGTTAACAACCTACTATGTACTAGGCACTATGTTAATGCCTCTGTGAAACAGTCTCGACATTTATCCCAGAGAGGAGAGGTTGACCTAGAGCCAATGGCAGTTAATTAGAAAATATGAGGACATTTCTGTAACGTGCCATCAAGAGATTTACAGCTGCAAAGGTTAATGGGAAATAGGGGTGGGAGCCAAGTAGATTATTGTCATTGTACTGCTTTCCTAATTTGGCTACCTTTGTACTATGCTACATGCTTAAGAAATACCTTTTGGAAATTATCTTCAAACCCTTAAATCTAAAGATGTAATACTCTGTAGTAGTATAATCAAAAGCACACTACATTAAAAATTGGAGGTTTCTACTAATAACCCCTTGTGTGACCTTGGCCAAATGACTTAATTATTCTAGGCATCTCACCTGTAGAATGGAGGAATTAGTACCTTCTTTCCTTTAATAAACATTTATGAGTACCTGCTATGTGTAAGGTATTGTCCTAGGTGAGGGAATGCAATGAAAAAATGACTAGGAACTTAAAATCAATTATTAGGATGCTCTTTGCAAATATATAGTTATAATACAAAATAGGATGAAGTCAGTGCATAGGAGAGGTTGAACAAGGGAGCATGAGATAATCTGGAAGGAGAGATCAGCTCTCCCTGAGGTGGTGTTAGGGAATTAGCCTTGGCTTCATGAAGGACGTGATACCTAAACTGGGTCTTGGAGAGAGGGAAAATTTATGTTTTTGTTTTTTCCATTTAATTTTTATTCTTTCCTCAATTACATGTAAACAAAGTGTTTTTAACATTCTTTTCAAAGTATTTGAGTTTCAAATTCTCACCCTTCCCCCATCCCCTTTGAGAAGACCAAGAGTTTGATATAGATTATACATGTCCAGTCATGCAAAACATTTCCATAGTAGCCATGTTGCAAAAGAAAATAAAGACCCAAAACACAAGAATAATAAAGAAAATTTTAAAAAAGTATGCTTCCATCTGCATGCAGGCTCCAATAGTTCTTTCTCTGAAGGTGGATGGCTTTTTTTATCATATGTGAAGGGAAATATTTCAATAGATTCAGTTATTCATAAGCTATAGGATTCACAGCTGGAAGGAACCTCAGAGACTATATATCTAGCCTAACTTCCTCATTTTACAGGTGAGGGAAACTGAGATCCAGAGAGGAAAAGTGACTTGCCCAAAGTCACATAGGCACTGAGTGTCAGGCAAGTATGAATGGAAGAATCCTATGCTCTGTGACACAAGAATGGGGCTCAGAGTCAAGGATGGGACTGGAGTTGATCTTATGATAGAGTCATCATCTCAAGCCTTGGATGTAGTCTCCACCTAAGACCTCATAGAACTTGTAGCAAGGGTCCAACAGAAGACATCCTCAGGGGTTTGAATAACACTCAGGAAAACAGAGCCACCTAGCAACAACTCCACCTCCCTAAGAGCATTGGTGTTTTCCTATATAAAGGTTTTTTCTGCCTCATGTTCTCTTTCTACCCCTCAAGGATAATAAAGTCTGTAATCACAGTATAATGGACCAGATTTAAAACACCAGTCTAGGAGGTCGTGTTTTCTGTGCTGGTTCCAGGCAGACTCTGAGTGGGAGAGGGAGAGAGGGAGTTGGGGAGCAGGAAGGGGGGAAGAGGAGAGGGGGGAGAGGAAGAGGAAGAAAGAGGCAGAGGAGGAGGAAGAAGGAGGCAGAAGAAAAGAGAGGAAGGGGAGGGGGAAGGGGGACAGAGTGAAAGAGGAGAGGGAGAGGGGGAGGGAGAGGAAGATGGAGAGAGGAAAGGAAGGGAAGGGGGAGAAAGAGAGCAGGAAAATGAAGGGGGAGGGGGAGAGAGTGAAGGGGGAAAGGAAAGGGGAGGAGAGGGAAGTAGTGAGGGGGAGGCAGGGGCGTGTGCCCTTGGTAAGGTTATTGACCACAACTGTTGTCCACCACACTACAATTCAGCCCTTTCCTTGACTGTGGCAATGGCGGTGGAAGGAGACTTTTCCAGAAGTGGGGGAATATCTTCTGAAAATGTCTGGTAGCAGGGAAAGATAAGTAAAGGTTGGGGAATACTTAGCAGTCCCATAGAACCACTCATTTAGATTCTTAACTCTCTAACAGCCTGTGATTGTATATTAGTACCATGCAGTGAAAACAACATTAGCAGAGCCAGAAGTCTGGGGACTTGGGTTCATAAATCTCCAGAGATAGCCTTATCCAATCCTTATCTGAACAGTATCCCCATCAAGGGGTCACTTGTGCTTTGCCTAAAGTCCTGTAACGACAGATAAATCACAGACAGTTCTGTGTTGGGGCTGCTTTGATTGTTGGGGGTGGGGTTTCCTTATGCTGAGCTGGAATTCTTTCACACGGCAGTTCTCAAATACTTTGAAGAGAGTTGTCCTATTTTCCATATTGCCACTAATTGCTTGACCTCTCTGGACTTCAGTTTCCTCACTTGTAAAAATGAGAAAATTGGACCAAATGATTTCTAAGGTTCACTAAATACATACAGACATGTGCATTTAAATACATGCTGCTATTTTCTACGCATTTCCACAAGAGGGAGCTCTTGTATAAAATGTACTCGAATGAATTTTAAAATTTAGAAATTGCTCATAGAAGATGAAAGGTGTATAGCAGGTGTTTATTTCTGTGTATGTGAACAGAAATCAAAACTGTGTTTTGAGGTTTGGGAGTATATATGTCCTAAATACAAATGAATTGACTTTTACAGTGTTTGAGAAATGTATGCATTTGGGTTGTGCTGAGAAAAAAAAAAAACGCTCAACAGCCCCTGGCAATCTGTGTTCTCTGCTAGAATGGCATTTAAGCAGGGAAAATAAATCTAAAAATGTTCAAAAATAAAAATCAGGATGCTTGTTTAAAACCCATATTCCTGGGGAATCTCCATGATTTTTGCAGTGTCTCACCCAAGCAGGCAGGCTGTCCCTGAACCACCCACATCCTCACTGAAAATAGTACCCCACTGGGCAATGTAGAAGGGTTTCTTCAGAAACATAAGGACACATTTGACACTCCCCCAGCTCCACAATTAGAGTGGAAATGGCTAGGCAGCATATTCACTGCTTCCAGCTCAGTCAAGGTGCCATGATAGTCTACATCAAGTTCATTCTGAGGCCAGTACTGAGGCCTTCCCTTGATACCCAGGTCCATTGGGTCAGTCGATAACCATTTATTAAGTGCCTACTATGTACCACACACTGTGTTAAATACTGTGGATACAAACAAAAAACCAGTACTTGTCCTCAAGGAAACTAATAGGGGTAGAAAACGTGCAAACAACCATGTATAAACAAGATATAAACAAGACATAAACAAGATATATACAGACTAAATTTGATATAGTCTCAGAGGTAAGGCACTAGCATTAAGGGGGATTGGGAAAGGTTTCTTGCAGAAAGTGGGATTTTAGTAGGACCTGAAGGAAGCCAGGAGGCAGAAATGAAGAGAAAGAAAATTCCAGGCGTGAGGTACAATTAGTGAAAATGCACAGCCCATGGAGATGGAGGGTCCAGCAAGGAGGTCAGAGTCACTGGATCACAGATTACTTGGGTTAATTAGGGGGTTACTGTCATTCACCAAATTGGACCTTGGGTGAGCGTAGGAGTAGAGGCTATAGCCTAGTTTATATATGAAGAGGAGATGAATGGGAGAACACCTCCCAGCGGACATAGCCCATATGACCCTGTTAGGATGTAAATACCTTGAGAACAAGGATTGTTTTATTCTTTGTATCTATGCCCCTAGTATCTAGCATAGTGCCTGAAACATTGTAATTGCTTAATAAATGTTATTTGATTGATGATGTCATTAGGACTGTGCATCATCTCTACAGTTTTTTTTTCAGGGTGTCACAACCTCAGTGTTTATGAACCTACTGGATTGAGAATGATGGCTACTCCCTATGGTATTCTTATCTACTCCTTGGATCCAGCTAAGCATGCTAAATGAATCCAAGCCTTCATCTAAAATTTATAGGAACATCTGCTATTTACAAAATTGGGGTAATGCCAAATTTGAGAAGGATTTCCATTCCTAGGTCATATAATCTGTCAGCAAGGAATATGAATTCACATGAGGATGAAGGGAAGTTGCTGCAGGAGCATGGGGGGAACAGATGATCCCTCCTTTGCATAAAACCTGTAGGGGCGTCCTTATCAACTTTACAGAGCTTAATTTCTGGGTTCTCAGCCTATTGATCTGCTGCATCACCCTCTGGCCTCCCAGTGAGGCTGGAGGGAGAAGGCATAGTCAAAGTACCAGTTCAGCTCACTTGAACTATTGAGATCCACAAAAATAATCCATAAAGAAATCAACACATTCAACATTGCTGTCAGGGCTGACCTATCCTAGGCCATACCATACTTGTCCATGTCATGAAACTGGATGTACTTTTCTTAAAAGCTGATTAATTCAGAAAAAAATACTGTAACTTGGGAAATGGATCTGATTAGTCACAGTTGCATTGGGTCATGAAAATATCATTTTGAGGGGGTGTGGCTCAGTATCATCCATTTAGATCACGAGAAACTAGCGTGCCTGTGGATTGCCTAGCAGCTTAGTCAATGACAGATTTTCTGAATACTGTTTTTCCTGTTTTTCAGTAGATTTAGCTTTATTATCATTTACATTCTTGGATGCTGCAATTAGTGGGCAGGTGTATTGTTGCAAAAAAAAAATAATTTGGATGCCAAGTGGATCAGTCACCTTGACTGATTCTCCCATAAATTGTTTGCTTGACTGGCACTAAAATCCAGAGCTATTAGAATTAATCCACAAATAACAGGCACGGGACACTAATATTCAGATCCACTTGTCTGCCCATCAAGTTGGCATGATGTCCACACTTAAGGGAGGGCTGATTTCATATGGGCTTTTGTACCTCTCTACTTATATGCTCAGTAGAAGCCTGTTGAAAACCTTATACAAAGTCATCTGTGACTTTTGGTGGTTATGGCTATGACGTATTAGTGAGTACATCCACTCAGGTATGTACATGGAATATGAATTCAGGCTAATCAACAGGGGGCTGCCAGTTACTCTCTATCCATGGAGGGGGTGGTATAATGAACCCAGAGGGTTCAATTTCTGCCTTGACCTGGAGGACTTCCCCCCAAAACTGCTTCCTATTCCTCAAGGACATTTTCTATCATCACAGCCTTGCTCTCATATGATCCTCCTTCTGTTCAGGATCTCTGGTTTATCACACATTTCTGAATGATGAGTTTCTTAGCCTTTCAGCCTTTCCAGGGCTTGTTCTCCCACCCCTCCATTTCTACCAGATGGACAGACAGAACAAACAGCCTTCATCTTGGCATTTTTAGGATGACAGGGATACCCTACTGCCTACTATGGAATTCTGTTTTGATGCCTCTATCTGTTTGTCCACTGGGAACTGATACTATTACAAACTATAATTTCCACTGAGACTTTAAAATACTACTATCAGGGACTGCAATTTCTAGAGTCAATAACCTGGGGGATCTTAAGGATACACTCCCTGATCCTGTGAACAATCAAAGTGGAATATAAATAGGGATCCAATCAGGATTGTGCTGGTAAATATATAACAACTGACTCATTGGGAGAAACACTCCCAATGGACACTCTTTTCAGATTAATTTGCACAATTAGCATTTTCTTCATTACTTCTTAATACAAGATGGTCAACTAAACAATAAATCAAGCCCTGATATGTGATGTTTGCCAATTTCTGATGGGTAAATTCTCACATAAAATTTAACAATCATTCCTTTTAGGATAGCCAGTTCAAACTGATTTGAACACCCCAGGTCCAACCACCATTGCATTCCTAGGAAAGTCTTGAGCAAAGAATAAATTCCTTTTCATTTTTCTTGAAAAAATAAAAAAACAACCCATCCATTTTACTGAACTGCAACCAGCTTGACTGTCAACATCACACCATGGCAGACTTCTCTGCTTCTTTCTTTTCTCTCCTCCCTACCCTTCTTGACAATAGATCTTTCTCACTTCCAAGGACCTACTCAACTTAGTGAAAGGGCAACCCTCTCTGGAATGAAATGGGTCCAGATGGGCACTGCTTATCTTTCCTTAAGCACTGCTCTCTTCCAAATTTCCCTACTAGTGTCAAAGGTGCCGCCATCTTCCCAGTCCTCTAGGTTTACAACCTAGGTGTCATTTTCACTTTCTCACTCTCTCTCACCCTTCCTCCTTCCAAGATCTTGCCAAGCCCTGTGGATTCTGTCTGCATAACCTCTTGTGTATATATTCCCTTCCCTTTTCTGCCACCACCCTCGTGAGGGTGTTATCACTTCACACCCATACTACTGCAATAGCCTTTTGACTAGTCTCCCTGACTCAAGACTATCCCTTCTCTTAACCATTCTCCACTCAGCTGTAAAACTGATCTTCCTAAAGTGCGGGTCTGACCATTTTTGTTGTGCAGTCATTTCAGACTCTGTGTGACCCCATTTAGGATTTTCTTTTTTTTTTCTAATAATAATTTTTATACTAACATCATACAAACTTAATTTTTAGTGGAAAAATTAGTTGGAAAAAACATGTCACTCTCAAATTCTTGCAAAATTCATGTCACAAATAGGCACCGGTGACCAGATTTGTTCATTGCTTACTTATAAAGAGAGCTACCTCCAACTACCCAAATCATGTCCACTTTATTTGATAGTTCTGGAACTTCAAAAAGGTCTAATGCATCATCCAGGCTTTTGGCAAGATAATGAGCTCCAGCAGGGGGTTCCTTCAGTTCTTTGCTGAGAACTAAATTAATCTTGTCTTTTAAAGTTCGACTCTTCTCAGAAGGGAAAACCAGGTCTTCTTTCCCATTATCAAGAGATTCTGTTTACCTTCTACTGAAGGAGTTGTAGCCATTTTCTGGAAGTACTTGAATTTGCTCCTGAGCAGGGGCCAGGACAGGTCCCTGTTCTTTCCTATGTCCATGTTCTGGAACACAGTGATGATGTAGTTAATCATAGGGGCCATGTCTGTAATCATTCAGCTTCTGGAATGATGACAGAGCAGCCCCATTTAGGATTTTCTTGACAAAGATACTGGAGTGGTTTGTCATTTCCTTCTTCAGCTTATTTTGCAGATAAGAAAACTGAGGCAAATAAGGTTACACAACTTACCCAGGGTTACACAGCTACTAGTAAGTGTCTGAGGCCAGATTTGAACTTATGAATATGGGTCTTCCTAGCTGTAGGCCCAGCATTCCATCCATTGTGCCTCCTTAGCAGCCCTAAATCTGATCATATCACTTCCTTATTCAGTAAACCTCAGTTGCTTCCTATCACTTCTAGGATCAAATTTAACATCCTCTGTCTTTCAAAACCCTTCATTATCTGCCCTCCTCCTGTGTCTGGAGTCAGAGAGACTTGAGTTCAAATGCGACTTCAGACACTTACTACCTGTGCAATTCTGTCAAATTACTTAACCTCTGTCTGTCTCAGTTTCCTCAGCTGTAAAAAAAGGGATAACAATAGCACCTACCTCACAAGGTTGTTGGGAGGACCAAATGAGATGATGTTTGTGATGCATTTAGCACAGTGCCTGACACACAATGCTTGCTCCTTCCCCTTCCCCCCTCCCCAGTCTTCTAATATCTTACTTCTCTCCATGTGCAAATTCTAACCAGTGACAATAGTTTCCTTGCCATTCCTTGCTTAAGACACTCCATCTCCTGACTGTGCATTTTCACTGGCTATCTCCCATGCCTGCAATGCTCTCTCTCTCCTCATTTCTGTTTCCTGGTTTCCCCTGACTCCTTCAGATCTCGGCTAAAATCGTACCTTATTCAGGAAACCTTTCCTGGTCCCCCTTAATGCTAGCAGTGGTTTTTCTCTGAGATTAGCTTCAATTTATCCTGTATATATCTTGTTTGTCCTGGGTTGCTTATATGTGGTCTCCCCCTTGTAAGTTCCTCAAGGACAGGAACTTTTCTTGCCTTTCTTTGTATCCCCAGCACTTAGCACAATGCCTGTTATATAGTAGGAGCTTAATTAATGCTTATCTTGTGGCTCAGTTCTTTCCAACCAAATTTCTTGATTCTTCCTGATTCCCCCTTCTTTTCCATCTCTTTCTCTCTTTTCTCCCCCTAGCACTCTTCTGCTTACCTCCTATAATAGAGGTAAGGGCTGGATTTGTGGTTACAACTGCATAGGGAACTCTTAGAGAGGGACACTCCCTCTATCAATGCAAACAACTGCTTTCCTTCAACTTAGAAAGTTGCCTAGCACTGAGAGGGTAATTGACTAATCCAGGCAGGACTTGAACCCAGGTCTTCTAACCTCCAGGTTATCCTTCTGAAAACAAATATAAAATAAATATAAGATAATTAGAGACAAGGGGATTAGTGAGGGATGGCACTAGCAGTTGGGGAAATTAGGAAAGGTATTAGGAAGAAGACTTAAGTTGTATGGTTTTAAAAAATTGTACAGAGGTATTTATTGAAAAATTTAATGCATATAAGTAAAATTTCATTCAACAATAAACATTTATTAAGCACCTACTATGGGCAATCACTGCATGAGGTACTGGGCATACAAAGACAAACATTAAACAATCCTTGCCTGCAAGAAACCTAAGTTTTGCTTAAGTAAGGTGAGATGAAGAGGGAATGCATCCCAGGTATGGGAGATGAGTGGTACAAAGGTGCGGAGAGGATGGAATCTCGTTTATTAGGAACAGAGGGAAGACCAGTTTGACTGAACTGTGCAATGTAGGAAGGAGACTAATATAGAAATAATGTATGATGAGGTTGAAAATAAGTTGTCAAGGACTTTAAAAGTCAAACCAAAGCTGGTATTTTGTCCTTGAGGTAACAGGGAACCCACCATTGGAATTTATTGAGTAGGGGAGTGACATGGTCATGGAAAATGGAAAATCTCTACAGTTTTGTGGAACATTGATTGGAGTAGGGAGAGACTTGAGGCAGGGGGACCACTTAGGGGACCAATTGCAATGGCCTAGGCAAAAGGTGATGTGGACTTGAGCTAAGGAGCTGGCTTTGTGAGTCAAGGGAAAGGGATCACCACATGGGTCACAGTCAGGAACAATAGCTAACGTTTATATAATACATTTTTTGCTGTTGTTCTGCCCTGTGAATCCATTGATTTAGGAAACTCCTAGTGTGAATGAGGTTCATGAATGAGATGGATAACCATCTACAATTTATACTCAGAAAATCGACTGGCTCCCTGAGAAGTTAAATGATTTGCCCAGGTTACTCAGATAGTATGTATCAGAATAAGGAATTTAATCTAGGTCTTTCTGATTCTGAGGATGCTTTTCTACGCTCTATGCCATACTTCCCCACACATAAAGCTCCATGGTTTCAAAATGTTTCCATATTCCATTCTCTCATTGGATCTTCAACCTGTGAAACTGGTAATGCAAATGTTGTTATAAAAGTAAGCATTTTTTGAGTACCTACTATGTGCCAGGTATTATGTTAAGTGCTTTACAAATATTACCTCACTTGATCTACACAGCATCTGTTTTGGTATCTTCATTTTACAGGTGAGGAAACCAAGACAAATAGAAGTTAAACGATTTGCCCAGAGTCACACAGCTAGTAAGTGTCTGAGGGCAGATTTGAACTCAGTTTTTCCTCATTCTGGGCCCAGTAATTTATTCACTGAACCACCCAGCTGCCTCATATCCTTTTTTTTATCATAACAACCTTGGGATAGGTACTATTATTATACCCATTTTATACAAGAAACTGAGGCAGACAGAAGGGATTTACTCAAAGTCATACAGTTACTTAAGAATCTTAGGCTGGATTTGGACCCAGATCTTCCTAACTCTAGGATCCACTGTCGCCTTACTGCCTACTTTATAAATGAGGCAACTGAGACTTAAAGAGAATTCATGGCTTGATCATGCTTCTATTACTAGTAAATGACAGAATCAGGAGTTGAATCCTGGCCTTTGGATTCCAAGGCGAATTCTTGTTCTATACTAGCATACGAGCCAAGAAGAGTAAAATTATTCAGGAAGTCACATTTCTTAGGAATTTTTGTGTTCTAGGTTAGTTATGGCTTCTGACTGTCTCCCAAAATAGATGGATAAGTCATTGGTGTAGACTTTTTGGATGACAGGTGCTCCAAAGGGTGGACGCCCATCTTCTGCAGAGATATTTTCACTTTAGGAGATTCTACAGACATTTCCATTTTGAAACATTTCCTTTCTGAGTCTCAGATTATTCATCCATAAAGTGAATAGTTTAGAACAGAATACCTCTAAGGTCCTTTTCTAGTTCTGAATCCTACAATTCAGCCAGATTCTGAGAATGGAGAACAATCATTTTCATCCCTCTGAAAAAGTTTATTTTTAAGACTTTGCCACACATCCAGAGAAAGAACTGTGGAACTGGATCGCAGAATGAAGTAGACCATTTTCTTTTGTATTATGTTTCATTTTGTTTTGTTTTATGATTTCTCCCATTAATTTTAATTATTGTATGTGATATGACTAAGATGAAAATGTATTTAATAGAAATATATATGTAGAACCTAAATAAAATTGTACACTGTCTCAGGGAGGGAGTAGGGAGGGAAGGGGGAAGGAAAGGGAAGGAAAAAAATCTAAAATATATGGAAGTGATTGTAGAACACTGAAAACAAATAAAATAATTAAAACAAGACTCGGACTTTTGCTGCAAAAATTATGCCTGATGTGACCTAGTCTTTTAAATTTTTGAGAGCTGTCTCATGATGAAAAAGAATTGGAAACTGAGTATATGAATGTGACAAAACACTATTATGCTGTAAGAAATGATGATTAGAGTGGTTTCAGAAAAACATGAGAAGACTTTTATGAACTGAAGCAAAATGAAATGAGCAGGAGGAAACTTACATAATCATAACAATATTGTAAAGGTAATCTTCTGTGAGAGACATAGTAACTCTGATCATTTTAATGATCCACCACAATTTGAAAGAACTTAAAGTGGAAGAAAAATACTATCCATCTCCAGACGAAGAACTGATGGACTCAGCGTACAGATTGAAGTATCTTTTTTTTTTTCTTTTTCTTTACCTTGCCTTTTCCCCCACTTTGGAATATGGCTAATGCAGAATTGCAAAATGAGTTGGAGAAGGAAATGGCAACCACTGCAGTATCTTTGCCAAGAAAACTCCAAATGGGGTCACAAAGAATTGGACATAACTGAAAATGACTGAACAGTAATAAAGAAGTAAATTTTATATGCTTTTATATATATAATGGGCGTTGTATTTTTGGCCTTCTCAATGAGTAGAAAAGGCGTTGAAAAGAGGAAGACAATTTGGATCTGAAAAGGAAAACAAAATGAAAAGCAAAGTTCTGTAAACACAGTTGGCAGGTCTTTAATTTAGGATTCACAGTTGTTTCTAGTATAGTCATTGGTCCAAAAGACTCCAACTTCATTTTGGTCAGCATAGAGGGCCAAGAGATACCTTGAAGATGACCAAAAGTAGTTGTTTTGAAGATATTAATGATGATAGTGCCACAGAAAATCTTATTCATTTTCTCTATGGAGCATTTATTTAGAAAATTCAATTCATTCAATGAACATTTATTAGGTACCTACTGTGTGCATAGTACTATTGCTAAGAACTGAGTATTGGGGGAAGCTATGAAGTTTAGAAAGCATAGGGTCCCTTTCCTCGTGGAACTTGGACTCTTGATAAGAAATTGTTGTGAAGTCAAATTAGACTTATAGAGTCTCAAAGAGCAGGGAAGAGACACAAAGCTAAACTCTTACTTGAGCCCTTGTAACTCTAGGCACCTTCTTAGTTCTTGACTTGCTGCCTAATCCTACTGCCTTGGTCATTTCTTGGATATCACATTTGCTTGTTTTTTACTATCACTCCTACCTCAGACTCATGATTTAACCAGACCTTGCTACTTATGCACATTTGGGTTGAACTTAACTATTCAGCACTGACTCGAGAGAAATGTGACCCCCTGATATTTATGTAGCCTTTGCCACAGCTTGCTCAGGTCTAGCTACCAGGTGACCTATTCTAGCATTTATAAGCATATGGTAGGTGCTTACTAAATGCTTGGTGACTTGACTTTAGCACATACCACTTGCACATGCCCCCTTTGATAGTGAGTTTCTGAGACTTTGGCATAAAAATAATGCCCATTTTCTGTTCCACTGATCTTCTCCTTGATAAAGCCCACATTAAGACTGCTATCTTCCTTTTACAAATGAGGGAACAGAGATACAATGATCTTAAAGGATTTGCCCAAGACCTTCCAGGATCTGGTATCATGGCCAAGACTGAAACTCACTTTCCAGCTGTCTAAGCCAAATACTTTTCCCCCGAAGTGCCACAGAGACTAGGAAACTCTTACAGTGATTTTAAAATCATTTTCTCAGAGGAATAAATAGCTTTCACTTGCTTTTAATGCATTTCTTGAGTGAACAGCAGTAAAATTTTGAGAGCAGATGTTTTCACCATTTTCCCTCCCATTTTTTCAAGGCTTAATTTCCCTACCATTTAGCAGAAATGCTTTTAGTTTTTCTCCTTCCCTCAGTCCCTCCCTGCTACATTCTGTATTTCAAAAAGTAAAACACTGGCAGAATAAACTAGCTTAAAGTGAACAAATTTCCCAGGGGAAGAAAGCAGTGTTACCTTTTAGCACTTGTACATTTTTCATTTCCTACCCACATGAAAGGAGACAGCATGATGGGAAAACATGTTCTCTTTCAGCACAGTGTAATTCATCTTCACTGTATGGGCATGTACCACTAGCCAAAAATCACCAGTTACAGTGTGGTGGTAATTGTAGTCTCTGAAAAGTCAAGGAAAGATTAAATTTCATATCCTCATTACCTCTGTGAATTAGTTCATGATGTATTCAGAAGGAAACCAAGTTTGAGTTCTTTGGATGAAATGATTATATGACAATGTGATAATGAAATGTTAAAAGTATCTGTTTGAAAAAACTCAATCTTTAACTCAAAAATAAGTTTTAGGGGAGATTTGGCTTAATAGCAAATAGTTCATGCGAAAGAGACCTGTTGTAACCTCAGTCCTGAAGTGGAAGCTTCATGACCATGGAGGCAGAAAAACCTGGGTTTCAGTCCTTCCTTCGGAATAATGACTGTGTGACCCTGGGCAAGTCCTTTATTCTCTTGATACCCCAGGCAATTTTCTTTGTTTTTTAAAAAAATTATTTTATTTTCAATTCATAGAATGAAGCAAGCATTTTCATAACATTTTACAATAAAAAAGATGATTGCACATGACGCTGCAAAGTTGCGTCATGACTTGCTGTTCTCTCCAAATATCCAAAAAGTTATGGGGTAAATTTTTTCCCCTTTTCCCTCTTCTGTTCTCCCTACCATTAGACACAAATTGTATGTATATATCTATATATTGTTTAGATATAGATATACGCACATATGCATATATATATTCATACACATATATGTAAAATTATTCAATACATTTATCAATTCTTTCTCTGGATTCAGATAACATCTCTCTTCATATCTCTTTTATTTTTAATTTGTGTATTTATAATAGCCAAATTTTCTAAGATTTATGTTGTAGAATAGTTGTCAATTGGCATTGACTGAGGAAATTTCCTTACTAGGTGTTCCCCATATCAAGTCCAAAAATGTAAGCTTAGTATGAGCTAATAGCATAACAAAAAATAAAAAAAAATTTAAAAAACTTAGGCTGTATCAATAATAGCATTCATAGGAGGAAAGGTGGTAATCTGCCCTTGTGAGAATGTATTATTTCCGGTTCTGAGCATTATATATTAAGAAAAATATCAACAAACTGGACACCTTCCTTGAAAAGGTAAATAGGATGGTGAAAGAGAGGGAAACTAGGCATTTGTAGAGGAGTTGAGGAAACTGGGCATATTTCACCCAGAAAATAACAGACTTAGAAGGAAAATATTCAGATATTTCAGTGGTTGATATGTGGAAGAAGCCTGGCTTTGTGTTAGTTCTAGAAGGTAGATATACTCAGCACTAATGAAAGAAAGGTCAAGAAAACTACTTGGGGCTGGGTATAAGCAAGGATTCTCTCACAGTTACAACTGTCTAATGGGATTTTTTTTCTGAGGAGGGGTGAGTGCCCAGTAACTGGAAATGGACAAGGAAAACATGGAATCGCAGAGCTGATCCTGCTTATTTTCAAGCAAGGGCAGCTAGATGGTACAGTGGGTAGAGTGCCTATCCTGTAGTTAGGAAGATTGATTTTCCTGGGTTCAAATCTGGCCTCAAACACTTACTAGCTGTGTGGCTCTGGGCAAGTCACTTAACACTGTTTATTCATTTTCTCATCTGTTAAATGAGCTGGAGGAGGAAATAGCAAATCACTCCAGTATCTTTGCCAAGAAAACCTCAAAGGGCAGCAAAAATATTCCATCCATAAAGGTAATAAAACAGGTGATTAAAAGGTGACATCTTTGGAGTAGTATCAATACAAGAGCAGCTATTTTCCATCAGCCAACACAATATCAACCTTAAGAACTGAAAACTAGATATTAGCATTGCCTTCCACAACAATATCATAGTAAAGTAACCTATTTTGATAAAAGCACTGGGTCTCACTCAGCAAAACTGTTGAGTAGGAGAAACTTTTTGTTTTTGATTTCCTCCTGTTTTAATACTAGTTCCCCAGTGGGTACCTACTGCTCTGTTCTATGTAGCACCTTTCAGCAAGCTGTCAGAGTTTAAAACAGGGGTGGAGAACCTGCAGCCTTGAGACTACATGTGGCTTTCTAGACCCTTGAAGGTGGCCTTTTGATGAATTTAAAGTCTACATGTCTAAAGTCTAGAAGTCTACATGTGGCCTCAAAGCTGCAGGTTCCCCACTCATGGCTTAAAAGGAAGCAGAATGATAAATTGGTCTTAGTTAGAAGACCTATATTTGAGAACCTGGAACTGAGGCTACTTATGTGTGTGACCTTGATCTCTGTATCTTAGCTTGTTCTGTTTTATACCAAAGATAATGAAATTAATATCCTCTTTTAAAGACTGAAGATAAGATTTGAAGTCAGAGGACTTGAGTCCAAATCTCGACCATCTGCATTTTGCTATATGGGCTGGAGTTTCTTCACCTGTAAAATGAAGGGGGTCAGCTAGATGGTATCCAAGGTCCCTTCCATCTCACAATCCATGATTTTGTAATCCTAACGTTTGCAATATTTACTTCACATAGTTGTTAGAGAAGCTCCATAATTATGAGTTATTATTCTTATTTCCTAAGGAAGCCACCCGTTTCTCCAAAGTGTTGGCTGATTTAAATGATTAATCCCTTCCAGAACTGTTTTCATTTTAATTAAGAACTTTTAAAGGCCAAAAATAAATTAATCTGCAAGACCCAAAGGAATTAGTAGGCAATGGGAGACTTTTTGGTATTATAAACATAGGTGACCACTCATCGTGTTTACTCAGAAAACTCCTCTACAGGGTTGGATGTGGGTTGACTTTTTTATTTTAGGAACTTAAACAAATTTACAGAACAAAGATGAACTTTTAATCCACTTAAACTGTATTAATATCACTGTTGCTGTTTAGTCATATCCAAATTTGTGACCCCATTTGGGGTTTTCTTGGCAAAGATAATGGAGTGGTTTGCCACTTCCTTTTCCAGCTCATTTTACAGATGAGGAAACTGAGATAAACAGGATTGAATCACTTGTTCAGGGGATACATAGCTAGTAAGTGTCTGAGACTGTATTTGGACATAAGAAGATGAGTCTTTCTGACTCCAAGCCTGGTGATCTATCTACTATGCCAACTAACTGTTCTATTAATATCATTAGAGATTATCTACCTTTTAAAATGTATGTGCCTGCATTCTTAAATAGCTATAAGTAGCTATGTAGCTAATGTATATTAATATTAGCTTATATTTTGCTTTTTTGTTAAATTTTTATGTAAAATTATATCATTAAAATTTTATCATATATGAGTTATTGGCATAGTCTACATGCTTGTTATTGGTATATTTCATTGCACTATCATACCAGAATTTGCATAGACATTCCTCTTTCATGGAGCATTAAGGCTCCTTCTAATTTTTCAGTATTACAAATAGTCCTGTTAGAAACATTGTGTACAATTTAATTATTTCTTTTCATTTATTTCCTTCAGTTAAAGGACATGAACATCTTTATAATTCTTTTTACTCATTGTGGGAGAATTGAGCTTAACTCTTATTCTGGGGAGAAAATATATTATTGGAGAAGATAATCTGTAGAGAATTCTTGGGGGACTTTGAATTACTATTCTGAGAGAAGTGCTTCTTCAGTTGCAGAGTCAGTATTAATGTTGGTAACAATATTCTGTTCCACAGCTCTTTCTCTTGCTTTTGAAGAGCACAGTGGTGACTCTGGCTCTGAACCTTGCTCATCATAATGAATATTTATGGTTTTGTTTTACTTTTTTATTAGTGAAGTAAGCTATATTAGCAAAGCTATGATGTTTTAACTTAAGAGACCAGGGAATTGTGTGTGTGTGTGTGTGTGTGTGTGTGTGTGTGTGAGAGAGAGAGAGAGAGAGTTTTTCTCTTGATTATGTTATCACCTTATTAATTCTTAGAATATGAACTAATAAGGAAACACATCAGTAGCAGATAGAAAAGAATGATGGCTGATGTGGCTGTCAACTAGGGTAATGCACTGCATAGACCATCTAACTTCATTGAGGCTACATGTGAAATGTTGATCTAAGCCTGTTACATATAGGAAGAGTTATCAACTCTAAACTCTGTATATGTGTTTAATTTTTCATTTCATTTCTCTGAAAATATCAATTGACATAATAGTAGAAGTGGTGAGAGGGGAGATACATTTTTTTAAAAGGAAAGTAGAAAGCACTTTGGACTTCAACTCAGAAAATTTGGGTACAAATCTTACCTCTGATAATTACTGGTTGTATGACCTAGTCATGTTACCTCTCCAAGCCTCGTTTGCTCATTTGTGAATCTAGAGGAAGCTGGGCTAGATGACTTCCAGGGTTCTTTTCCATTCTGACACTCTATGATTGTATAACATTTAAACTTTGGCTTCAACACAGTGGCTTTTAAATATGTGTCTTTATCATGTGTATAATGATACTTCTGTACTAAATTTTAGCCAATAATAGATGTTGGCATAGACAAAGGTATGGAGATAGTTAAGTGAAGGATGTGTTTGGAGTATGGTCCAATTTGATTAGAACTTAGAGTAATTAGGCATGGAGCAGAATAGCAGTTCTCAAACTGTGGTCTGAGGATGCATGAGGGTTCCTGAATGGTCAAAACTATTTTCATAAAAATACTAAGATGATGATTTTTCTAACTCTATATCTGTGTGACACCAGCCTTTCTTCATATGCTTCAATCAAAATAACATTGTTTACAGATTGAATACATTATCAGACATGATAATCCATCTGTCTTCTATTAAGCTAGAGGTTAAAGAAATTTACAAAAATATGTAAAACAATGCCACTCAGTAAATTTTTTTGTTTGGAAAATATAGTTATTTTTCATAAAATATGTTGTTTATATTAACATGTAATAGGTTTGTTATGTTAAAATGAATAAATATTTTAAAACTTCTCAGTTTTAATTTCTAATATAGCAAATATTGATGGATATAACTCACATAATCAAAAATTCTATGGAGTCCTCAATAATTTTCAAGAAGGTAAAGGGACCCTGAAACCAAAAAGGGTTAGAGCTGGAGTAATGTGAAATGAACTTGGAAAGAGGTTGGTGTGAGCCAATTTGTGGTTAGCTTTGCCTATTTGGCTGAGAAATTAGGATCTAACTTGTAGGTTACAGCAAGTTTTTGAGCAATGGAATAATGTGATCATGATATCTGTGTTGGAAAGTCAAATTGGGTAGTGGTATATAGCGCAGATTTGATAAAGGAAACATAAAGACTTTGAGACCAAGTAGGAAGTTGCTGCAGTAGTAAAGAAGCAGATAATAAGGACCTGAGCTAGAGTGATTAATAGCAGCATTGGAGAGGGGAGGGCATATCTGAGGTATTTTTGGAAGATAGAATTGAGAAGATTGATATCTGGTTATGGGGGCAGGGTAGGTGGAGGAGACAGTGAAGTGTAAAAAAATTGGTTATGGACTTGAACCTGGGGTGACTGAGGTGATTATTGTGCCATTAACAGTAATAGAAAAGTAAGAAAGGAAAACTTTTTTGCAGGAAAGATTGTGAATTGAGTTAAAAATTAAATGTCTATATTTAAAATAAAAAATTTAACATCAAATGATATAGCCAACTAAACTTACTTAGTGACTATTTACATTTTAATCAATTAATTTAAACCTAGACAGAATCCTAACTGTTTAAGTTTTCATCAGTTTTCTTAGATAGTCATTCCTTCTCCCCCTTTTTTCTTTTTTTTAATTGTTATGGTTATTTTCTCTTTGTATTACTTCATGCAGGTATTTCCAGTGCCTGATACAGTGCTAGGTATATAATCAGTGCTTAATAAACCTTTTTGATCGATTGATCCATAAAGTTCTATCCAGATTTCTTTGTATTCCTTAATGAGTTTAGTCAGGGTGTGTTTGTTTGAGAGGCTAGAGCATCAAGGTTGAAATGTCTGACAGGTGGTTGGAAGTGTGGGAATTTGAGTTCAGAAGAGTGTGAAAGCAAACTCTAATGTCCAGAATGTGAAGGTGTACTAATCGCATTAATATTAATCAGACCACAGGTGAGTATTGTGTTCCACTCTTGATACTACATTTTACTAGGGTCATTGAAAAACTGAAGAACCTTTGGAGAAAGGGAAGCAGGATGGGCCCTTTTCTTTATGAAGATCAGCTTTGATGGGGGAAAGAGGATGAAGATAAGCTGTTGAGAGGCAAGGAACTCTGAGCAATTTGGGGTGAGAAAGGAGAATAGGAAGAAATGTCACTGAGCAGTAAAAAGGGCATCATTTGTTGGCATGCATTCTTGTATTGTTATTCAGTCATTTCAGTCATGTCTGACTCTGTGACCCCATTGGGGGTTTTCTTGGCAAAGACAATGAAATGGTTTGCCATTTCCTTCTCCAGATCATTTTGCAGTAGAGGAACTGAGGCAAGCAGGGTTAAGTGACTTGCCCAGGGTCAGTCACATAACCAGTATGTATATAGGGCAGTATTTGAACTTAGGTCTTCCTGACTCCAGGCCTGACACTTTATCCACCTCATCACCTAGTTTTTCCATACCTTTTAGAGTACTCTAAATATAACTTGACTATGCTCTTGCAGCAGGGGATTCCATATATGAAGGGATTCTGGCCCATTTTAGGTCAGCTTTTATTCAAAACCATAGCTCATAAGCTCCCATTGATGTTTCTTTTACTAAATTAACCAGAAAGTTCAATTCAAAGCAAGACATTTAATTAACTACATAAAAAAATAACTGACAAGGGATATTCTTCATTCACACAAGGGTACAATCTCTCACAAATTTCTATACTGTTGATGGAAGAGGGAACACATATAACCAGGACAACTTAGAGTCCTGGGGCTGAGTTGCAGCTAACACTTCTTTCTCCCTTTGTTTGAACTCCCTTCCTCTCCTCCAGGTCAGACATTTCAACTTCGATTTATTGAAGTCACCTGCTGGGTGCATTCCTGGGTTACCATCTGTTTTGCACAGCCTTCTGTTGCTCTCTGATACCCTTTAGTTTCTGGTATTCACAAACTTTCAGGGTAAAGTGTCTATTAGCTCCTTCTGTTCATGGTCCAGGCAATATTCCAGCTCTTTGATGAGTCAGTCCTGGCCAGAGAATCCTGTGGTAGACTTTAATCTCTATGGAATGTTTCTTGAGTTGCTACTTCGTGATCTTTGTCTTAGGTGGCAAACATTCCATTTCAATAATTTTCTACTCCCATCATGTCCACTATGGTCCATGCAAAACATTCCCTTGGAACATCACTCACTGAAAGGAGTGGGCAAGTTATCTTTATCTTACCTCCTTGTCAGGAACAAAGTCATTGCCTTCCTTCCATGTTTAGAAGTATTGGAGAGCTGCTGTATATTTCTCATACCCAAAGCTTTTGAACTTCAAGATCTATCTTTTATTCAGCTATTGAAAGCTTGTTCCGGAGAAAGCTGTATTAGTCTAAGGCAGAAAAATAAAAGCCACAGCTCATCATTAACTTTTCTGAGCTGAGCATCAGGTCTAATGATCTGCATGGCAAGGTTTGGCCACAATCAGTAATGAAGACTTAATTCTAACAGTGGTGTGTGAATTATTCTGATACAGGTAATTTATCTTGTGTGGTTTAATTCTGAAAGATAATTGAAACTATTATCTCTTTATGCTTAAAATAAGGGTTGCAATACTTTAACAAGAATACTTGGAGCTAATTAAATTCCAGTGGATATTGAGTGGAAACAGGCATTGTATTTTGGAGAATTTCTCTATTTTAAAGATGGCAGACTATTTGTAGAGATTGTAGGTTATATTCTTCTTTTCTTTTCTCTTCTCTTCTTCCTTCCCTCTTCCCCTTTACTTCTTCCTTCTCCTCCCTCCTCTCCCTTTCTCTCTCCCTCTTCTGCCTTTTAGGTAAACTCCCTATGAAAGGACAAAATAAAGAACTGTAGGAGATGTACAGACATGGCCAGATGGATCCCAGACACTAGATGGGATCACAGAACCATTTGTATTTAGCTATTTGTATTTTAGCTCCCCCATAGAGTGTAAATTCCTTTGTTTTTTAAAAAAAATATTTATTTTTAGCTTTCAACATTCATTTCCACAAGATTTTGAGTTCCCAATTTTCTCCCCATCTCTCCCCCCTGCCCACTCCAAGACACCATGCATTCTGATTACCCCTTCCCCCAATCTGCCCTCCCTTCTATCACACTCCTCCCTTCCCTTATCCCCACCTCCTCTATTTTCTCATTGGGCAAGATAGAATTCTATACCCCATTACTTGTATTTCTTATTTCCTAGTTGCATGTAAAAACAGTTTTTAACATTTGTTTTTAAAATTTTGAGTTCCAACTTCTCTCCCTTCCTCCCTCCCCACCCATCTCCAGTGAGAAGGCAAGCAATTCAATATAGGGTATACATGTGTAGTTATGCAAAAGACTTCCACAAAAGTCATGTGAAAGACTAACTCTATTTTCCTCCATCCTATTCTGCCTCCCATTTATTCTATTCTCTCTTTTGACCTTGTCCCTCCCCAAAAGTGTTTACTTCTAATTATCCCCTCCTCCCATATGCCCTCCCTTCCATCATCCCCCCACACCCCACTTATCCCCTTCTTCCCTACTTTCTTGTGGTGTAAGATATATTTTCATATCAAATTGAGTGAGCATGTTATTCCCTCCTTAAGCCAAATGTGATGAGAGTAAGCTTTGCTTTTTCCCACTCACCTCTCCCTTTTTCCCCTCCATTGAAAAAGCTTTTTCTTGTCTCTTTCATGAGAAATAATTTGCTCCATTCCATTTCTCCCTTTCTCCTCCCAATATATTCTTCTCCCATCCTTTAATTTTATTTTTTTCGTTATCATCCCTTCCTATTCAACTCACCCCATGCCTTTTGTCTATATGTATACAATCTCTCCAACTACTCAAACACTGAAAAAAGTCTCAAGAGTTACAAATATTATCTTTTCTTGTAGGAATGTAAACAGTTCAACTTTAGTAAGTCCCTTATGATTTATTTTTCCTGTTTACCTTTTCACGCTTCTCTTGATTCTTATGTTTGAAAGTCAAATTTTCTATTCAGCTCTGGTCTTTTCATCAAGAATGCTTGAAAGTCCTCTATTTCATTGAAAGACCATTTTTTCCCATGAAGCATTATACTCAGTTTTGCTAGGTAGGTGATTCTTAGTTTTACTCCTAGCTCCTTTGACTTCTGGAATATCATATTTCACACCCTTCTGTCCCTTAATGTAGAAGCTGCTAGATCTTGTGTTATACTGATTGTATTTCCACAATATTTGAATTGTTTATTTCTGACTGCTTGCAATATTTTCTCCTTGACCTGGTAGCTCTGGAATTTGGCTACAATATTCCTAGGAGTTTGCCTTTTGGGATCTCTTTCAGGAGGTGATTGGTGGATTCTTTCAATATTTATTTTGCCCTCTGGTTCTAGAATAGCAGGGCAGTTTTCCTTAATAATTTCATGAAAGATGACACGTAGGCTTTTTTTTTTTTATCATAGCTTTCAGGTAGTTCCATAAATTTTAAATTGTCTCTCCTAGATCTATTTTCCAGATCAGTTGTTTTTCCAATGACATATTTCCTATTGTCTGCCATTTTTCATTCTTTTGGTTTTGTTTTATGATTTCTTGATTTTTTTCATGAAGTCATTAGCTTCTATCTGCTCCATTCTAATCTGTAAGGAATAATTTTCTTCAGTGAACTTTTGCATCTCCTTTTCCATCTGATCAATTCTTCTTTTTAGGTCATTCTTCTCCTCATTGGCTTTTTGGAGCTCTTTTACCATTTGGGTTAGTGTATTTTTTAAAGTGTTATTTTCTTCAGCAATTTTGGGCCTCTGTTAGCAAGCAGTTGACTCATTTTTCATGATTTTCTTGCATCACTCTCATTTCGCTTCCCAAGTTTTGCTCTACTTCTCTTACTTGATTTTCAAAATCCTTTTTGAGCTCTTCCATGGCCTGAGATCAATTCATATTTTTCTTGGAGATTTTGGATGGAGGAGCTTTGACTTAATTTTCTTCCGTTTGCATGCTTTGGTCTTCCTTGTCACCAAAGTAAGATTCTATAATCTTATTCTTTTTTTGGTTTTTGTTCATTTTCCCAGCCATTTACTTGACTTTTGAGCTCTTTGTCAAGGTAGTCCTTTGCTTCCCTTTGGGGTGGGGGGGGAGTGTACTGTCAGCAGCTCAATCCCCCCACAATCTGTGGGCCTAGAGCTCCAGAAACAGTTGCTGTCTCTGCCTCTACTGCTCCTGTAGCTGCCTGGGATTCCTCTGCCCCCTCCCTCTTCTGCTGCCCTGGGGCTGGGGATGGACCATTCCACTCTCCTGCATTGCTCCCACAGGCTTTTCCCATTGATCTTCCAATTTATCCTCAGTGTCTTGGGGGCATGAAATCTAGGAACCACCACAAGTACAAGAGATTCAGTCCCTCCAGGGCCTGCTCAGGTCCCCTCTATCCACTCATGGCCCACACTACACTGCACTCTGCTCCCAGTGTGGTGTGATAGACACTTCCCAGGGACCTTCCAGGATGTCTTGGGCTGGAGATTTGCTTCACTCTGTCATTCTATGGGTGATACAGTTCCAGAATTTGTTTAGAGTCATTTTTTACAGCTATTTGGCTGGGCTTGACAGGAGGGCTCTAGAAAGTCCAAGCTATTACTCCACCATCTTGGCTCCTGTAAACTTCTTTAGAGGGCTGATGTTTTTTCTTTTTTTCCCCCATTGTATCACTTATATTTAGCACAATACCTGATACATGTAGTTATCTAATACATATTTGTTGAATTAAATTAAATTGAGAAGTTAAATGACTGGCACATAGGAAGACCTTAGTAAATGCACTCTATTTAGAATATGATGCTGTTGATCATGCTCTCCTCCTGGAAACTCTCTCCTTTCTAGGTTTTTGTGATACTACTCTTCCTGACTCTCCTACTACCTGACCTTGCCTTCTCAGTTTCCTTTGCTGTCTCATCATCTATATCAAGGCTTCTTAAACTTTTTCCACTTATGACCCCTTTTCTCCTTTCAGCATCTCCTTTCATTGGCATTGTGTGACCTGCACAGTGCAAAGTGTGCATGCTTTATGTTCAAAACCAAGGTTGCAGTGAAGTTGCCTCATGCATCACGGACAAATGTTGCCAGAAACACCTCAAATTCATTACCATTTAATTTTTAACTAAATTTTGGTCACTGTGCATTTCAGAAACCTTTTACTGTTGACTAATTTTTTGCAGTCCCATGTAGGGTCATGTTTAAGAAGCAATTTAAGAAGCATGATCTATATCATGTCCCCTAACTTTGGGCATTCTAAAATGCTCTGTGCTGTGCCTTTTCTTTCTATAGTCTCTTTTGGTGATCTCATCATCTCCCAAAATGTTTATCATCTCTTGGCAAATGACTTACAACTCTGTACATCCATCCCTGAACTTCAGTTCTGCATCATCAACTATTAAGCATTCAAACTGGATATGCTGGATCCTGTTTTCTTTCCCCTCTGCTCAAACCCTTCCCCTCTCCAACTTTCCTCTTTGAGTTGAAAGTACCACCAATTCTCTTGTTTTTATAGGTTTGTAAGTTTGGTTATTCTTACTCTCCCTCACCCCACAAGTCCACTACTTGTAAAATTTTGCCATTTTTACTTCCACAACAGGTCTCACATCTGACCTTTTATTTCTACTCCCAAAGCCCGCACCTTAGTTTAGGCCCTCATTACCTAAATTATTTTAGTAGTCTCCTAATGGTCTACTAGTCTCAGTTCTCTTGAATCCATTCTCCATCTAGCAGTCAAAGTGATTTTCCTTAAGTAAAGATCTGATTATATCAGCCTTCCCCCTATTCCATAAGCTCCTTTGCTTCCTTGTTACCTCTAGAATTAAATAGAAATCCTTCTGTTAAGTTTTCAGAGTTCCTCATAACCTGTCCTGAAGCTACCTTTTGAGCGCCATTGTATATTATCCCTGCTACTGCACTCTGTGATCTAGACAAATCAGACTTCTCTCTGTTCCTCACATATGATCTTTCACCTCCCATCTCCATGGTTTTGCACTGGCTATCACTCATGCCTAGAATGGTCTCCTTCTTTCTTTTATTTCATAAAATCCTTTTTTTTTCTTTCAGGCCATAGCTCAGACCCTACCTTTGATGTGAAGCCTTTCCTGATCCCCTTAAAGCTAGCATAATTCTTCCCTAATTATCTTGTATTGAACTGTTTTGTGTTTGGTGGTATTTATACTCATTCTCCATCTCTCTCTTTCTCTCTCTCTCTCTCTCTCTCTCTCTCTCTCTCTCTCTCTCCCCCTCTCTCTCCCTCCATCCCTCTTCTTTTTTCTCCCTCCCCTATCCTTGTCCCTCTCCCCACTTTTCCTCTCCCCTCCCTCCTCCATAGAAATATATAGATGTAGTTATATCTAATCTATTTTATCTATCTGCCATCCACAGTACTTAAGAATGTAATATTCTCCTTGAGAATTGAGATTATTTCATTTAAAAAAATTTTCACCCTTCATGTATAGTACCTGGAACATAGAAGGTGCTTAATAAATACTTGTAGATTGATTGATTGAAGGGGAAAAAGACAAAATCTATCTCAGAAAATTGCAGTGACTTGGAAAATATTAAAAACCACTGGGGTGGGAGAAACTGTAGGAAAGAAATACAATTCAGTTAGTGAAGCCACTCACAAGAATGATAGTGGAGCCATAACAATACTGATAAATAATAGTTTCTACTTATGTGGTATTTTATAGGTATAAAGTAATTCATTTACATTATTTCATTTGATCTCCCCAATATCCTTGTGAGCTAGCATTGCCCCATATTACAGAAGATGAAACTGAAGTTCATAAATATCTAGTGACTTATCTAAGGTTCTATACAAAGAAAGCAGCTGATCTGAATCTGAGTTTTCTGACTTCAAATTCATTTTTTCTCCTATCATACCTGCCTTACAGAGTTATTTGTACCATAGACTATCAAAAAGTTTCTGAAAATAGAACAAATTCTGATTTACTTACCAGTCTGGGGGTGCCCAGGGTTAATAATATTTGTCATGGTGGTATCTTATACCACAGATAGTGGTTTTGTTACAGGAACATGAAATTGCAAAACATCCCAAAAAAGATTGGCGTACAACTGCAAGGGACCTTAGGGGTCATCCATTCCAACTTTCTCATTTTTATAAAACTTGTAACATATCTCAGTAGAAAATTGTTGCCAAGGGAGAGCAATTTGTCTTCTATCCAGAAAGAATGTTTGGCATTTATTTGTGTTTTGGATAAATGCAGGTCATACAGCTTTGGCTTGGATTTTACCTTGTGAAACTCGGCAAGCATTTGGAGTCAAGTTGGAATCCTGGCTCTCTGCAGCTTAGTGACTGTTACTCATTAATGGGGGCAAGTCACACTGCCTTTCCACAAAATGTTTATCATCTATAAAATTAAAGAATTGGACAGATCATATCTAGGTTCCCCTCGGGGGGTCCTGAGACCTGATCTGAATGCACAGAATGAATGCCATCAGGGAATTTGAGATGGTCCTACAAACTTCAGAACTTTTAAATGATCAGTCCTGGTTGGGAAGATGTCTTCCTTCAGGAAAAACCTAAGAAAAGTGTAAAACTGCATGCATTTAATAAACAGCCTCATTAAATAAATATTATTCCTAAGCTTGTGCTAAGAGTGCTACTATATTTGGGAGAGGAGAGGGCACAAAAAGACATACTGAAATTTTCATTTTTAACATGTTCCATGACTAGTTGATTATTTAACTTCCTTCATGTGTTTTTTAAAAAAAGGAAAGGTTGCAATGTTTGTAATGGAAAGGCAGAACCTCCTTGACCATAGAGATGCCACATTTTGTAAAATATCAAAAACCTGATGGGCATGTCAACTCCAAGAGATTAAATCTTTATAATTTTCTTTTTTAAGAATAATTTTTTAAGAACTTAAGAAATAACAACAAACATGAATATATCAACAAATAATAGAAAAGAGAATTGTGAACTTTGCATATCATTTGGAGTGTAAATTAAACTTAATGTGATGGTGACAAAAGCTGCCCTATTTTTTCATATCCCCTTCTGCACTCCTTTCTGTTCTTTTATGTGAGCTCAATGTTTTATTCCTCTTTTCTCCTTCCCCTTCTCTTTCTCCTCCTCTTTCCTCTCCTCCTCCTACTCCTTCTTCTTCTCCTCTTTTCCCTCCCCCTCCTCCTTCTCAATAGAAACTCTTTCTTGGCTTTTGTAGAATACACATACAATAAAATAACACATTGGTCATGTCTATAAATGCATGTCTTTTTCTGCACCCATAGTTCATCACCTCTTTGCTAAGATGCAGAAATTATGTTTCAATATCAGTCTTCTGAAGTTAGGATTAGTCAATTATACATGGAAGGAACCATGGAAATCCTGTCTAGTCTAATCTTCTGGAAATGTGAGGAAACTGTTTATGGTGAAAGAGGAAAAGTGGAAAGAGTGCTGAGCTTAGAGTCAAGAAAAATCTGGGTTCAATTCCTAACTGACAACAACTGTGTCACTTTGGAGAAATCATTCCATCTCTCTGATATACAATTTTTAACATGTAAAACAGGTATAATAATCCATGTATTACTTAGCTCACAGGATTACTGTGAGGAGAGTGCTCCTGTGATACTTCAAACTCTCTATAAATGTGAGTTATTATTTTGTCTAAGGTCAAAGAGATAGTTAATGTCAGTGTTCCATTCTCTTGATTCTGAGTCCAGTTCTTTTCATTCTCCTATGACTGCCTCCTTAATGAAACGATTTGTGAGAAAGAAACAGGCAGAGTCTAGTGAAGCTATAGAAAAAGCAAAGAATAAAACTGTCTAAGATGGTAATTGTCACCCTCTTTGATACTTCAATGAACCTAGGTTTTCGTTGAGTTATCCATTGAGGTAGATTGCCGTCAACCCACACTTTCCTTTTAATTCTCTATGAGGCAGTAGGGATGGTATCACCCTAAATTGTGTGTGTGCCAATGGAATATGAAGACTACCCATTAGTTATGTTTTACTCTACTTGACTTTCCAACCCTCTTTTCCAGTTATATTCCTCTTCCTACCTTCTGCCACTCCTTCTCTCTTACTTAGTTGTTCCAATTTTGTATTTTTATTTTCATCACCTAGTCCAGTGCCTGGCACATAATAGATACTTTATTAATGCTTGCTAATTGTTAGTTGCCTCACTGCAGATTTATAAGATTGCTGAGAGAAAACTGATTTTAAGAAGATAGGTCTTTAGAAAAATAATGTTAATTTTTTTTTAAACTAGGACTTTCTGCATTAAGGAGGAACTATTTGGCTAAAGTCATGGAGTTTCAATTTGCAATTAGTAGGGAAATAAAGTTGACATGATAAGTTGATTGAAATATTACGACTTCCTTAGATGATGTCTTGGTTAGACTGCTTTATTATCAACTTCCATTCTATAGTTAATAGTATTATAATGAATCTAGCCAGGAAATACCTCTCTATTGTTGGGGGTCTTTAGTTCTCAGATGTGTATCTCCTTGTTCAGTTTCTCCATGTCCATCAAAGAAAGAAAAAGATTTTGGAACTGAGATTCTATGAGAGTTCACCCAATTTATTCTCAACATTGTGGGATTAATACAACATTACAAGATATAATTTTTAATCTGTAAAACAGGAATGATATTACATGTATTACTCAGTTCACAGGATTATTGTGATGATTGTGATTACAAGAATGTTTGGGTACTCTGGTTCTGGAAAACAAAGGCATAAGTCTGTTAGTTGCTCTATGGTGTTACAGTAAAGGCAAGGCAGTGTGGAATGCCTGAGTGCCAAATACTTTGCATCAGTCAGAATATCAATGATCCTAATGCCTGATAAAAACAAAGCAGTGATGAAGATGGAACTCTCATTGGAAAAATCATCAACTTTCTTCTACTTTGAAAGCAAAATTAGAAGTACTGAAAGATAATGTCACAAGAATAAATGATTGAAATCAGTTTGCATATACAGTATTCCAAGCACAGCTATGCATGAGCAAGATGAGCAGGAAGGTTTAATCAATCAATTAATCAATCCACAAGCATTTATTTATTACTCACTATGTGCCAGACTACCTCCTGCTATTCTCAGTCAACTATCCTGAAGCTTCCTAGCCCCTGGCCTCCTTTTGTAGGCGAGAATTATTTCTCCTTCTCTCTCCATAGCAACAGCAATTCTCTTTCAGAAAGTATTTGTCTCCCTCCTCTAGCAGTAGTCTTAGTCATTTGGGACTGGGGGTGGGGTGGGGTTCAGGGTAGAAGAGGGGTCAGCTGGAATGATTTAGAGTAACAAAATCTCATGCAGCCATGGCACATCAGACTGAATTATCCAAATTATTAACTGATATGAAGCATACTAGCTAAGAAGAATGTACTCCCACCTGAAATTTGACTAGAACCATCAGAACTGAGAAAATTGTGAGGATTTTTTTTATGAAGCAAAAGGAGAAAATAGTGTTGAGTTATATGTGTCTTTGTGTTCACTATGATTATGTAGATTCATTGGAACAATGGCCTGTGAACAGTCAAACATCATAGAATCTAAGAGCTGGAAAGGACTGAGTCCTGCAAATAAGGGAGTGACTTGTCTGTCAGTGATGCCACAACCAGAGGCAAACAGAGGCTGAGAGGGAAGGAATATTTGTAGCAGCCACTTCAGATTTGAGCTCACTCTCTCTTGGGGGTAGCATGAAAAAGTATACCCCTAATCCAAGAGGGATGTATTTGTATTTCCATTCTTGTAATATCACCTTAGTAAATGTTCTTTTAAGAAAGGCTAATTTTTGTTGTTGCTCAGCCATGTCTGATTCTTCATGACCCCACTGGGGTTTTCTTGGCAAAGATACTGGAGTGGTTTGCCATTTCCTCCTCCGGCTCATTTTACAGATGAGGAAGCTGAGGCAAAAAAGGGTCAAATGACTTGCCTAGGGTCACAAAGCTAGTAAGTGTCTAATTTGAACTCAGAGAGATGAGTCTTCCTGATTCCCAGCCCAGGGCGCTATCCACTGTACCAACTGGTTGCCTTTTGTGTGACGATATCCACACATACATATACATATATGTGTACATATGTATGTACATATACATATATATGTGCATGTATATGCATCTCTCTCTCTCTCTCTCTCTCTCTATATATATATATATATATATATATATATATATATATATATATACTGTGTGTGCATACACACTGGGTAAATATAAATTCTTTAAGAATAAAGACTTTTCCTTTTTATCTTTGTAACTTCAGTGCTTTAACACAGTGCTTAGCTCAAAATAAGGTGCTTAATAGAAGCTTGTTAAATTGAAGCGCCCCCTGTTTTACAGACCAAGTAACTGAACTGGGATGTTGTTATTGACTTTACTTGTGGAAATATTAATGGAAAGTCTGTAGCTTCCCCTGTTGCTATTAGGCAGTTTCTCTCCTTCTAGCTCAGTTTGGTTCTGGCTTTAGTTATCTATATATTCTGTGTGGATCAGTCATTTGATCTGTTTTTACTCTGTTTTTGTGGTGGGGGTTTTCAGGTTGAATAAGGAAAAGAACAGTGATGGGTAAGGAGAGAGAGAAAAAGGAAGTGATTAGAAATGCACAGAATGAGTTGAAGAACTTTATTTAGCACACCTAACTAATAAAGAACAATGAGAAAGAGTGTAGAATTTCCATTAGGAATCTGGGGGTGGGGAAATAGGATAGTGATCAGGCAGGTTGTTAAGGTATTTTTTTGATCTCAAGGACTGTATCTGTAATAAAATAAGAAAAAATGGCATTTTACTTTAGAATTTGTAATATTTTTACAAATGCAATTGAAATGGTAGATAAGCTAGTTCCAAAAATAAATTTTAATGAAAAAGTTTTTGTAGAAAGTTGATTGAATGACCTTGTCTGACAACAGAGAGACTACATTCTGCCCTCCTATTCCCTGACCTCTCAGGCAAGAAGAAGGAAGGATATTTCATCCTGTTTTCTTCAGATTAATATTGATCTTTTTTTTGGAGGAAAAAACCTGTTTTATTGATGTCTTTTTTCTTTACATGGTAGTCATTCCCCACCCCTAACTCCCTCCATTGAACTATCCCTTGGGACAAAAGAAAACCATTAAGGAATGACTTTGAATACAATAACCTAGTCTGATAATAAATAACAATATTCTGTCCTAGCAATCAGTTCCATCTTTGTTCTATGTAGAAGGAGGTAAATTTCATTTTCTCTTTTCTCAATCATTGGTTCGTTAAGTAGGAATAACTTCATTCCTAGTATTTGTATCCTCAGCATCTAGCAAGGTTACTGGCATAAAGTTGTTGCTTAATAAAAACTTGTTGATTGATTAGTTGGTTGATTGCATTAAACTTTCTTTTAATGATCTTTTCATTAATGTTGTTGTCATTGCTGTGAATATGATTGTCTTGGATCTGCTTATTTTGCTCTGTATCAGGTCCTAAGAATCTTATCATTATCTTTTCAGTTACTCAGAGTTTTACTTCCTTTCAGTAATCCTTAATAAGACACTTAAACATGCCTGCCCCAGCTTCCTCTTCTGTAAAAGGGGATAAAAACAGCTTCTAGTACTTAAGATTGTTGGGAGGATAAAATGAGATAGTATCTACAAAGTCCTTTGTAAAACTTTAAAACACTATATAAATGTTAGTTATTATTTTTTTCATTTAAATTGTTGTAGTCATTGAGTGTAACATTCTTTTCAACCTAAATTTTTATTTTCTGCTTTAGATAGATTGCATTTCACTTTCTCCAGATAGATTGACAATGGTATTTTCTGCCCTTAAGTGGAATTGTAGGCACTGGATTTTAGGAAGTTTTCAGCAAGGAAAGTAATCTACTTCAAAGTTATCAGTAGCAGCAGGCAAATCTCTTCTGGAACATATCATGTTGATTGGAGATTTGAGAACGGGGGTAGGAAGTGCTTTGAGATTGATTATTTTAACCATTTGATTGTGTGACCCTTGGTTTTCATAAAATCTAGGCAACAGCACCTGCAAATCTTTCTGCCAGCTCCTCTGATTTCACTGATTTCCAGACTTAAGAAAGCTTTGCATGTGAGAAACTCTCTCCCAGGAAGCCCTTTGGAGAACACCTGGTCTATAGGAATGATGGTCGATGGGGAGCTTTTGTGTTCTTTATGTAAAAGTAGCACCATCTCCATATTTTCCTCCAGCTTTCACCTCCATCACACTTTCTTCTCCTCTCCCTGCTTCAACATACTTGAATCTTTGGTATATTTCTTCCTGTGGCAATTCCCCACAATTCCCACAATTGCTGAAAAAAGATCCCAGACTTGAAATCTTGTCTGCCAGGCAATAGATGTAGTGAAGTACTCTTTTCATAGCAATAATAATTTGTTAAATGTTCTAGTCATTTCAGTTGTGTCTGGCTCTCTGTGACCCATTTAAGGTTTTCTTGGCAGAGAAATTGCCATTTCCTTCTTCAGCTCATTTTACAAATGAGGAAACTGAGGCAAAGCGGGTTCAGTGACTTGCCCAGAATCACATAGCTAGAAAGTGTCAGACCAGATTTGAACTCATGAAGATCAGTCTTCCTAACTCTAGACTTGGCACTCTATCCACCATACCATATAAACTAGCACTTATATAGTGCTCTGTGGTTTATAGATTTCTTATCTGATCCCCATGACACCCTTGTGAGGCAGGTACAATGACTATCCCCATTATAAAGATAAGGAAACTGAGAAGTTAAGTCATGCAGTTAGTATAAGTGTCTGAACTCATCATATCTTTTGGATTCTAAGTCCAAACTCTGGACCTGAGTGTGCTCTAGCACCTTTAGGGGAACATTTGCCCAATGAGATTGTTTCTCCTGTGATGTGCAGCTCAGACTCTATGTTTCTCTATGCAGCAATGGGAGAGACCACCTGTTAAGGCAAACAAATCGTTCAGGGCCTGATCTAGGTAGGGTGTGCTATCAGCAGGAATCAAGGTAGGCGAAAACTTTCCTAGCTTACCATCTCTTCCAGAAAAAGACAAGGGGTAAATTATCTAGCAAATTGACATGATGAAAGATTCTCTTTTCTTTTCCCTTAAGTTAACTAGGCCTGGACTTAACAAGTATGAAGAAAAGGGACCTACTTATGTGACACCAGACAGGACCCTACCCCCTAAATACCCCACATGAACTTTTTCTACTTTAATCAACTAATCAATCATCAGACATTTATTAAGTAATTGCTATGTGACAGCCACTATACTAGGTCCTGGGGACATAAAGACAAAAATGAAGACCCATGTTACCCTCGAGGAGCTTATATTAAGGGAAATACTCTTTACACATATAAGTATATGGTAGGGGAGCAAGCATTTATTAACCCACCTTTTGTTGTTCAGGTGTTTTTCAGCCGTGTCTGACTCTTGGTGACCCCACTGGGGTTTTCTTGGCAAAGCTACTACAGTGGTTTGCCATTTCCTTCTCTGGGTCATTTTACAGATGAGGAAACTGAGGCAAACAAAATAAAGTGACTTACCAAGGGTCATACAGCTGGTAAGTGCCTGAGGCTAGATCTGAACTCATGAAGATGAATCTTCCTGATTCCAATCCCATTCTCTATCCTCTGTACCATCTAGCTATCCATTAACTGCTTACAACAAAAAACATAGAAAAATGATGCTGGGAAGAAAAGATAATGACTCTTATCCTTTAAATGGGACATCACTGATTTTGCTCCCATGGGTGGCTTGCTAGGTACTGGACATATGTAAAGAAAGAATACTGCTTCACAAAAATTAAAGAGATGTGGGGTGTTGGAAAAGTTCTGAGTCAGAGTTGCCACATTCAGTCAACCTAAACTACTTGCTGTTTCCGGAACTCTACCCTCCATCTCCAATTTCTGTGCCTTTGAATAGGTCTTATGTCCGGAATGTACTACCTCTTCACATCTTCCTTCAAAGCTCTTCTGGTGAATTTGTGCAGCTCTTTCTCATTTAAATCCAATTCATTTGCATGTCATGGCATCACCTTCCTGATGGCATGGCCCTCTTTGAGAATGAAGGACAGACAGAAGCAACCTCTCTCATGCTATAAATGGGAAACTATAGGAAACTTCTCCTGATCCACTGATTCATTAATTACTCTTTTCATCTCATGTCCTCAAATTACCATCTCTTCACTCATCAAGGTACTTGTTGGAAAGTCTTGAGGGCAGAGAATATTTTTGATTTGTCTTTGTCTCAACCACCCCCCTCCAACTCCCTACCTCCCCCAACTCCCCCATCTTCCTGCCACCACTCAGCAATGTCTAGCACACTGCATACTTGAGGCACTTTATAAATGCTTATTGACTTGGATTGAAGATCAGGAGAGTTGTTATGATGCAATGGCCACAACAATTTGTCTCCAGTATGCTTGCAAAGGGAAACTTAGCATCTGGAAGGTTAGCAGCAAAAATGTTCCATTTCATCAGCCTGCCTAATACAGCCTCAACAAAGAGGTTTGTAATTCATGATCTGATGAAAGCTGCCTCTGTAGGCCATTGACCCACAGTTTTAATTACCCAACCCAGGCCTCAGTGGTTAATGATTTGCCACATTTTTGAAACATATCCAGAAACTACTCAGACAAGTTCAATTCTGTGAGAAAAGCAAAGGTCAAGAATGAATGATCGCTTCTCAGTTACAATAGTAATCTGTTGGATTTACTTCCCTTAGCCTTCCAACTGACCCATATTAAATTCATTATCATACTAGACATAAAGAAACACTGTGTGGAGGCTACAGAATGAAATGTTCTCCTGAAGATAAAGGAAAGGTGTTCTATACTCACTACAATGCATGAGAACAGTAAAAGTAAGTGAAATAAGGAGATGGACAATGAAATAAAGAGAAGAAATATTAAGAGAATATTCACATATCATTTTGTGTTCCCTCTTGTATGATGGACATAGTTGATCAGAGAACTATTGAAATTCATCGTTGTTTGTTGTTCATTTTTCTCGGTCATGCCTGACGCTTCATAATCTTATGTGGGTTTTTCTTGGCAAATATACTAGAATGATTTGCCATTTCCTTCTCCAGCTCCTTTTACAGATGAGGAAACTGAGGCAAATACTGTTAAGTGACTTTTCCAGGGTCACACAGCTAGTGTCTGAGGCCAGATTTGAACTCATGAAGATGAGTCTTCCTGATTCTAAGCCCAGGGCTCTGTCCACTGCTAGAAATGGACAAAACATTAGGTTATCAAGTTACTCTCTTCAAGAATGACATTGTTCTGTGTATATTTCCTCTTAGGGTACAGAATAATCTTAAAGCTCCAGATTTTAATAATGTGGACCACACTATTCTAATAATAATGTGGATAAAAAAAATTACTTAAGATCATCCAAAGCATATCCCCATGATAAGATCTTGGCAGACATGCTCCCTTCCTGACATTATCATCTACAAAGACTGACACATAAATAATTTCAACAAGGGACAAATCCTGAGTTAAATAACTTTCTTCATTTGCACACTGTAAATCTGTTAATCCATTGAATGGAAGTTTTCAGTTACCATAGTTCTTCTTGACATTGATGGACCTTCCTCATTCCAGAGGACTCTGTGTCTTGGTGAACTCTACAATCCCCTCCAGGCACTAACATTGATCTGGCAGCTGTGAAATGATAATCTTTCTTCTACTTACCTCATTCTTTTGAGGTCAGTCTCCTTTTTATTACTCATGCTACCATCTAGAATATTCTTCATTGGGAAATAACACAAAAAAAGTGGTGGGAGAGAAAAATAGGATCCATACCAGCAAAAAATAAAACAGCATTATCATCATAAATATAAATATATTTAGCATCATAGATTTACATCAAAGTTGACAGGGGCATCTGAGAATATCTAGTCTAAATCCTTTCATTTTATAGATCAGGGAAGAAATCATAGAGGAATAGCTTGCCTAAGGTCACAAAAGAATTAAATGGAAGATCTGGAATTGAAACATAGCCTTACTCCTGTCTATGCTGCTGTTTATTCGTTTTCTGGGTGTCCAATTTTCTGTGACCCCATTTGGGATTTTCTTAGCAGAGATGCTGGAGTGGTTTGCCATTTCCTGCTCCAGCTCATTTTACAGATGAGGAAACTGAGGCAGACAGGGTTGAGTGACTTACCCAAGGTCACACAGCTAGTAAATACCTAAGGTCAGGATTTGAAATCAGGAAGCTGAGTCTTCCTGACTCTAGACCCAGTACTCTATACACAGTGCCACCTACCTGCCCCCTCTGTAATAAGGGGATAATACTAACACCTACCTCCCAAGATTACTTTGAGGAGCAAATCAAATAATCCTTATAACGTGCTCTGCAAAACTTAAAGCATTAGATAAAAATGATTCTTATTGTTGGTGTTGTTGTGCAACCAATAGACTGGTTTTCTCAAGTCAGCTGGAATGAAGATTTTGGAACAGATGGCTCTCCATATAAAATACCTCAAATTAAACAAAGCACTGTTATTAGTAGGGGGTGCATAGTTGGTCTCTCTCTGCTGTCCAGGCTGTAAATTACATAGGAATTAAAGGCGACAGTTCAAGCTAAGACCTGTTACAAATAAACACAGTATATACAGGCTCAAAGATGGAACGACATTAAGTCAGAAGTTCTAAAATAAACAAACAAATAGACTGTGGGAAAGTAAGGATTTCAAAAGGAAAATACGCCTCTCCCCAAAAAACTCTGAACTTCTATCCTGGAGAGCTTACTGTGGTCTGATATACTGTGATCACTGGGGTGACTGAGAAAGGGTGGGGAAGAAGGATCTGGAAATATTTAGCAATAAAAGAGATTTCTCTGTACCTCTGTAGGACAGCAAGGATGTATATATTTAAGGGATTCTTAAAAAGTTACACAGATTTGATTTTTTATCATAACATAATCTTACAGAAGCCTAATTTTTTTAATTTCCTCAGCTGAGGGACATAGATATCTTGCTATGTCTAATGACATTGATTTTTTAAAAGCATCTGAATCTAAAACATAATGTAACCTCGAAGGCTTTCTTTCAAAAAAAAAGTTGTCTCTCATAAATATGTTATTTTTTTTTGAGACTGGGTTTCCCTCTTTTACCCAGGCTGGAAATACAGCTGTCACTCATGAGCTGGGTTACAGACCCACTTGTAAGAAAAAATAGTTACATTTTCAGTGTGAGCATTTACACTTGGGATATCAGCAAACTATATGTCAGGCCTTAGTTTTTTGTTTTGTTGACTTCTATAGTTAAAAAAATGATGGAGACAAAGCTATTAATGTAGATTAGCCTTCAAAGAGGGGGAGGGAAGAAAAAAAGAAATTTACATGATAACTTTAATATATATATTTAAAAGAAATGAATTATACACAATAGATTTGTAGTTTCATGGGCAATCATCTTTTTAAAAAACTATATCATATAAAGGAAATGTTTGTTCCATAAATTAAAAATAAATAATTTTTTTTAAAAAAAGGATGTTGTATATACATTTTTTTTGGACATTTGTTAAATATTTACCAGCATACCCTGATACAGCCTGCTCAATTTTTTTCCAACCTAGGCTGCTTGGCCTTTCCATAGGTAGCCTGGGGGCCCTCTGCTCCCTCTAAGAGCTCATCATTTTAGTACCAGACTTGGTATGGCTATCAGATCAGCTTTTGCCTTCCTGCATCTTAGACCTCCAGGAGCATAAAAATTGAATAATCTCAGTCTCCCAGAATGAAGAGTCCACATGTGGATCACCCCACTCAGCCATTTTATTGGACTCTCATATATAAATCCGACTATGGAGACAGCCTAGTATCATGGTAAAAATGTTCTGTGCTTAGGGACAGGAGAGACCTGCATTTATGTGCTGTTATTCTACACACTAATTAGATGTGTGACCATTAACTTTTCAGAGCGTCAGTTTCCTCATTTGTAAAATGCGGATAAGTATTATCCATAGTACTTATCTCACAAAGAGCAAATGAGATCATGCATGTAGAGAAAGTCTGACAAATGGGAGCTGCACCTTCAGAGACTACATCATGTCCTGCTTGCCACCAACCCTCAATCGAGAGGCTGTGGAGCCTGCTTGTGCTAAGATATAATGACATGTAATATCAGGAAACTGCTTCCTAATTCAGAGCAGATGCAGGTACTCTGTTTCCAGGCTCCTTACCAGGTGAAGAAGAACATTTTCTTTCATGGCTGAGCTGGAACTGAAAATGCATTCAAAACCAGTAACCAGTTACATACATCCTTTTCTCTTCCTGGCCATGTTTCAGTGAGGAGGTAAGGACGTCTGTAAGCCCTCAGCAGGGAAAGAGGCATTGGGTCTTTATCTCCCCCACACTTTGTGGTCCATGAACACATAGCCCTGCTGTTGCTTCTGTTGGCTGTCTACTTAATTTTTCTCCTCTTAGGTATAGGAATATTGGAGATGTAGAAGACTTGAATGTGGGGTATCCAACTTGTTAGTGTGAGCAGAGATGAGGCTATCCAGGAGCTTATAAAGTGTGTGTGTGTGTGTATCTCAATATATAAATATCTCAATATAAACATATAGCATTCTGCAAGACATAAATTGCTACATCATCAGTTATTATTCTTATTTGTTCTATTTTGGAGAGGTTTAGGTGGCCCAGTGATAGAGTGCTGGGCCTGGAGTCAGGAAGATCCGAGTTCAAATCCAGCCTCAGATATATACTAACTGTGTGGCTAGTTGAACCTCTATTTGTAGCAACTTAGGCAAGTTGCTTAATATATGTCTGCCTTAGTTTTCTCATCTATTATAATAACACCTATCTCCCGAAGTGGTTGTGAGAATCAAATGAGATAACAATTTAAAGCAATTAGTGTAGGGTCTGGTACATATTTGTTGTCGTTTGCTGTTCATTTGTGTCTGGCTCTTCATGACCCCATTTGGGGTTTTCTTGGCAAAGATACTGGAGTAGTTTGACATTGCCTTATCTGGTGTGTTCCCATTTTACAGATGAGGCTCAGGCAAATAGGGGTTAAGTGACATGCCCAGGGTCACACAGCTAGGGAGGGTGCATTTGAATTCAGGTCTTCCTGAGACCAGGCCTGGAACTCTATTCACTGCACCATAATGTGCATTAAAAATGTTAGCTACTACTATTATTATAATTGAATTTGGAACTGTTGGCTTCATTTGCTCACTCAGTTTCCTCCACTGTACAACACAAAGGATGGAGGCACCTGATTGTTGCTGGTTTGATGAGGATTAAATTAGAGAATAAGTAAAATTCTTTATAATCATGAAGTACTTCATATGTATAAGTTTATTGTTGTAAATCTCCCCCTTCCTGACATACTCTATATACTAGCTTCATGATGTATTGGAAAGAATGCTGGGGTTAGTAAAGATCTGGGCTTGAATCTTGGCTCTATATGAGACCTTTGGAAAGTAATTTCATTTCTTGGAGCTTTAGTTTATCCATCTTCCATAAAGGGAAAAATAAGCCTTGTAAGACTAGCTTCACAGGGTGTACCAAGGGCAGCACTTTGCATTGGAGGATGAGAGAGCACCATATAATTCTCATTCTCTCCTATTTCCTCAGTGCCTAGAACAATTGCTGGTAGATAATAGATGCTTAATAAATATTTGTTATTTTTGTTGAATCCCAATGAGAAATGACATCAAATGATAATGTCAAACAGGGAAACATATGTTACCTCAAGTAACCATGGAAATTTAAGGAGAGATGAGGTTAGGAAGAGCCTCTGTGGTTAGTAGGATAATGAGTTAATTCAGGAGATGTAAAAAAGATTTTCTTGCAGCAGTGAGGGCCCAGTTGAGGTTATGTAATATAAATGTATAGTAGACCCAATCATCATGGTTCAATTAATTTTTTTAAAATTTATTTATTTATTTTGCTTTCAACATTCATTTCCACAAAATTTTGAGTTCCAAATTTTCTCCCCATCTCTCCCCTTCCCCCACCCCAAAACACCTTGCATTCTGACTGCCCCTTCCACCAATGTACCCTCCTTTCTAATACCCCTCCCTTCCCTTATCCCCATCTTCTCTCTTGTCCTGTAGGGCAAGATAAATTTCTATACCCCATTACCTGTATTTCTTATTTCCCAGTTGTACGCAAAAACAATTTTCAACATTTGTTCCTAAAACTTTGAATTCTAACTTTTCTTCCTTCCTCCCTCCCCATACATCCCCAATTAATTTTTTTAAAAGCTTACCATGTGGGGCAGCAGTCAGAGTGCTAGGTTTGAAATTAGGAAGACTCATCTTCATGAGTTCAAATTTGGCCTCAGACATTTACTAGCTATGTGACCCTGGGCAAGTCACTTAACCTTGTTTGCTTCAGTTTCCTTATAAATGGCCCTCCAGTAACTTTGTCAAGAAAACCCCAAATGGGGCCATGAAGAGTCAGACATGAAAACAACTCAACAATAAGCACTTTGTGGAGCAGAAGTTCAAAGAAGTAGCCCCCGAAATGCAAACACCAAGAAGGTAACCTGCTCTTGGGGACCTGGCTGTGACTAACAAAGAAGTGATTGACATAGAAACAACAGGAGTCCTGGGGGCAAGTGACCTTACTCAACCATGAAGTTTGGAATAGAGAAGAGGAAAATGGGCATAGTGGTTTCCTATAGGAGGAGACCTTCCATCTCTTCATCTTTGCCTTTGCATATAGTCCTGGAAGTCTAAAATGTGCTTTCTTCATTTCAGTCTGGTAGAGTCTTTGACTTCCTTCAAAACATGGTTCAGGTGCCACTTTCTGTGTGAGATCTTTCCTGAAACACCACCCCACCCAGTTATAGTAATTTCTCCCTCTTAAAATTATTTTCTACATTTTTTTGGTATTTTCTAATTTGTTGTATACTCCTAGGTGGAGTATAAGCTCACTGAAAGTAGAGAACGATGAAAATTTTTTTCTTAGTACCTCCACAGGCTACTCTAGTCTCTTGAACACCGGAGCAATAAATACTTCTTGAATGGAATTAGATTAACTTGCTCTTACTCTCTTCCCTCACCCCTCCCCACCCCCCCACGTAGATCATGACCAAAACAATAAGTTAGTACAGATTGGCTTCAGGAAGAGTTTAGAGATGGGGCCCTCTTATTTTGATTTTTATGCATGTAGAGAGTACAGTTATCTCTCCCACATCAAGGGGATCAGGGCTGTGGTGCCGCCACAATCTGGAAAATCTGCATAAAATTTTTTGGCCCTTCTCTAGTACTAGAAAGAAATTTGAATTATTGTGGTATTAAAAGGTAAAATATGTTGATATTATACAATACTCTACATATTTTGTGCCTTGCTGAGTTTCTACACTTTTCTGTGCCATCTTCTGGTCTTTGGTATTGTCTGTAGCCTCAGCAAAACTCCCCCCAAATTCCTATTAAATTTCTTGTGCCCACCGGTAATATATTGAAACAGCCATGGGGAAAGTTGTGATGTGCAAGGGATAATTGTACTATGATTTTTTTTAAAGGGAGAGAAATTGTAAACATGAGCATAAGTTTAATCTATTTTTAATGTTATATTACATATATATATATATATGTAAAAGCATGAGTTGAAAGAGATTCTTGGGTTGCCATCTGCACTGCTGGAGGGAGGACCCACATGGATGAGATCACAGATCCATTGAAGTTTATGGCATAAACTGCTTGACAATCAGAATTTGTTCCCAGGAGCAAACCTGGCAGTTTGCCTGTCATTTTGTGCTTTCCTCATAGTTTGGTGAGGTTGGGGAGAGGGCATGAGAGGATATGTAGAGGGGGTCTGGAGCTATGATCTCATCCATGTGTCCAACTCCTGGTGTGGAAACCAATAGCACAGGAGCACAGATACATAGCTTAGAAGGGATCTCAGACCATCTAGCCCAATCCCTCATTTTACATAGAGGAAACTGAGGCTCAGGGAGGTAAAATAATTGAACCAAAATCTTATTTACATGTAGTCAAGCCTCAGAGGCAGGAAATTAATCCCTTATCTCCAGAGCCTACGATCTTCTCCACTGGTCAGATGCAGCCTGACAGCTGATCTGTAATTTGTAGTCTGAGAGAACGGAGGGAGGGACTGAGAGGTTACGGGATTAATCCAAGAGGACACATTCAGGACCTACGTCGAAGGTGGGACTTGAATGGAGATCTCTGGATCCCTAAACCTGAAGTTTGGATCCTTAGCCATGACCGCCCTCAGCTTCTCACTCTTCCAACAATACAGACAATGACATTACAGGGTGCAATTACGAGCGTGCCTTTGAGTTGGCAGCCCTGTGTCTATCCCTCCAGCCTGCGGGAGAACAGGACAGCCTCGCGCTCTCTCCGGCCCCCCGGCCCCGCCCGGTGCGGGGTTTAGGTAGCGCTGGGGTAAGGGGTCCCAGGGCGCTGGGCAGCCGGGCCGTGTCCCGCCGCTCCAGGGGCGGCCCATCACTTCTGAGTGTGAGGACCCCAACTTGATTTGCGTCCTGAGCTTCCCCCCCCGCCCCCCGCCCGTTCTGCCTGCCCGTAGCCCCAAGTTCCGAGCTGACCGCCCGGGCCTCGGGATAAAGTGACGCAAAGGCTCCCATGGACGGACTGTGAGGGAGGAAGGCGGGTCTGAGCGGGGTCCTGCGCGGCTGCGGGGAGTTTCCAAACTGCAGCCAGAGCTCGGGTTCCCCGTCTGGATCCCTGCTTTCCTCCCTCGCCCATCCCGGAGCTCCAGCGGCCGCCTGCCGGCCCTGTGGGCTCTCCTTGCCTGCCAAGGGGGGAAGAAAGGGAAAGGAAAGGGAGGGCGCGGGGATGGGGCCATCCCTGCCGCGGCGCGAGGTCCCGTGAGGGCGAGCTTCCCCGCTCCCGCACCCGTGCGGCTCTGAGCGCCCTCCCCAGCCCCGGCCCGGCCCGGCCCGGCCCGGCAGGGCAGGATGGCCAAGGAGAAACCGCTGTGGAGGGGCTGCGCCTTCCGCCTGTGCCTGCTCTCGGCCGCGCTCCTTTTCTGCCTGCAGCTCACCCTGGAGCTCAGGCGCTCCTGGTCCTCGAGGGACCGCGACGGGCTGGCCGGACTGCCCCCCAGCAGCTCCCTGCCGGGCTGGCCGGACGCCCCTGCGCTGCGGCAGCTGCTGCCAGGGGGGCCCCCGCCTCCAGCGGTGCACCTGCCACCCGCACACTCCCGGCCCCCAGCAGCCAGCAGGAGGCAGGTCACCTACTTAAGGAGCAGCCGTCGAGGGGAGGCGGAGCTGGGCTCCCCAGGTGGGAGCAACCGCAGAAAGGTCAGTGACTGGCGAAGGCAGGGCATCCCAAGCCTTTTGGCTGGGGTTGGGGTGGGTAAACTACCGTGTCTGACAGTTGGAAACAGTGACATCCTCAGCCTATCCAGGAACCTCTTCTGTTCCCATAGCAGCACTCCAGACGTGACTTGATATGGAGAGAGAGGGAGAGAGAGAGGCAGGAGGGAAAGGCCTAACACCAACTTTTCCTCCTTAATTTGTTTACTTTACAGCGGCGCTTCTCAGAGTGTGGTCCTGAGACCCTTTCAAGGAGTCCAGGAAGTCAAAATTATTTTCATATTATTGAGAAGTTATTTGCCCAGTAGAATAAAGTAGCTGCCTGTCCCAAGTTTATTCCAACTGCCTGGGCTTGCCAACTCTACATATCTGTGTGAAAAATCTGTGGTTGAATTTTGTTCATATATTTCAACCAAAATAACTTATCATAATAGATGGAATGCGGAAACAAAGTAAAGAATTCATCTGTCCTCTATTAAGGCAGGCACTAAAGAGATTTGCAAAAATATGTAAAACAACATCAAGTTTTTGTTTTTGAAAATAGTTATTTTTTATAAAATGTTATTTATAACATATAATGGATTTATTATTATTTTAAAATAAATTAATATAGTAAAATGTATCAGTTTTAATTTTCAAATATGCTAAATATGGAGAGCTATAACTCACATAAACATAAACTTTTTGGGGTCCTCAATAATTTTTAAGAGTTTGAAGGGGTCCTCTAATTCTTTAAAAGTGCAAAGGACCCCTGAGATCAAAAAGTTTGCGAACTCTTGCTCCACAAGTTTTCAAATTTCAATTGCAAACCTGGCCTGTTAAGGATATCAGGCAGGTTGAAGAGAATTTTGTTACATGTAGTGAAAGAGCTGATTTTTCTCTTTTGGCCTTCCCTCTCTTGCCTCTCCCTATCTCCTCCTGGAGCCCCAGACAAAGCTCCTGACTGTTTGAAAGTAGTGGTTGGGGGTGTGTGTGGTGATTGTGCTTTATTTGTCATATGATCAGTGTTTCAGAAGATCCCTCTGGAATGCACATTTTTTTTTATGGAGACTGTACTAGATGTTCCAATACTTCATCTCCACCTCAAGCCTTTTCTGCCTCCACAACAACTATCTTTATACCAAGCATTTGGGGGGAGTATATAAATACAAAGTGTTTTAGGAGCATGTAAGTGTGGAGAAAAGATCTTTAGAGATTACCTTTTGGCCAAGGAGTAGGAATACACATAGACATAATTAAGTAGGTATGGGGTTTTTTAGGCTTAAATTCTGGTAGTACATCCTTCTTTTCTAGTAAGTGGTCTTTGTTTTTAGAGTTTATTCAATGCATCCTGCTGAATCTCAAGGGAAAACATTATTCTTCATGAACTTCAATGGACCTATGATCTCATGGTACTACTTACATTGGTGCAGTTTGCAAGTTTGCAACGCTATGGTTATATGACTTTTGTCCCCATAAATAAATTGTCCAAAGAGAAATTCTTGTGGGAGCCTTTTGTGTGTGCATGTGTAATGTGGTTTGAGAATCTATGTGCGGCAGCATAATGGAAAGAGCCCTGGGTTCGGAACCATAAGATCTAGCTTCAAATTCAAGTTCTGTCCCTCTCTTATCTGTGCAATCTTGGCCAAGTTACCTAACCTTCAAAAGAAAGAGGTAGAACTAGATGAGCTCTAAGGTGACCTCTAGCTCTAAATCTATGATCTCATTATTTTCTTTTTTTAATCATACATTTCCAGGATGATGCCTTTTTATACTGATCCTTGCTTGTGTAATATGGACATGAATTTCTCAGATCTTAATATGAACTGCCACAGACGGTACAGGCCCACAAAAACAAGCTAATTACTATTCATTGGAGAAAGGTACAGGTCATCACGTTCCTGGAGGAGTTTTCCCCCCGGATTTGGGTATCGTCAGGTTGTGTGAACTTGAAAAGGATAGAGAAAAGAGAACTGTTGGGAACAAAGAAAAGGAAATAAGATAGGAGGAACAGAATGGAGAGGTGAGTGGACTCACCATGTGGGAAGTATTAGGATTTTCCTGAGTTTGGAGAAGAACCCTGAGGGCTACAGTGGGAGTAAGTAGTTGTGTGGTCATGGCTTCTTCAGTTCCAGAAGAGTCCTGTGGCCCAGAGAGCCAACATAAGAACCTTAAGCAAATTTAAGAGTTCTCCATGTTGTCCGTTGAGGGCATGTTAAAGGAGAGAAGGGGATTGGTTAAAATTTCTCTTCCATTCACAGGATAGAAGTTTACATCTAATGGTAAATAGGGAACAGGGAATGATTGTATTCCTTCTTTATATTGTTTTAGCGTCAAATACTTTTGCTATTGGTTACTCTTCCATGGTCTGGTATTAGAGAACACTTTTTCCTGGAGGCAGACTTGGGCCATGAATTGCACAGTTACCAAAAACAGCTGCACTAAACTAGTGTAAAGTAGTTCAGAAACAGAGTCAGAAAACAGAAGACAGGGGCCTACCTATTATGGTTATGGTTGCAAGGCACTTTTGGAAATATGCTATAACCTACTCCTGTCTAGGATAACTATCTCCATTGACTTTTGTCTCACTAGCAATTTTCTTTGGAGAGCATATTTATCAAACATAAGTTGTATTGTGATCCAGGGACTCCATTCCCACAGGTTCTAATCATCCAGCAAGAGTGCTATTGTACTTGAGGTTTCATAAATGAAAGTTGATGGGAGAGAGCAATCCTGTATTGTGAATATGGCTATTCACAATTCTTGATGGTGTACTCCAAGGAACTGCAAAAAAATATGAATGCAATTTCTTGAGGGAAATAATAGTACTTTATTAATCTCTGTAACATCTAGTGAATACCTAGCATAGTGTCTAGAATTGAACAGGTATTTGGGGACATTATATAAGTGTCCGGTCAGGAGTGTTTTGCTTTTAATCTGACTTTCTTTTAAAAAAAAGTTGGTAACCGCTGGCCTATAATCAGCAGTTATGATTAAATTAAATGACCCATTAGAGAACCGTCCGCCATTTGGCTTTCAAGGCTCTGCTCACATACTACATTCTGTAAGAGGCCTTTCCTGGTTCCCCTTAATGCCAGTACCTTCCCTCTGAGAGTACCTCCAGTTTATTAGATATACATCTTGTACATATATAGCTACTTTTATTCTACTTCTCCACTCACATTGTGAGTTCCTTGAAGGCAGAAATATTTTTGGGGCCATTTTTTGGGTATCCCCAGCACTTAGCAGAGTTCCTGGCACAAAATAAGTCCTTAATAAATGCTTCTTAACTTGACTTCTGATCATGTACCTGTACCATAATGATTCTGGTTTATTATTTTCTGTCTACACCCTCAATCTATGTCCTTAGTAACTGAAGCAGTTGTTTTAAAGATGGCTGACATGGAGCATACATATTCTTATTAACTGAAAATTTAATTGGATCTTTGAGGAGTAATCTAGTTACCTTGGCCTTCCTTGATTCAGTTCAGTTCTGCCTGGTAAAGTGGAAGGAGTGCCAATTTTGTAGTCAAAGGGCCTGGGTTCAATTCCAAGTTCTCCTATTTACTGCTTATGTCATGTTGGGCAATTCATTTATTGCCTCGGGGTCCCAGTTTCCTAATTCATAAAATGAGGGGGCTGAATGTGATGACGTTAAGGTCCCGTCCAATTCTAAGACAGTGGTACTATAAAAAACTTATAGGGTGCCTATTATGAGCAAGACAACTACAATCCATACAAAAGATATGCCTGTTTTCGTGGGCATGATGTCAAGCAAGGAGATCAAGTTATCTCCGTGAGTAACCCATCAAAGTGTATTGAGAGAAATATAAAGTATGATATTGGTTCAGCACCTGGCATGCAGTAGAGTCTTAATAAATGTTTATTGATCGATTGACTTCAGGTAAGGGACCAGTCCTTCTAGCACGTTTCAGATACCATCATCCTCTACAAGTTATATTTCATTCCTCCCCCCCCCACCCCAGCCCCCCATTAAAATGATCTTTTTCTCTTCATACTCTGAGATCACGTTGTCTGGTTCTTCCTTTTGTCCTTGCCATAATCTAACTTTTAGACTTATTCTTATCTATGTAAATGTTGTAGCTCCCCATGAAACTTTAATGCAGGGACTGCAACCATTTTCCCATCCCCTTTGCTTAGCATAGGGATATGCACCTAGTTAATGCTTAAGAAATGTTTATTTTTGAGTTGAATGGAATTGAATGGATAAGGTAACATTTGAGCTGGGTCTTGATGGGTAGGAATTGACTACCATGGGTGGAACTGGTTCTGGGGGATGTGAAATGCTTTCCAGATAGAGGGAACAACTTAAACAAAAGCCTCAGGCCTTAAATTCTCTTAGTAATGTTGTCATTCTTTCTTCATTAACTTCTTGGCTTACTACGGACGCCAACTCTTTCCACCTTCCCTTTTCATAGAGGTTGCTGTTGTTCAGTTGTTTCAGTTACTTCCAGCCCTTTGTGACCTCATTTGGGGTTTTCTTGGCAAAGATAATAGAGTGGTTTACTCTTTCCTCCTTTAGGCCATTTTGCAGTTGGGGAAACTGAGGCAAACAGGGTTAGGTGACCTCCTCAGAATCACACATCTAGTAAGTGTCTGAAGTTGGATTCGAACTCAGGAAGATGAGTTTTCCTGACTCTAGGCCTGGCACATTGTCTGCTACCCCACTTAGCTGCCCTACTAATAGATGAGCAGCTGACAATTTATTTTGATAAAGAAGGCAGCATTGTACCACGGAAAGAACTCTGGAACTGGAGTCAGAGGATTTAGGTTCAAATCTCACCTCTCATTTTTACTACTTGGGCAAGTCTGGACCTCGGTTTCTTCCTCTTTAAAATGGACTTAGATTGGATAGCTTCTGAAATCATTTGTCTAGTTCTAGGATTATGATCCCATGACCTTATGAGTTTGTTTTTGTATTGTTAATAGCTACCTTTTACTGTTTGCATTCTAGGTTTGAACTTTCCTTGATTACATATAGCTTCTCCTTTGAGGCTACACCAACTAATTCTTACTAACATATTGGATCCCTAGAGTGCATTAGGGTACACATATAGTCCAGGAAACTCATGTTTCTGGTAGTAGAGGGCCCCAATTTTCTTGATCTTCTCATGGCATTCTCATATTATCCCCACCCCACCTCCAGTCTCAGTGTCTCTGTTTGGCTCCATGGGTCTGTTCCTCACAGAAGCTCAACTGATGGCCAAGGTTAGCTCTCTTCTCTGTCATAAGAAGACACATTTCACAGAGTTGCCTCCTGCCTCCTTTCTGACTGGATCTACTTTCTGCTGGGTGTGGTATCCCTTACTGGGCAACTAGTTCCTGTAAGAAATGTTATAGCCAATGGGGAGGGGAAGAGAGACAAATTCTCTCTTCCCACCCATTAAAGGAAAGGAATTATTTTCTTTCAAGGGCTGTCTTTCTTTCATAGTTGGCAATCTTCTCCACTGCTGGAGGACATAAAATAGATTTTTATGACTCCAGGCCCAGTGCTCTAACCACTGTACAACCTAGTTGTTAATCAAAATAAATCTGATCTTTCTGCATGACCAGCTTTTAACTACTTGAAGACAGCTGTCAAATCTCCTCTAAATCTTCTCTCTTAACTAGATTAAATAACTTCTAATTTTTTTTAACTCATCCTTAGATAACATGTTTTCCAGTCAGTTCACAATCTTAGCTTCTGTCTTTCAGATGGGCTCTCTCTTGTCCATGTCTTTCTTAAAATGTGGGGCCTAAAACTGAACACCATACTCTAAATATGACTGAAACAGGGCACAGTACAGTGGAAATAGTATCCTTTGTTCTGCAGTCTACTCATGATGCCTAGGATTGCTTTACCTTTTTTAACTCCCATGTCACATTGTTGATTCATATTTGGCTCAAAGTATACCCAACTCTCCAGATTGTCTTTGACAGAACTAGCTATGTTTCCTCCACTTTGTACTTATAAAAATAAACTTTATACTTGTCCTTATTAAATTTCTTTTTTTTTCTTTTCTAGATTTGACCTGTTATGTTTTAGCTTGTCATATTTTTGATGTGGAGTCTGTCTTCTTATATGCCTTAAATCTTCATATCAGCTGCAAATTTGACAAGTATAATATCTATGCATTTATCTAAGGCATTCCTTATCCCTTGGAGGCCTCTTCCTACATTTCCAGTCTAATGACACCTGTCAGCCCCAGGTACTCTGCCATCCAGTGATGCAGGCCTCCTTCCTCTTCCACAAACTAGACCTTCCATCTTTTGTCAATGGACATTTTCACTGACTGTCCCTCATGTCTCTCTTCTCATCTCAGTCTCCAGGTTTCTCTGGTTTCCTTCAAGTCTTAAATAAAGTCACATCTTTTACAAGAAACCATTCCCAATTTTCCTTAATATTAATGCCTCCCCTCTGTTGATTAGCTCCAATTTGTCTCACACATAGCTTGTTTGTAAATAGTTGTTTTCGTGCTGTTTAACCCTTCAGACTGTAAGCTTCTTGAGAATAGGGGCTGTGTTTTGCATTTAGCATAGTGACTAAGAAGTACTTAATAAATACTTCATGACTGATCACAATGTTGACTGTACAGGACCAAGGACAGATCCCAGGGAGGTTCCACTAGTGACCTCTGCAAGATAACAGAGGCCCATTAATAACTAATCTTTGGGTATGATTACTGAATCACTTTCAAACTCACATAACTTTACTAGAATTTAGTCTATGCATCTTCACTGTGTCCACAAAAATGGTATGAGATATTTTGATAAATGCTTGACTGAAATATAGCTGCTATATTTCTCTGATCTATTTATCTAATTATCCTGTCTGTCTGTCAATAAACATTTATTAAGTACTATTATGTGCCAGGCACTCTGCTAAGTCCTGGGGATAAAAATAAGAATAAAGAAAGACAGTCTTCATAAAATTGGGGTGATAGTAACACTACCTCCCAGAGATGTTGAGAGGATAAAATATTTATAAAGTGCTTTGAAAACCTTAAAGTGATGTTTAAATGCATTTCATTATCCTCATCTTTGTAGATAATTATCATCTATCTAGATTAAATCTAGATCACTATATCTAGTCTGTCTCTCTCTTGACCTCTAGTCCATCATCACCTACTACTTATTGGACAGTTCAAATTGTACATCCTGTAAGCATCTCAAACTTGACACATCCTCACTTCTGTACTGAAATTCTTCTGGTCCTCAAGGGCTTTGGGACATCCAGCAAGTCTATTGGGATCTAACTTCATGAGGGCAAGTCTTTTCTTTTCTTTTTTTGTCCTTATATGACTATAAAGTCATGTCAACGTTGTCAGAAGCCATCAGGAAACTGCTGCAATAGAGGTGAATGAGGCTTCAGTCTTTATTCCTTCGGCCAATCAAGTCTTGGGGACAGCTTCCTTGTATTTTAGAAAAAGGATTGACCTAACCTACTTAGGGGAAGGATTCTATTAAATAATGATCTTGTCTCATTCTGTTTCAAAATTCTCCCTTCCAGCCTCCTACTACTTGCATACAAATATTCAAGGGAATGGGTGTGTTAAGTATTGGGATACAACTAAAATAAATACGTCCATACATACGTACAAAAGACACTATGTCCTAGCTATAAGGGATTTTAAATTCTGTTAGGCAGAGGGGCAGACATATCCTGTTCACAAATTATTATGATAGGGGCAATGAAGGCTATAAGAAAATCTGAGGAGGGAAAGAATGCTATGTGTATAAGGAAAGTTTTGATTCATAACAGTGTAGAAAGAATCTATTGTGAAGTTAATTTAAAATGATAAAATGTTGGACCGCTTAACGTATTACACTATCCCACTTAAATTTTATTTGTTGAGAAATAAATCATTTGGCTTTTTGATCATGGTGCTTTAGGCATTAACCCAATTTGGTGATTGAAGACGGAAAAAAATCATTTTGATTTTTGAGGTAGGCCATGCATGTGAATGAGAATTCAAATGGAATATTTGTCTGCTGAGTATTATTTCTTCTCAGTGTATTTCCTTTCCAGGTGTTTCAGACTCAGAATTTTCTGCAATTAAATGGCCAATTTAATCAAAGCATGTCTCCTCCTATGGAAAGTAATCTGTAGTTAAGAAAAAAAGAAAAGTGAAGACTGCTCTGTAAAAATTCTCCTCCCCTTTCCTCATTCCTTCATTTCTCAAAGTTATTTAAAAGGAGAACTACCTGTTGACCTCTCTTCCTTGATTACACTAAATGTTTAAAGTCTATTTCCTATTAATTTGACAAGGGCAATCCATACAATGCAAGTTTTGAATTTATAACTTGTATAGTAGATAATCAGATTCCACATATTTTACACATCTGGTAGTTATCTTAAATGGGATTTACTTTTTTGTTATTACTTCATGGATTTTGTAATTATTATGTAGAAACGTCATTGATTTTTGAGGGCTTATTTTGTAGGCTGAAACTTTACTGAAGCTATTGTCCCAATTAGCTTCTTGGCTAATTCTTTTGGATTTTATAAGTGAAACTGATCATATCAACAGCAAATAAGGATAGTCTTGTCTCATCTTTACCTGTCTTTTACCCCTTAATTTATTTTTTCTTGTTTTATTACTATTGCTGGCATTTATATAACTATGTCAAACAATAGCAGAAAAATGGAAAAAAGATCCTGGATTTATGGCTGTATTTACTAGGGAGGCTGCTAGCCTTTTTAACACTCCTAGTGTTTAACCCTTTAACACTCCTAGGGTTTTCCTTTTGCCTATAATGGGCACAGTAGATAATCAAGAAATCACTTGTTTATTTGTAAAATCCTAGAAAGAAATTTTAAGAATATAAAATTAGAACTTTTAATCCTGTATTTGGTAAAGGTCTAAGATCAAAGGACTTAGAGCTAGAAAGAACCTCAGAGATCATCTGCTCCAATTCCATCACTGTAGATAGGAGGATCTACAATCTCTCTGAGACCCAGAGAGATTAAATGACTTGTCTAAAGTCACACCGCGGAAAGGGGCAGGATTTGAGATCCAGATCCTTTAACATAATATCCAACACTTTTCAAGGCACTAACTCTAGAGTTAAAGGGCTTGAGTTCAAATACTGCTTCCAACACTACCTGTGGGCCTCAGTTTCCTCACCTGTAAAATAAAGAGGTTGGAATGTTGTCATTCAGTTGTGTTCAACTTGTCTTTGTGATCCCATTTTGAACGAGTTTTGTGGCAAAGGTCCTGGAGTGGTTTGCTATTTACTTCTCCAGCTAATTTTACAGATGAGGAAACTGAGGCAAACAGGATTAAATGACTTATCTAGGATCACACAGCTAGTAAGTGTCTGAGGTTGAATTTGAACTCAGGAAGATGAATCTAACCTCTGGAACCAGTGCTGTATCCACTGTACCACCTAGCTGCCTGTAGAGGGTAGAATAGATTACTTCTAAGATGCTTCCAGCTCTAAATCTTTGTACTCCTGTGATCCTATGAATTTCCTTCTTCTCTATTCCTCCTTTCTTTTGACGGTCTTTTGCTTCCATGTTTTTTACATTGTCTTTTATAGGATTGAGGGTACTGTGTGCAACTGTGGGCTAGATTCTAATGCACAGCAGTGTTTATTTAGATTAAGTCTCTGTCCCCAAAACAAGCTGCCAGGTAGGTGCCATGCTGTGTTGATTTTTTTTTTTGTATATATGTGGGAACCTATCAACAGCAATAATAATAAAAAAAACTTCTGCCTTAACCAGATTTCATATGCTTTTGTATACATCTTAGCATTTAACGTACTAGAGAAGAGTTTGACTTCTGAGCCGTACAGATACAGAATTAGTAACTGGCCATGTGATGCTTTGGTTTGCTTCAGTGCCTTCATTGCAGTATGCCAAAAAGCCAGCTGTTGACTTTACTGCTGTAAAGATCATACACACACTTGGCTCCCCAAGGCCTTGGTAGTTATCCAGGAAGGAAAAGAAGAAATGGTACAGCATGCCACATCCCTCCCCCATCCCCGCCGTGGGATGAATCGTTACTTAAAAATTATATTAAAAAAAAGCATCCCTGAAAATACAGTCAAATTGCCAGCAAAATAGAGCATTGGCAATACATTGCAAACACTGGGATTTTTCCCCCTCTGTGAATATACCTGGGCTTGTTAGGGAGTTAAATGTCACTCTCCGAACATTGTCCTTAGGAACCAAATAATTTTAATTTCCAACTCAGTAGTTGAAGGTAATTGCATGAGGTACAGGATATGTGGGTGTGAAAGCTCGGTTGCTTGGTATTGTAGAGAATAGCAGGGTGTGCAGTTCTGAGCTGTAGGATTGGTATATTAAACTCCCTTTCCAACCTTCAGTTCTTGGAGGGAGATGGGCGGAAGCGGGGAATGAAGCCATTGTCTTCAGCAGAGGGAGTGGTAGTTCTGAGGCTCTTGTGTAGAGTTTGTCCATTTTAATCCTCTCTAGAGAAACAATACAGTATCACTTTTCAGAAGTGCTGGTAGAATTCCTTTTGCAGTTCTATGGAGAGAATGGAAGCAAGCGTGTTTTGAAATGATACTGTTCAGGTTGGCAGACTTAAAAAGACTTTTGCCTTGAAGCTTTTCCAGCTGGACAGCATCCCTTTCAGAATCCTTCTGCTGAAAAGGGATTTATAATGAGCCTCATGGTCAGTAAGTAAACTGGATCATGCTATACTTACCATGAGACAGACAAAGAGCAGGTGTCTACCAGGAAAGATAAGCTTGTTTTAAAAGCATTCCTCAGGGTAGCCCCAATTTGGTTCCACTTACAAGAGGAGTAGAGGCCTCTGCAAAAAGTGTGTGTGTGTGTGTGTGTGTGTGTATGAGAGAGATGGAGACAAGAAAATCTGGTTTTTAGCTTGTATTTTGTGCTCCTTTGTCTATGAAAATACATGCATTTAATTAATAATAACTAACATTTAGTACTGTGCTAAGCTCTTTACAAAGATCATTTCATCTGATCCTCATGCAACCCTGAGAGTTAAGTAATATTATTAACCCCCTTTTACAGATGAGGAAACTGAGGCAAATAGGGGTCAAATGACCTGCCTAGATTCACTAATCTGAGTTTAAATTTGAACTCAGGTCTTCCTGACTCCAAGTCTGGTGCTGTATCTACTGTGCCGCTTAATTGGCCCTAAACTTGAGTTTGTGAAGACTAAAAGTCTCTCTTCTACAAAATGACAAGCTAATTTAGTGCAACTAAAACCAAAGAGCAGGTATGACATGGGAAGAGAGGTACTAGTGAAAGAGAGTCTATTTTTAACTCATTCATCGCTGTAGAGAGAGACATGAGCAGACTTCAATGTTATTTGTTTCTTCCCCCCATGAATGTAGAAATATTAACTTCAATACCCCAAGCAGGTATGACTTCATTCATGGGTTGCAGTCTCTGTCAAGTCAGGCCTCCTTTATCCCTCAGTTGAAAATGGTTTTATGAGTTTATGTGCCCAAAATAAATTCATGGTGGCCAACCTGCACAATCCTCTCCGAAGCTAAGGAAGTTTATTCTCAAATGACAGTCAGAGGACCTGACACCAGATGGACCTTTAGGAGTTGACCTTTTACTGACCCTGTCTTTTAAGAATCAAACATTGTATATGGGCTATGATGTAGAACTGGAGTAAGAATTTAGCAGATTGAGGCAGCTGGTGGCATACTAGAAAGAGCATTGGGGACATGGAGCCAGAAGACCTGAGTCCAAATCCTGTCCCATACACTAGCTGTGTAACCCTGGGAAAGTTGTTCAACCTCTCTGTTCCTCAGTTTCTGTAAAATGGTGCTAATGATAGTACCTAAATCAAAGAGCTGCTTTGAGGATCAAATGAGGTAACTTATGTAAAGCACTTTGCAAGCCTTGAAGTGCTATATAAATGCCAGCTGTTACTATTAATTATTATTTTAGAAAAAAAATCTAATAAAATTATTACCATCTGCCTTACTGTAAGGCCAAGCAAAGTAGAATCTTTTGCTGTTTTTGTTTTACTAAAAGTTCCTCTGATTGAAAAAAATTGAAGACGATCTTCCCCACCCATTGATGGGCCTGCCCACTGAGGGAAGCTTGATTAGGAGAGTTGTTGTATAGGAGGGTCCCAAGGACCTTTTGTTTTTTCTATTGAGGCACTGGGTCTGAGGGTTATACCCTCTGTCTCTGAAAAGTGTATACATACTGTGAGCCTGAGGTTTTACTTTGGGGCTTACTGACTGGAAGTATTTGTTTGGCCAGAGGAGGACTTTGGGAAGCTGCTAAGGAGCAACCCCCTTCCTTGGAAAACCCAGACATCTGTACTCCCTTCTCTGGTAACTGTGATCAGAGAGTTGAACCTCTCTGTTGATGGTCAGGCAGAGGAAGCCATGTCTGTTGGTCTTTGATTTCTCTATATTTTCTTTGTCGTTCAAGTTGCTGACTCCCCTGAACTATGTGAATGATATATGTGCTTGATTAAAGCAATTACACATGTGCTTGATTAAAGTGATTAAAAGTTGCCTTTCCTTTTAGAGAAGCAGATCAAAGAACCTGTGGTAGCAAGCTACCCTGTGCATCAGTAAGCACTGATACACCTACCATTGTACCTTGAGTGCCCTTGGGCCTTGCCATCTACAGCAAGGGGTAAGTAGGTGATGCAGTGGATAGAACCCTGGCCTTAAAATCAGGAAGACCCAAGTACAGATCCAGCCTCAGACACCTATGAGTTTGTGTGATCCTGGCTAAGTCTCTTAACTTTGGTTTCCTTCTGTTTCCTCACCTATAATAGCACCTACTTCTCAGGGTTGTTGTAAGAATCAAAGTGATAATAACTATAAAGCACTCAGCACAGTACCTGGCACAGAGCAAGCACTATACAAACGTTAGCTTCATCATCATCGTTACCTACCTTGCTACCACACTCATCCGTATAAATAACATGGGGCTTGAACTTGATGATTTTTGAAATTCCCCCCAGCTCTAAGTCTGTGATGCTTTCAAATCCCTGCAGCCACCACTCCCCTTCTAACTTATCTTAGAATTTTGTCTTGCTGGCAGCTCTGTGGTTGATTGAATATATATGCATCTCACGTGATACTCTATTTTAATAAAGTCTAATAGCATCTTTCCAGAAGAAAAAATTCTAAAGTAAACCAGAGACCTGAGTTTTGAACAACAGTGAAAAAACATAACTTGATCCATCTTTCCTAAAACAATGTTGTGGCATATCATGAAGTCTGTCCTTTGGACATTATTTATCTTAGTTTCTTTATACCTAGAACTGCTATGATACCATTCTACCTTTTTTAATGGAAAAAAATTTTATTTGACTAATTGAAAGCATGTGCATAAATGTGCCTTTGAAAAAAAAAAGATTCTGATCAAAATCTATCCCCATGGCAGAAATTCAGACTTAATTACGTTGGAGATAGCTGCAAGACTTCCAAATGCAGTACCTTGCAAAAAATGAGTTTATAAGTTGTAGTCTTTCTACTTGCATATATACTATTAAAAAGTATTTTTAAAAATTTTTTCTTTCTTTGTATTCCAGCTCTGCCACTTACTGCCTTTGAGACCTTGGACAAATCATTTAGATTCTCTTTGATTTCTTTATGTATAAAATGAGGGGGTTGAATTTGATTTACTTTAAAGGTCCCTTCTAGCTTTAAGTCTACGTCGGCGAGTCTACCCTTTGAGTGAACAACATAGGATTTTAAATCCTAGCTAGCAAAATCTGAACCTACAGAAGTCAAAGTGTTTAATTAGTATTAGCCCCTGCCTAAGTCTTGTTATTTTTGGAAAGTCAGCAGAGCTAATGCACCTTGCTATAAAGCAGAATTTGATGTGAAGGGATTTCATTACTGAATTAACAAAAAGACCTCAGAAAGAAGTTATGCCTAAGGGAGTCTCAAGGGCTTAGACAGTGAGAGGGTTCAGTGTATTTCTATGGCAGACACTTATTATGTTGCCCATGAAGGATGATCACAGAGGGCAAAATTTACAGTATATGCATATAAAGGTATATACAGGATCTTAAGGTCATAGCTCAAGGTGGAAGAGATCTCAGAATTCTGAACCTGTTCTTACCAGTTTTGTCATCTCTGGTGCCACTTACTGGGAGATTTGTGGTACAGCAAATGGCTCTGCTAATTCTATGTCATATAGAGAAATTGTCCCATGTAAATTCTGTCTCCATCACTAAAAAGCTTTGTGACTTTGGGCAAGATGCTTAATGTCTTTGGGATTCACATGAATCCATAGCATTAATTTACAGTCATAGATGGATTGCTACATGAATTGTTGGAGAGAATTCCCATACCAATAGTTCTTGAAGCCGAAAATCAGAGATCCTTCACATATTTTCTGTACTTGGTGAGGGGCTCCACCGTTGTTGGCTACTTGTAAGTCATTTGTCTTGGGGGGAAAACAAAACTGTATATTCCATCTGCAGCTGGGTGGTAATGAATCAAACAACCAGAGAGAGGAGAGAAAATGGATATATGAAGTAAAGGTGAACAATTATAAAATAAGTTCCCAGAAGAGACTGGTCTTAGTGTCTGTGGAATGTCAGATTCCAAAAGGACAGGCAGGAAAATAAATTGCCAGGGAAGACACTCAGATTCAGTCTTTAGAGTGAGCTCTGTAGGGAAAATTCTAGGAGTGCTATGAAGTCTATCATTTACTGGGTCAATTTGTCTTCACCAAATGTTAGTCCTTTTATAGCGTACTGGAAGGTAAGCGGGTAAGGTCCACATGCTCCACCTGACTCAGTCAAGCCTACCAGACTCATAGAGTGTCAATGGGACTTGGCAAAATGGTTAGATGAGAGGGGAAAGGTGGAGAGAAGGGAAAGAGAGAAATATGAGGTGACTCTCATACAGGTACTTTGGAAAGATAAGGGTGCCTGAAGTCTGCCATGATTAGACTTCATCTTCCTTTTAAGTTTTATTGCACATTGAGAGTAGAGACCAGCACAATACCTAGCATATTGGAAGTATTTCATAAATGCTTGTTGATTGGCTGCACTTTGTCCTTCTGTACTCTGTGTCCTAGGCAAACACAATCCATATCCTGCCTGTGTGTGTATGTGTCTCTCCATGGGCTATCTATTCTTCATGCCAAGTGCACTCCTTTTCACCTCCTCTTAGAATCTATGGTTTGCTTCCATGCTTAACTTAAGTGCTGCTTCTTATATAAGGCCTTTTCTGACTCCAGGCTCTTGTTATCATTCTCTCCCATTGCTGAGATTACTTTGTATATGTGTTGTATTTTTAAAAATCGGGGTATAGTATAGCAAAATATAACCTCCTTGAAGTCAAGGATTATTTTTTATTTTGTCTTTGAATTTTCAGGGCCTAGCACATAGTAAGCACTATTATTAATAAATACTTGTTGAATGGTTGTTGAATAGATGGCGAAAGGAGTAGGAAGAAAAGCTGTTCAAAAAAGACAGAAAAATATTTGTCAGGTAGGTAGAAGGAGATCCAAGGGGAGAGAAAGGTGGAAGAAATGGTCAACAATATCAGATTTTGCAGACTTTAGGGAAAGTAAAACTTAAAAAAAACCCTTCCCCTCCCTTTTTTTGGTTAGCACAGTCAGGGAGGTAAGGGGATTGAACCATGGAATCAGCAAAGCATCAGCTGCTGCTAATAATCCTAATAAAGACATTAGCCCTTCTTCCACTCTGAGGTTGCTCCCACCTGAGGAGCTCAGGCTCCTGAGCAGGTGTATTGATGCTAGACCTCAGGTGTAGGTGTAGAAATGATTATTAGAAGACTGGGAAGAGCAAGAGAACTGAGTAAGTATTCTTTATACTCTAAAGTTTATAGCATAACAATATAGCCTTAGGGAATCTAATTACCCGGATTGGTTTTCCTATGGATCTGTGTGATTCTGTTTTGTGTGCATTTCTTGGGGAACTTGAGCACTGGGCTATGGTGTCAGCTGCTTTAGGTCCTAGGCACAGAATTCACTATGTCTGTCAATGATAGGAACTCAGGTTCAAGTGAGGTAAGTACTTTCTGAGCTACTTTTCTGTATCCTTTTTAGTATATGTTTAGCTCAGAGGTTGTGGGATCTAAGCAGTCAGTGGTTACAGGACCCTGACATGTTGGGTCTAGTGACTGAGGTCTTTAGTGATTACTGGTAAGTTAGTAAAGTGGTTTGAACAAAAGACAGATTCCAAAGGGTTGAGGAGTGAGTAGGTGCCGAGAAAATGAATGAATAAACTACTCCTTTAAGCTGTTTGGTCATAAAAATGAGGTGATAGATGGGGACAGTAGTTTAAAGACATATCTGGTATATTATGTTAAGTCTTGATGACACATTATTTAGAAAAGATATTAACAAACTAGAATGTATCCAGGGGAGAGTGATAAGAATTAGGAGTGGAAATTATGGCATAGAATAAGAATTATGGCATGTCTGAAGACAGAACGTTTAGCCTTGAGAAGAGGCCACAAGGTTGTCATCTTTAAACATGTGAATAGTTGTTTTGTGAAAGAGTGACTATACTTCTGCTTGATCTCAGAGGGAAGAACTATGACCTACATTTGGAAGTTGGAAAGAGGCAGATTTCTACTAGATGTAAGGAAAAATTTCCTAAAAATTAAAGATTATACGAATAGCATCAGCTGCTTCAGGAAGTATTAATAGCTGACATTTACCTAGTACTTTAAAGTTGTAAGGCCCTTTCTATGCATTCTCTCATGTGTTCTTCTCAATAACAGTGAAATTGATACTATTTTTAGCCTGACTTTACAGGTAAGGGAACTGAGACTGAGGGTGGTTACGTCATGTCCAAGTCCACAAAACTAGTGTCTAAAATGGGATTTGAACTCAAGTTGTCTTGACTTCAGGTCCCCATCTTTCTGACCACTATATGCCACACTGCCTCATGCCTGGAGAGTTTCCAGTGTCAATTGGCTATTGGAGATCTCATAGAAAGGATTCATGTCTTGGGTAAAGATTCTCTGAGAGTGTTGAAAGATAGAGAAAGTTTTATTTTAGAATGGGAATAACAATATGTTTGTAGATAGGGAGAGAAGAGTGAAGGAGAGGTTAGAGAAACAAGAGAGAATGGAGGGATATTGTGAAAAAGGTGGTAGGGGAAATAATTGAAGTCATATGGAGAAGTTAAGTCTTAGAAAGGAGGGTACTTCCTCAGATGAAAACAAAGCAAAAAGGAATGAGTGAAAATAAAAGGAAGTTTTGAGGCATGGAGAGAAGGGAATTGAGACAATTCACATTTGATAGTGTTTGTTTTGTCATTGAAGTGGAGGATTCACTCAAATATTGGATATAATATCTATTGGGCTTCGCCAAGGATCATATAGATTTAGAATGTCAAGAAGTTGAGTGATAACATAATAGTGAAAGAATTGTTGAAATGACTGACCTTAAGGTCTAAACTAGGCATGGAGAGAAACAAAGCCAGAAGAGTGTAAATGCAATAGGAAAATCAGAAAAGGGTCAAAGAATAGGAGGTCTTAATAAGGCAAAAGAACAGGTTCAGTAGACAATAGGAAGTGGTACAGGGGGAAGGGTTGAAATTGGTGAAGAGAATTGCAGCAGTGAAACCTGGACAGTTGCATGAGTTCAGAGTGGTTATTGGCATACTCTGTACATTGCCTCAGCCAGTTTAATTTCACAAAATCATTGCTAATGGACTATAATCAATTAAACCTCACACTAACATTGGTAAACTTTAATGTTTGTCCCTTAGATAACTGTAACCATTCTCTTGGTTGTTGGATATAAATAGTGTTTCTGTTGTAAGGGATGTTGACTAAGGGAGTATTTTGATCCATTTGATGAGCTTCTAAAGACATTGAGCCTTTGGGAAATGAGACAGGCATTGCTAAGGTAATTATGGATTAGTATTATTAGTATCTTGTTGAAAGGATAGGGAATGGTTCCCAATTGAATTTCAGGAGCTGAAATGTTGATTATGGATTTTGGAGAGGATAAATGCTTGTCAGAGAAGCTACCCTGATATGCTAGCCTTAAGGACCTTCTCCCACCACTCCCATTCTCTATTTCAGACAATAGAGGTCTAGTGGGAAGGAGATCACCTGTCCAGCAGTCCCAAAGTGTGTTTGCCTTCTGAAGAGGAATGGAGGAGAAATCTTCTTATAGCTTTCTACAGTGAACTTAACCATTTTGGGGAGCAAAATTTGGGTTGTCATAGTAATTTAAGATCTTTCCCATTCATTAATAGGCCTACATGACTTGCTTGAGTCACATGGAGACTGTGGTGGTTTGCTGAATGGGTGAAACAGGACAAGGCAGAGATATAGCAGAGCGAAGAGGAAGTTGTGTCTAACTCTGTGACTCCTTTGGGCTGTTTTTGGCAAAGGTATTTGAGTGGTTTGCCATTTCCTTCTTTAGTTCATTTTACAGATGAGGAAACGGAGGCATACAATGTTAAGTGACTTGCCCAGGTTCACAAAGCTAATAAGTGAATGAGTCTGGATTTGAACTCGGGAAGAGGTCCTGATTCCAGGGCTGGCACTCTATCTACTGTGCCACCTAGCTACCCTAGAATGACAGGTGCAAAACTGCAAATCTGGCTCTAGTTAACAAGAGATAAATTAGCCCAGACACTGATGGCTCTCACTGATGGCCAAGTATAATAGAAATAGCAGACTAAGGTGGCCTGGCTCTTTAAACATCACCTGTTAGGGTTTTCAAGGAAATTCCAAATCAGTGAGCTCATGGTGTCATCTGGGGAGTCAGCCAAGCTCACTGGCTTCTCTGTTCTGCCAACCATATCACAGGTGAAACTTCCCCAGTAGCACTGCACAAAAACCCTAGAATCTTGCATTTTGCCAAATGGATGGAAATTTTGAAGCTGTCTTTGCCACAGGTTAGCTGGCTTGTTAATACATCGACTTTTGACAGGGAACACTGGCATAGGGAAACAAAGGATACTCCCCAGAAGTGTGGCCAGAGTATCTGCTTTCATGTTGAACCAGTAAGACTTGGAGAATCCCTGTTCTGCTTGGGAATAAAATGGCATCTCTGCCTCGTCCAATCTCTCCTACCTTATCATCCCCCTGAGACCCGTTAGCGGTTGGCAATAATTTCTGTAAGTGGAGAAGATTTCACTGAACAGTTAATCTGTTCCATTCTGCTGTGGTGCAGGGTAGCTCCCCAGACCATCTGCTAGGAAATTGGTATTAAAGATTTTGTTAAAATCTGCATAGTGAAGAGGGTATGTAGAGGATGAGTTATTTCAGACCACTGTTAAGGATTTATAGACATTTTCCCAGTGAGTTTATAATTTTGTCTAATTTCAGCTAATTAATCAACAACTATTTCTTAACTGCTTACCAAGGGCCAGCCACTGTGCTAAGTACTGAGGATATAAAGAATGATGAAAACAATCCAAGACCACAAGGAACTTACATTCCAGTGAAGATAGCAGCATGTAAATAAAGAGATTTGTTCAAGATAGAGTAGTTGTAAGGTAACTTTAGAATGGAAGATACTATACCTGGGGGGACCAACAAAGGTCTCCTGCAGGAGATGGCATTTGAGTTAATGAAGGAAACCAGGGGGTCTAAGAGGATGAGGTGAGAATAGACACCATTTTAAGCTCTGCAGACAGCTAGTGTGTCAGGCACAATGCTAGATGCTAAAGATGCAAAGTATTTAAAAATGCTTTTAAAATAATATTTTAAATATTGCTGTTACTGTAGATAACTCAATTCTAAATTTGAGCCAATTATATAACAGTGATAGAGAATGTTCCTGGCTTTTGAAATACTGAGTCTTCATCTCTTCCCAAGGGAATGGTTTCTAAAAAATGTCTGATTTCTTAAGCAGCCTGTTTGAAGGACCTCAAGGAGAACCAAGCAGTTATTGGTGCTTTGAAACTGGAGTGTTTTGAGTGTGGTTTTGGTATCATGGATACATAGACTGCTTTGGAAAATTCTTGTACTTGGGCCCTGTTCCTGGACACATAACATTCATATTAATGAAACCATGCTGCTAGCATAAACTATAACCTGTTTAATACAGAATACATGATAGAATTTCTGGTGACGTGTTTATGTAAGTGACAGAGTAGAGGCTTCCACCTGTACTCATCTTTTGCTGCTTGTAAGACATTAATTTATGCATTTCCTGGTGCTTTATACAGAGGCTGCTTGGTATAATAGATGGAGAGCTGGCATCAGAATGAAAGTCTGGGTTCAATCAAGTTCTAACTTTGGTATAAACTGGCTGCATGACCTTGAGCTAGTGACTTAATCTTCGTGTTCATTTGTTGTTGTTTTTCATCTTTGTGATCTCATTTGGGATTTTCTTGGCAAAGGTACTGGAGTGATTTACCACTTCCTTCTCAAGCTCATTTTGCAGTTGAAGAAAATGAAGTAAAAAGAGTTAAGTGACTTGCCCAGAGTCACATAGCCAGTGTCTGAGGCCAGATTTGAAGTCAGGAAGATGAGTCTTCCTGATTCCAAGCCCACTGCTCTATCTGTTGCCTTCCTTTGCTGCCCTTTCAGTGCCCTAGCAGCTCTCTAAGACTAAGTGGCAGAGAAAATGTCAACATTTATTAGTAAGAGTTTGCTTATCTTGGAGTTTCCTATACAGGTAAAAGCATAGGTCCAGTTTATATCACCACTCCAAGTTACTCAATTTTTTGTTTTGTGGTGTTCTATGTAATGAAAAGAAAAGGCCTTATAGTTTGAGCAAGTAGCTTATAAGTTAATAGGTTAAGTAAGTACAAACTTTTCAGAGGTAACTGGTTTAAAAAAAACAACCACCATCACCAGAAAATGAAAGAATTAGAGGACGTGAATTTTTCTACCTCTGCTTAAAAATAAATAATAACTTTCATCCTAAGACTTCAAGGTATTTTACAAATGATACTGCAGTATGATCCTTTGTTTATTTTTCATTCAATATTAACTTATCAACCATTTTGACAAATTATGTATCAAGATCCCAATCTAGGTGTTGGAAATATAATGATTAAAAAAAAAAGAGACAGCCCTTGAAGTCAAGGAGCTTGTATTCCATTAGCAAAATGAGTGGGAAATTGTGAGAATTGATCAGAGGAAGGAGGGAAGAGAATTAGAAGAAATTATGTATATTTATAATTATGTATATTTATTGAGAAAGTTATATATAGAGAAATGTTCATGCACCAAACTCTGTCTTTATAAATTGGTGCAAATGACCTGAATTAGACTCTGGAGGTACCCATTACATGTATGCCATAGATAGCTTGATGCCTCTAGAGTTCTGATTGAAGTAGTTGATTTTTTTTTAATTTGGGGTATAGAATCGAAGAACTGCTGTTCATTTTTAGCAGAAAGGAGGGAGGAGCCAAGATGGTGGAGTAGAAAGATACACAGACACTTAGCTCTTACCCCACAGCCCATAAAATACCTGTAAAGAGGAACTCTCAACAAATTCTAGAGTAGCAGAAGCCACAGAACAACAGAGTAGAGGAGATTTCTGTTCTAGAGAGACCTGAAAAACTGACAGGAAAGGTCTGTCACACAATAGGATGTGGAGCAGAGCCCAATCCAGCCTTAGCCACAGGGTACCGAGAGGAGCAGATGTGAGCAGGCCTCAGGGACAGAATCAACAGCAGCAGCGCAGGTCCCTCAACCCACAGGTGCCAAAGATCAGTGAGAGGGTCTTTTCGGCTGGCCAAGCGGGGAGCAGGGTGTCCCCATAACTCAGGCCCCCTTGGGAGACAGCAGCAGAGGCAGCGGTGGACAGGGACTCCCAAAGCAGGCAGTGGCCCAAATCCATTGATGAAGGTCTCTGCGTAAACTCCCTGAGGGAACTAAGCCCCATGTGGTGGCCCTGGCCCCACCTGAGCAGCTGATCTTAATCTCATACTGAATAGCAGCCCCACCCCCGCTAAAAGCCCCTAAGACTTGGGATCAGCATTTGAATCTCAGCCCCCAAGTACTGGCTGAGTGAAACAGGAGGCAAGGTGGTTGTGGAGAGGAAACTCAGAAGTCAAGTAACTAGCTGGGAAAATGCCCAGAAAAAAAGTAAGACCACAGAAGTTTACTTTCTTGGGGAAGAGGTGTCTCCCCCTATCCTTTCAGATGAGGAAGAACAAGGCATATTGTCAGAGGAAGTCAAGGCCTCTGCCTCCAAAGGGAATTTAAAATGGGCTCAGGCAATAGAAGACCTTAAAAAACAAGTTAGCAGCTTACTAAAGGAGAACCAAAAAAATGCTGAGGAAAATACCAGCTTTAAAAAGAGGCTAACTCAATTGGAAAAAGAGATCCAAAAGCCAATGAGGACAAGGATGCTTTAAAAAGCAGAATCAGCCAAATGGAGGAGAAGGTTCAAAAGCTCACTGAACAAAATAATTCATTGAAAGGAGAATTGAGTCCAGGGAAACGATTGACTATGAGTTAAACCAAGAAGTTAGTAAACAAAACCAAAAATTTGAAAAAATAGAAGATAAGGTGAAACAACTCATTGGAAAAACAACTGACCTGGAAAATAGATCCAGGAGAAATAATTTAAAAATTATTGGACTACATGAAAGCCATGATCAAAAAAAGAGCCTCGACATTATCTTCCATAAAATTATCAAGGAAAACTGCCCTGATGTTATAGAATCAGAGGGCAAAATGGATAATGAAAGAATTCATCATTCACCTCCTGAAAGAAACCCGAACAGAGAAACTCCTAGGAACATTGTGGCCAAATTTCAGAGTTCCCAGATCAAAGAGAAAATACTGCAAGCAGCTAGAAAGAGACAATTTAAGTACTGTGGAAATACAATCAGGATAACACAGGATCTGGCAGCTTCAACATTATGTAATCCAAGGGCTTGGAGTGGGATATTTCAGAATTCAAAGGAACTGGGATCGAAGCCAAGAATCACCTACCCAACAAATCTGAATATAATACTTCAAGGGAAAAAATGGTCGTTCAGTGACATAGAAGACTTTTAAGATTTCATGTTGAGGAAAAGACCAGATCTGTATTTAAAAATTTGACTTCCCAAGACTAGAATCAAAAGAAGGATGAAAAGGTAAACAGAAAAGAAAAGTCATAAAAGACTCTTTAAAGCTGAACTGTTTACATTACTACATGGAAAGAAAATATTTTTAACTCTTGAATCTTTTCTCAGTATTTGGGTAGTTGGAGAGATTGTACATATATACATATACACATGTATATAGATAGAGAGTACAGGGTGTTTTGAATCAGAAGAAATGATAAACACACACACAAATAAAATAAAAATTAAGGGGTGAAGGAGGAAAATTCTGGGAAGAGAAAGGGAGAAATTGAATGGGGCAGGCTATAACTCATAAAAGAGATAAGAAAAATCTTATTCAAAGTAGGAGATAAGGGATAAGGGGAGAGGGGGGAAAATAAAGCTACTCTCCCCACATGTGGCTGAAGGAGGGAATAACATGCTCACTAAATTTGATATGAATATTTATATACACTACGGGAAAGTAGGAAAGGAGGCGATAAGTGGAGTGAAGGGAATGTTAGAAAGGAGGACAAATGGGAGAATGGAGTCACTAAAAATAAACACTTTCGAGAAAGGACAAGGTCAATTGTAGGGGGGAAGAATAAGGGAGGATAGGGTAGGAGAGATAGAGGGCAATATAATTAGCATTACACAACATTATTACTATGGAAGTCTTTTGCAAAACAACACATATTTAGTCTGTATTGAATTGCTTCCCCTCTTAGTGGGGCTGGGGAGGGAGTGGGTGAGGGAGAGAAGTTGGAATTCAAAGTATTAGAAATGAATGTTGAGAATTTTTATTGTATATAATCAGGAAATAAGAACTACAGGGATAGGGGTATGGAAATTTATCTTGACCTGCAAGAAAAGAGAGAAGATGGAGATAGGAGAGGGGTAGGGTGTGATGGAGGGGAGGATACATTGAGGGAAGGAGTAATCAGAATGCAAGGTATTAGGAAGTGGGGGGAGGGGAGTGATGGGGAGAAAAATTGGACATATTACAAAGTGAGGTAAAAGCAAT
>CM053770.1:387296057-387319741 GCA_028658325.1 Potorous gilbertii | reverse complement strand
GATATTTTACTTGGGATGACATCATTCACAAAAGAGTTAGAGGGAAACTTTGTCTGTCTAGTCGAAGCTGTTCCTCACCCATAGTCCTCTGTATCATATTTCTGGCAAAGTAGAATATAGGTAGAATTTCCCCTGAGAACAGAAACTATTTTTTTTCATCCCCCAGAGCCTAGCACAGAGAGGAACATATTAGATGTTTTAATACATTCTTGTTGGGTAGGATTGAATCAGCCATGGAGATCATACTTAATATATCACAATTGTACAATAGGGTGACACTGCTTACTACAGATCAAATATAGAGGTCACATACAATATATAATATTACATAGCTTCATATATGACATAAGTAGACCAATTTTTGTCACCGTAAGTTTAAACTGATCTGTCTCTCCTGTGTCAGGAAGTCAGAGAGATTTACTTTGAAATGTTTGTGACTTGATTCAGTTCCTTGTAATTTATCTTGCATATTGTTTTTTTTTAATGCAATACTTTTCATCGATATCTTCTGTGTTTATATCTTCTTATTGTCTGAATATATCCCTTGCTTTCCCTCTCATTCAGCAAGTCATCCTATTAATAAAGAATAACAAAACACAGAGAGGGGGGAAAACAGTCCAGGAAAACTAACCAATGAATCAACCAAGTCTGACAGCATATTGCATTCTGTTTTAATTAAATGTCTTTCGCTCTGTTCATTTGTCATTTGAATTGATCTGGCGAAGTTTCAATGGGTAAAAACTTGGAACTGTAGTTTGGAAAGATACTGACCCAAATAGCATGAACTTTAGAAGTAGAAGGGGTCCCAGAGTCACGTAGGGAACCTGTGAAGAATCTTTGCTTTAAAACCTTTTCATTACCTAAGTCTTAAATCTACCTCTCTATGACTTCTATTGTCTGTGTTTAGCTCTACCCTATTAGGACAAGCAGAGCAGGCCTAATCTCTGTTTCACATGACAACCATCTTGGTTTCCCCACCCTCTCCTCCTCCCCCCCATCCCCAGCAATTGGGTTAAATGACTTGCCCAGGGTCACACAACTAGTAAGTGTCAAGTGTCTGAGGTCAGATATGAACTCAGGTCCTCCTGATTCCAGGTCTGGTGCTCTATCCGTTGTGCCACCTAGCTGCCCCACCATCTTGGTTTTTATTCATGAACACCTATGGTACTATGCCCGAGTAGATAGGAATAACATGACATGTCACACATTCTGGTCCTAGAGAAATTAGGGAAAAGGAAAGTTTCAATTCTAATGCTAAAGGTGACCTAATAAGTCAGTGTCTGAGTTAAAAATAGAACATACATCTTCTGATGAGATTTTTTAAGGCTTTATTATTCAGTGCTTCCCAGATTAGCCTGCCTTATTCTGGACATTGAATGCATCATTTTTGGTATGGGAGAACTCAGAGTGCTATTTTTCCTGCATCATGTATTCTCTGTGTGGAATTTAACAAGCATTTCAACCCAGCAAATATTTATTAATAAGTGCCCACTATGCTATTAATAAATGACTGCTCTGTACAAAGTGCTGCTGTGTTAGTGTCTGGGAACATGAAGATTTAAAGATGACAGTCTTGGCCCTCAAGAATCTTATGTTCATTAAGGTGGGAAGGATATGACATTTACACAAATGAAGATAATGAAAAATATACTATAATAAGGGATAAGAAGAAAGTCAAAATGCTCTAGGAATTTTTGAAGAAGAAATTTTTTAAAACCAAGGAATATTATCCCTTCTTTCTAATATAATTATGAGGTCTATTTCTACTGATGATTTTTGTGATTGTTGATGCAATTTCACCAAAATCAATCTGCTGTATTTATTTGGATGACATTTCTCCTGCTTTGAAATGGGTGCAGGGAGTTCTGCAGTCATCTCAGTATAGATGTGCTACAAACCCAGTAGCTTTCATTTTTAAAGGTTTAAGATTTTCACCAGTGTTCACACACAGGAACTGCAACTCATCACAATTATATAGGGAGCAGTAGCAAAGCTAATTGTAATCTGGTGCAGCCCCTATCCTGAGGGGTATGGTCCCTTCCTTTTTCTCTGGGCTGGCTTCGTCACTCCAACCTATCCTTAGACCACAAGGCCTGGGTTTCACAGACAAGGGTTACCACCAGGTGGCTACCATTCAATTCTCTTAGGGTTCTAGAAATAACCATATTTTTGGTAGGATATACTCCAGCTACTTACCACTTACCTGCTACGTATAGCTCATAAGCCCACACTAGTGTGACTTCCCATTTATATAAAATCATTCAGCATGATACCATTAACTATTAAATATAAAATATTTAATAAATTATAAGGCAAAAGTAACAATATCTTAGTTACACAATATAAAGCAAATTATATAATAACAAAATACTAGAGTTCACACATAAACCTAGGTTACACTCTCCCCAGTACACAGTGTCTATGGGGGCAAGTGGATATGCACTTGCAGAAACCTAGGAGAGAGACATATGAGTGAGGAAAACCCCATGTGCTTGGGCATCTCACAACCTTTGACTTCAGGTCTTGATGTCTTTGGCCCCTTCACGAACAATATTCTCCTCCCCTGCCCCGCAACCCCTTCCAACAATAAGATCACTGTTCTGATAGCTGCTCTGGCACCAACCAGTCTTCTACCATTCCTCTTCTACTCTTGAACTAATGAAGCTGTGACAAGATCTTTTAACTCTCAATCATGTTTAAAAAGTCTTTGAGAAAGTATTATACTATTACTGCAAAGTTCATCCGATTGGAATTCTAGGCAAAGAAGACAAGCTCTTTACTCATCAGGATTTTTTTTCAATTATCTAATCAACTTTTAGCATCTTTATACTAGTCTATTTTATACCGAAGTAGAACTCACAGCCAAACTCCTTAGCTTGACTCTGGGCAATACAAACAAGCCCAATCAACTATTCACTTAACAGAGTTCTACTTGATCCAATCATCTTTAACTTATGCTTACAATAAAGCAGTTGCAGAGCCTAACAATTCCCCTTTCTTTTTGTCTCTCGAACAAGAGGAAGCATTAGAAAGCTACCAGAAACCTTGGAGAGATGTCACCTATCTCAAATTGTAGATGGTGTCGAAGGGAAATAGCTCAAATTGCAGCAGAATTCAGCTCTTTTCCACTCAGCAGGCTTCCATCCCTTTTCTCAGACAATCCACAAAGCAATGGTCCTCTTCAAATCAGCAGCCTTCAGGTAGCCTAAAGCCTCTGTCAGCTGATGCTTCCGATGGCATCTTCTTAACTCATCTCCTGCTGAATTCTTTGCTCCTTGAAGGAGTAGCTTGATCAAAGTCTCCTGGTGGTCAATAATTTATCTTTCCTTTAGGAGGTACAACTCATGAACTCTACTTTTTTGGTCAATTATGAAACCAACAGTCATTTAATCTTTCTGTAGTCTTCAAACAGTTATTTGACATATTGCTTTGTGAGTTTTAAATTCACAGACTCTAAAACAAAACAAAACAAAAAAATCCAGTCATTCTGCAAATGAGCTGAGATCACACTGTGCTTCAGCCTGTCTTTTTTTCTACCCCCAAACAAATCCAGGTCCTTCATTTAAGAGGCAGTTCTCTATCTGATCCTCTTGTCTATGTCTCTTCTCACATTTCAACAGAAAAACTGTTTTCTTCACACATGAAATTTTTTCAGTTTTTCATATGCAAAGATACTTTTCTTACCTTTCCAGCACCCAAACTCTCCACATACAAGAGTCATAATACCCTAATCTAGGTTTCCTAAAGTTTCTCCCTTACTTTAATAATCCCTCTTCTCTCTGAAAAGGGCTACTTAAAGGAGAGACTTCAGGCCCTGCTCTCTCTTTAGGTTTAGGATTTAAGAACTTTTAGTGCCAGAAGAATGGCCAGGCAGGTTCTGCAGCACCTCTCTGTAGGGGTGAAAATGCATTAGAAAATTCAATAGCTTTGCACTCCCACCTAGAGCTGGAGAGGTAAAAGGAAGCAAAAGAGAGTGAGAGGCAGCTCGAGTTGGGGGTAGGAGGGACAGACAAAAGGATGGAGAAATGCGCATTGCTTAGCTCTCCCCTGCTCTTATCCCAGTCAGTGGCAAGTACCAGCAGCTCGTTCTATTGAACTTTGTCTGCCCAGGCAGGGACAAATCAAGTTCCATTTAGTGAAGCCTCAGCTGGCAGTAACACAGTTACTGTTTAGAAATAAAAAGGTAATATGGGTGGGCAGGTGATACTAGGAAAGACGTTCTTTGGTTTTTCTTCTGAGTGGGGGGGGCAGGTTGTACTGGGTTGTTAGGATCTAATATACATATTTTAGTTAACCAAAAATATCTAACTGCTCTAAAAATTTTATATGCTAACCAGAGGGTGAGAAGGAACACCATTTAGCCTTTTGTGAAATATTAGGCTGGAGTAGTTTCTCTTAGTGGGCTTAGGAATCTATTATGAATAATGAGTGAGCCAGTGGGGAGGGGAGAAGGTTGAAAGTATGTACATCAATCCATAAAAACTTATTAAGTACTGACTATATGTCATGCACTGGCATTCTAGGTAAGAGGGGTACAAAGATGAAAAAAAAAATGGAACATTCCCAGCTCTTAAAGAGGTACAGCAAATGAGATTTAGGAAAAATGTTTTCTTCCTCTTGTACTTTCTCTTTCCTCTTTTGCTTTTCATCTTTTCCCTTTTCTTCCTTCCCTCTTTCTTCTAATTATCCTCTTTCATCTAATTGAAAAAGTCTTAACCTGTGGTCTTTTGCCTTATTTGAAAAATATTCTGATAATTTTATTTTATTATAATTGGTTTTCTTTGTGATTCTGTGCATTTTATTTTCTGTATTTAAACATGCTTTTTGGAAAAGGAGTCCATAGCCTTCCCTAGGCTACCATCCAGGACAAACACAGAAAAGGTTAATCTATGATCCAGTCTGTAGAGGTTAGTGTGGTATGGTGACATACTATGTCCAGCAGTGTTGGAGTTGGAGTTGGGATGAACCGGATTTGAATCCTGCCTCAGACATTACTAAATGTGTGCCCCTCTTTCTGAGGTTCAGTTTGCTCACTTGCAAAGAAATGGAATTGGATTTGATGACCTCTAACGCCTCTGTAAGCTCTGAATTTATATTCCTCCATCTGCCTTTTGGCTCCCATTGCAATTTAAGGATTTAGGCAGCTTCATACTTGGCTCTCTGGTACTGCTGATTTTCAACCTGGCCATTTGGCATATAGGGAATTGGGAATCTGCAGAGATTTTTGCTGGATGGCAATTTACTACATGTCACTAACTGAAAGCTGTGAATTTAAGTTGGACTGCTATTAAACCAGTAGGAAGCAGTTAATCCCAACACCAGTTATAGGGTGCTGAGTTTCTAAGAGAGTCTGGTTACTTTGCATATGCTGGGTGGGATAAAGAGGGAGAGGAAGAGACAAACAGAAAGGAAGAGGGAGAGAGATGAGTGTGTGTGTGTGTGTGTGTATGTGTGTGTGAGAGAGACACACACAGACACAGAGAGAAAGAGAGATGAATCAAGTCCATTAGCTTCTCCAGAAATTTATCAAATACACATCCTTCCATTAGAGATAAAAAATAAAACTCCTCTGTCTTTTCCTAGATGTTGGTCAGTGAGCATTTATTTATTATGCACCTACTAGGTATCAAGCAGTTTGCTAAGCACTAGGGATACGAAAAGAGGCTAAAGAGAGTCTAGGAATTAGAAATATAATGGAGGAGACAATAAGCAAACTGTTACGAACAAGGTACATATAGGATAAATAGGAAATAACTAACAGAAAAAGCACTAGAATTAAGAGGGATTGTGGGAGACTTCCTATAGAAGATGGGATTTTAGTTGGAACTAGAAGGAAGTCAGGGAAGCCATAATGTGGAGATGAGGAAAAGCATTCCAGGCATGGAGGACAACCAGATAAAAAATGCCTGGAGTGGAGAAATGGAATGTCTTGTTGTTGGAAGAGCCAGGAGGTCATTGTCACAGGATCTATGAATCCAGGGAATAAAGCCAGAGTTAGGTGTAAGAAGACTGGAAAGGTAGGGATGGGACTAGGCCATGTAATAAAACAAGTTCTGTCTTTTCCCTTCAAACATGACATATCATGTCTTAAAAAATATAGAAAGACCTTTGGATATTATTATTTTAGATTTTTTTTTAAGGCTGAAAGTTTTTAATCAAGGGATATTAATTATATGGGAGTTATTTTTAAACCAATACTTTATATTTTCCACTGATGATAGCAAAAAATGTCAATTTTTATTATACCATTTTTTTTAGCCACAGTGGGAAGTGTTTTGTTTTTATTCTACAAATGGAATTCTTCTGCCTCGCATAGAAAAGTTTTCATTTTAAGTTGTCAGTTAAGAAAGAAAACTCACTCTCCATCCACGTCCCTTTCTTTCCAACTTGCAGGGAGAATCAGGGACAAATGTTGGACTGAGCTCATGTCCATCCTTGTTCATTTAAGAATTTCTTAGAAGTTTTTAGTGCCACTTTGAGTTATCCTGCATGGATTTTCCTTGTCATAATTGATTTAATTTCTAATAATTTTTAACTCCGGCTTGCAGATTGCATAACGATTTAGAGGCATCAACTTGATAGGGAAAAGCATAATGCACTGTGGTTCAAATTGCATTTTCGTGGGAGACCTGTCAAATTTGATATATCTATATTTAACAGCTCTGTTTGGCTAGGCAGGGCTGGAGGTAGGCAGTACAAGACTCTAAATTATGCTTCATGTTCTCTGGACATCTTCCTCATCCCCCTCCCATCTGAAGGGAGGGTTGCGGTTATTATTTTGGGGTTTTTTTGAGGGGTGGAGGGGTGGGAAGGAAAGGTAGAAGTCAAGTTTCCTTTAGAACCAGATAATGAGTTTTTACTGAGTGAAATAGAGTATTAATCTAGAAGTCTGTGAATTGTCCTAATGTAGACATCCCTAGGTCCATTTATAGGATCCCAAGCTCTGACAGGTGACCTATGGCCTCATCTTCTCTGGAACAAAGCCTCCCTTCATATTATTGGCTGATTATTCCTAAGCCACACCGTGATGGGCACATAACCTCTCTCCTTAGTCCTTCTCCATTCATGGATCTCCTTTATCTGTTGTCTTCTTCCATTAGAATGTAAATTCCTTGAAGGCAGAGGCTGTCTTTGTTGTTTGTATTCCCAGTATTTGGGATTATGACCGACGGAGTAGAAGTTAAAGATTCACACAGTGAACTCACCAGTTACATAAGAATCAGTAGTAAAATTCATTGTAATCTAGTGTATGCTGAAGGGTATGGTCCCTTCTTTCTCTGGGCTGGCTCCAACCTACCCTTAGAGCAGAAAGCCTGGGTTTCACAGAGAAGGGTCACCACCTTGTAGCTACCGTTCAGATTCTCTCAGGGTCCCAGAAATAATCATATTGTTGGTAGGATATACTCCTGCTACTCATTCATTCTTAGCAGTCATCATTCATTCTATATGAGAAAGTGTCTTCAGGGATTCAGGATATCCTGGAGATTGGGCTGATGCTGTCTTGTCTCTCCCAGGGTTGCCAAAAGGGCTATCTCAAGATTAGAGAAGGAATGCACAGGGACTTGAGTTAGTGCTAAGCATCCACGGCATAGAAACCAAGGAACTGATCCAATGATTTCTGTGCAAGAACCCTAACATTACTGGTAGGACTTTGGAAAGTCAGGGAACCCCTCCTTTGATGGAGATTTGGTTGAAAATTGTAAAATGTGTGTGTGTAGCCTTTTCTAAAATTTTGCTTAGGGTTCCCACAATTAAATTTTAAAGCCCTGTCATTTAGGGGGAAAGGGGAGTCTGATTCCAAGGTGAGAAGGAAAGGTACAAGGCAAGTTTCTCTTTTGTTTGTTCAGTGAAATAAGAGTCTTGAGCTGGAAGTCTGTGAGCTGTCCTAGTGTAGACATCCCAGGGCCCTGTGGGGCTTTAAACTGGGACAGAAAATGAATAAAACATTATCAGGCAAAGCAAGGTAGAAATGCAGTGCCTGGGGATTGCACATTGACAGCTATTTAGGCAATTGTGTCCCCTTCAGATACCATTTTGTTCTCTCTCCTTTTGTTAATATGTATTGTATTTGCTGGAGTTAGTATTTTTTAGCTACTAGATGGATATTCTAATTAAAGGCACATTGCAGCTAACTAAGTTTCGTTTACTTGACTTACACCTCACATATTCTATATGCTTAGTTCTCTCCCAAGATCATTACAGGTGGAATGTTGTGGACCTGCCACAGAAGTAAAATTTTTAAGTCTGCTTCCCTCCTTAAATACAGAATCAAAACGTAGAGAAGTTTGTGGATTCTGCAGATCATCAGTGCTTATTTTCATTGTCCAAAGGGTATTGTGAGCATCTGAGTCTAGTATAGTAGAAATGGAAAGAGAAATCTGGGAAGTTGTTGTTCAGGCATTTCCAATCATGTCTAACTCTTCATGACCCCATTTGGGGTTTTCTTGGCAAAGATTCCAGAGATACTCGCTTGCCATTTTCTTCTCTAGCTCATTTCAGGGATGAAACTGAGGCAAATGGGGTTAGGGTGACTTGCCCAGGATCACACAGTTGTTAAGGATCTGAGACTGGATTTGAACCCAGGAAGAGGAGTCTTCGTGACGACAAGCCTGGTGCTCTATCCACTGTGCTGCCTCACTATCCCAGTCTGGGAATGCTTCCTATAAAAGATCTTTGATTTCATTTGTGTTAGTATTCATTCCCTGGACTTAAATAGATCATCACCCCTCCAGGTTTTTGTCTTTATTTTTTCAGTATGTATCTCTTAGACTTAGTACAATGCGTGGCACATTGTAGGCACTTAAAATCAAAACTCCTCAAACCTAGCTAGATTGGTCTAGTCAATAGCCATTACTTGATGCCCTCATTACTTGATAGAACCCATGTTTTAAGTCTACCACCATAGCCTGCAGGGATACAAGGCCATCTCCCTACATGGGGAGTCTGGGAAGAGGGTGTGATTAGAATTTATTTTAAAATAATTTTTTATTTATTTTATTTATTTTTAACATAAGCAAAAATGTTGCTAATTCCTTTTTAAGGGAGAGAGGGTAGTCCTCAAGGTATAAAAATATCTCTTCAAAGCAATATATTCCGCAAAGTCCAGAATGTATTAAAAATACTCTTGAAAGGGAGATTATTAGTTCAGTCGTCTCCATCATGTCAGACTCTTTATGACTCCATTTAGGATTTTTCTTGGCAAAGATATTGGAGATACCCATTTACCATTTCCTTCTCCAGCTCATTTTACAGATGAGGAAACTGAGGTCAACAGGGTTAAGTGACTTGCCCAGGGTCACACAGTTTTGTAAGTGTCTGAGGCAGTCTTTTCTTGTTCCTTTTTTCTTATTGTGATATAGTGATTGAATAGAAATCATACGGAAAAGTGGACAGTGGCATATTTACAAAAATACTCCTTGGTCCTATAGTGGAATAATTTCCATATGTAATCTATGTCTTCATCCATATGAAACAGCTATCTCTGAAGAAGGAAGCTAGTAGTCCAAAGGCCAATACAAAGAAGGCAGCATGAATGAAGCTAAACATCCAATTCCTTTTTCTAGGTCATGAGTGGGACTGCTGGGCTTTTTTTTTTTTTTTTTTGATACGGCCAATTTTGCTTTAGGGTTGTAGTACTGAATTGCTATGTTTCTATTGTATGAACAGTTATGTGTTAGCAGGAAGGAACTGATTCAATGAAGATGGATATTTTTTGTTGTCTTTTCAGTATAAAACCTAAGGAAATATTAAGTGAATCTATTGCTGCCAAGAGTTCCTGACTGGTTTCTGACCTAATAAAATTTGGTGATATTTAAAGCCTGCTCATCTGTTGTCCATTACTGATGTTGACAGAACCACATTCTGGTCATGCAGATGGAATATGGTTGTCCTGGTTCTAATTTCATGAAGTCTTCCTACTCACAGCATTAGGAAGAGGGGTGGATTGGCTGGCTGTAGAACAAATAATCATCAAAAAACCCAGGCTTTAAATTTTTATGAAACATCCTATCATTAACCCTTTGTTGACTATTTTCACAGTGGAAAGATCATTGGGTTTGGAGTCAGGAAGCCCCGAGTTCAAATCCAGTCTCAGATACGTTTTAGTTGTGTAACCTTGATTGAGTCATTGAACCCCCTGCCTCAGTTTCCTCAACTATAAAATGGGAATAAATGTCACCTACCTCCTAAATTGAGTGAGAACATTAAATGAAATGATATTTGTAAAGCACTTAGTATAGAACCTAGCACATAGGAATTATATAAATGCTGCTGCTGCTTCCTCTTCTTCTACCTCTTTCCCCACCTCATCCTATAGTCTTAGCAGACATAAAAACAAGGGATCATAAACTTAAAGCTTGTTTTCAAGCTGCACCTTGGAATCCATCTAATCTATTTTACAAAAGAAGAAATGAGGACCAGTCAGGTTAAAAACTTGCTCAAGGGTCACACATTCAGTCAAAGGAAGAACTTGGAATTGACTCCAGGTACTTCAGATGGGTGTCTGAGAAAGCACAAAGGAGTGTCATGTCAGTCCACTTCTGGAATTCTTGCCTAGAAATACTTTCATACGTAGACTATTTTTATCTTGAAACAAACAAACAAAATTGAAGGCCCTGAAGAGGCATGCTGTGCTTTTGACTTTGTATAAAAAGCTTGCTTCCCTTAAGACTCTGAGCTCTGCGATGGGTTTGATCCTGGTACCAAGTCTCAGTCCCACAAAGAGCCATTATCTTTCTTTAACTGTTTTATATGCATTGTCTACTTCTGGAGTTAACTTAGGAAATCTTCCAAAGTATGGCTTATTTTTGGTGTGACCAGGCTTCCCCAAAGGTGAATAACAGGGTCCCAGTTACTACACAGGCCCTTGAGGTGGCCACAGGAATGGTTGAGGCAAACTTAACAAAAGAAACAGGGAGGATGCTAAGATGTAAGAAACTCATACACATGTAGGAAATACAAAAGCAGTCTGATAAACTGGGAGCCCTCCTCTGAAGGTGATTAGACCTATTGTCTGAGGTAAACCCTTCAACATTCTGGTAGGTCTTTAGATCTCTCTTCCAGACCTGTAGTCCCTGATTTGGACTTTTCCTAGAAGGCAGACATTGTGGGGAGGCTGAGAAAATTGTTTCTGTTGATGTTCAGTCGTGTCTGACTCTCTGTGATCATCTTTAGGGTTTTCTTGGCAGAGATACTGGAGTGGTTTGCCATTTCCTTCTCTGGTTCCTTTTACATATGAGGAAACTGAGGCAAAGAGGGTTAAGTGACTTGCCCTGGGTCACACAACTAGTAAGTGTCTGAAGTCAGAGTTTATCTCAGGTCCTTCTGACTCTCGAGCAGTACAAAACCTAAGGAAATAGTAAGTGAATCTTTTGCTGCCCAGAGTTGCTGACTGGCTTCTGACCTGTGTTCTATAATCCCCTTCAAATCAGAAAATGCTGTCTGAATAATTCACTGGCTTTATTCTTTAGCTAGAACATCGTTCAGGAACTATGTGAGTAGTCTTCTTTCTCTGGTCCCTCCCCCCATAGGGTGTTCCCCCCCAGAATGTTGCACCAAAAAACTCCATTCCTTTCCTAGAAGATCCAATCTGCAAACTTTCAAATTTTTGAACTCTCAAATTTGGGGTGCTGCCTAGGAAATTTCCCATTTTATGAATTTAAGACTAGATTTTAGACTCTTTCTGTCACATATTTAGAAATCTGTTGACCAATCTCTTATCTTCCCAACATCCCTTGTATACATCCCTTTCTCTCCACTTTCATACTCTAGCCCAAGTCCTCATCACTTCTCAACAGTCTACTGCAATGCTTTTCTAATTGGTCTGCCTGCCCCCAAACCATCTTCCACCCAGCCACCAAAATAATTTTCCTGATCATGTCACCCCATTCCCCTATTCAAATTTTAGTGGGTCCCTATTACCCCAGGATCAAATATAAAGTCCTATTTATCTTTTAAAGTCCTTCTCCTGGTCCCATGGTATCTTTATAGTCCCCTTAGACTTTATTCCCTTCCATGCTATTGATGATCCATGACATTGGCATTCTTACTTTAGAGAGGACTTTCCATTACCCATCTCCATGTATTTGCATCAGCTGTATCCCATACCTAGAACCTATACCTTCTAGAATCCCTGACTTCTGTCAAGATTCAGACAGAGAGACAGAGAGAAAGAGAGAGATAAATAGAGATATAGATATGTTATACTTGAGGGCAAGGGCCCAATTTTTTCCTTTCTATTCCCAGTGACAGTGCCTGGCGTGTGAGAAATTATTAATAAATACTTGTTGCCTATCTGCCTGCTCATACCATGTATTTCTGCAAGAAATTTATCAGCACACTTGTTATTGCCTTCTTTTTAGAGTAAAAAGATTATTAAGATATCTCCTATCAGGCTGCCTATAAATCTATGCATCTCCCATGTGCATCTGCCCCAAGTAAGTAATTTTTTTAGTTTCTGTTGGGAGAAACTTATAAAGACCTAGAATCAGGCCAACTCTTCTACTTGCTACTCTATCTTCTGACAAGGGAAGCCAAAAGGTAACTCCAAAAGGAGGCATCTGGTCTGTTTGCTCATTTTTATAGATCACAAAGAAGGGTGGTTCCTTCAAGTACCTATCTTTCTGAATCCCAGCCAGCCAATCTTCTTGGAGGTAGCTATAGTCACTGGTAAGTAATCAGGAATCATGGGTCCTCTCAGCAAAGGACCAGTGAGTATTCAACACTCCAGTGGGGAGGTTCCCCATAGCCACCTCCAAATAAAGGTATACATATTATAATCTCAGCAAGTTGGCTGAGAAGCCCTTAAATTGATCAGAGCCTCTTGTGATTAATATACCTTTATGTTCTCTCTTCATCCCTCTACCTTCCCCTCAGTTAAATATTTTCTGTCCCAGAAAATCAAACTGGGGAGTTTTCAGGCTCATCCTATCTATAGCCTCAATTCCGGTTATTTCCCTGAGGAAATAAAAATATCTCTCTGAGGTGGGAGGCTCCAACAGTTGCCCTCTTTTTGATTGCTTTTCTTATTTGCATTAAGTGTACCAGTAAGGTTTACGATGTACAATTCTTAGGCACTTCAAAAATTAATCTTCTGTAAAGATCCAGAACTACTACAGGTGGTAGGCCTGAAGGGCATACTCATCCTTCACCTCACCAAGCACATAATTGTACAAATTCAACTATAATATTCTCCACAGTTCCTGTAGTCTCATGCCTGCTTTGATGCTTATAAAGTCCTAAACCCATCCCTAAAAAACAATTAGAAAAAAACCAAGCCCTGGGCTTCTTGACTAGAAAGATAAGTCTAGTGCCAGATGAACTCCCAAAGTATATGGAATTCTCCAACTAGAGATATGGATGTTGGGATTAGTTGAAGTTAACCCTTTGTTATTAGTAAAAAAAAATGAACCAAACAAGTCTTTCCTTCAAAGAGAAAATAGATGCCATAGAAGATGATACTCAGGATTTCTATGCTATCAATGAACCCAGAGTCGATAAGGCACCAAAACACTCTCTGGATTCCTAACATGATAGGGCAAGAAGTCTAGAGCTAATTAAGAAACAATCATGAGGAAACAATCTCAGAGGTGGAACTCTGAGAAAGGGACTGTGCACTTGGATTTTATTGGAAATCAATCTGTCAAAACTAGGACAAACCTCCAAGACCTCTAACCCTCCGTTTTATCAGATAAAACTACTTTCTAGTTATAGAAAACTACATACCCAGTTATCAGCTGGATATATGTAAGCCTGAAACTCCAACAACATCCAGTTTCCAAGACTATATCATAGCAAAGCACAGAAAATAAACATCAAAAAAAATACATCTCAGTCAGCTTCTGTATTAGAGGTCCCTTTCAAGTCTTTTCCTTGTCTATCAGTCTTTTATTTTTATTAATTTAATTACTAATTTATGAAATAAAACAAGCATTTCCTTAGCATAATGTAATAAAAAAAGATGATTGCACATGAAACTGCAAATCTATTATGTTCAATTTGCTATTCTTTTAAAATAAATAATAAAAGTTATCATGCAAATTTTTTCCTTTCCCCTCCCACCCTAGAGATTGCTGTGATTAGATAAAAATGTGTGTGTGTGTATATTCTATATAATATATATGTAAAATCATTCTATACATCTGTTTATCAGTTCTTTCTCTTGATGTACATAGCCTCTCCCTTCATATGATCTTTGTGGTTAGTGTGGATATTTATAATAGTCAAAATGACGTAGTCACTCAAAGTTGCTCTTAAAACAGTCTTACTGTTACTGTGTATTATGTTCTCTTGGTCCTGCTCATCCCAGTCTTCATTATTTTGTGCAAGTCTATCCATGTTTTTCTAAGATCAGCGAGCTCATAATTTTTTATAGCACAATAGTATTCCATCACAATCATTTACTACAAGGAATTACTGCAAAGCTAAGAGTGGACCTGGACCTTGCTCTCACATGTTCTCATCTGTCCCCAAAGCTGCTAATGACAGCAGTGACCAGGGCACGTACATGCTCTTCTTTGAATGTCCTGAGAAATGGCAACAAGGGGAAGGGACAACTCTCAAGCAAGTGATTCCAGGTGAAAATGGAATCACATGCTTCATCCTCCTGGAGAGAGAAGGGGGAGATTTCTTTGACAATTCTCAGTTCTTGGAGAATTCAGGAGCCCAGCTTCCTAGGGAGGAGAAGCAGGAGGAGGAGGAGGCATAGGAGAAGGAGCTGGTCAGTGCCAGCCTTGGAATTAAGAGAATCCCAGAACATAGCCTTCTAGAGAAAGAAGGGGAAGGTCTTGGGGAAAGCCAACTTCTTGGAAAGAAGATTGAGTATATGGCCCTGAGACTGGAGTAGAAGGAAACTAAACCTAAAACAGAGGAGCAAAGATATGGAGTTTGTCCTTTGTTGCCTTAATTCATATAGAAGAGTTCGAATGGAAAGGCAGCTGCTTCTTTAATCATCCCAAATTTATTTACCTTCCTTGGGGAATCCAAGCCCTTAGGATAGAACTATAAAACTAGAAATATGTATAGGTGTCTGAGGTAGAGAGTGGCGATGGGGACTTCCTCGTTAAGTGCCCCCAATTCACTTCCTTCTAAGAGGACTTCAAATCCTTAGGCTATTATAAGGAGATATGTTTCTTTTTTTGTTATTATTATTTGATTTGTTTTCAGTGTTCTACAATCACTTCTATATAACTTAGATTTTTCCTTCTCCTTCCCCCTTCCTCCCCGAGACAGCATATAATATTATGTAGGTTCTACACATACATAAGTAGACATATTTCCATGGGATGATACCTAGGACTCACTGGAAAGGGAAGGAAAATTGCATCATTTGTGATGCATGACGAGAACAAAAGCTGTCCTTTATTTGATATATGCTGTTACTTAAAGTGCTTGTCTGGGAACTGGAGACCTTTTAATCCACTTCAGTGCTGGCTAAAACATGATCTATAGTTTGAGATTACCCGAGGAAACTCTGGATGGGGGTAAAATGATCCATAGAGATTGATTTTGGAAATGTCTTCCAGATCAAACCCTGTCCATATAAACACAGAGCTTAGGGTGCTAAGCTGTGGTTTACACATAGAAGATAAATACAGCCTAAATAGTTATCATCTCAGACAGATGCCAACTTTTGTAAGCCAGTGGAGTTTCTCTGACTAGCTGAAGTATTGAATAGCTGGTTGAATGAAGAAAAATAGAAAGTAAAGAGAAAGCAAAAATTATATGGAGAAATATTTCTGGAATTTCTAGAGAAGAAGGGGAGACAAAGTACATATGTAATTATCTTTTTTCAAGGTCTTTGTGTCCAAAGCTTTTGCTCAACTCTGGGGGGTGAGAATAATCATGAGGAAGAGATTAGGAACCCGGATTCTAAGGTTATTGGATCCTAAACTGTCCTATAAGTCTTAAGAAAAGTAAGAGCATAGTGACAGTGAGGAATCCTGTTCTGAGACCAGTGAGGGACCTTTTAAACTCCTAGGGTCCAGCCAAATAGAGGTTGCTGAGTAAGGAGCCCTGAGCTTTCCTAGATTAAGAAGTAGCAGAAACCTTCTGCCAGGTATTGGAGCAGCTACTATAATATTCTAGCTTTTGTGGATCCTAGAGAAATCCTGATGAACCAATCCTTTGATGCTCCTCCACTCCCAGACCCTTGGATTAATAAATGGAACTTTCCAACCATGGTCTGGCTTCATGGTGACAGACTCAGTCTGGCAGATCACACTCTTGCCTTGTCCTGAGTGCTTAAACCCTCATGACCCAGATCAGTTACCATGACGATAACCTTCAACTGTCAGCTGAAACCTAGAACCGGACAAATAATAATATAAGAAAAAGTCAGCTTTCATAGGATTTAGAGCTAGAAGACATCTTCAAGATCAAATACTCTGTTAGCTCTCCATGTGTGCTTCCCTTTTCAGGGAAAGGATAAAAATTGGAGAAAAGATGCAGAATTAGAAACTTGTAATATTCTCGAAGAATAGACAACCCTGTCCTGCCTCCATCAAGCAAACAGATGAGCTGCTGTAGTGACTAAGAGGTGAACCAGTGCTTGTGTTTGTATCATTCTTTGTCTTTGCATGTGTAGCACTTAGCACAATGTCTGGCATATAGTAGGTGCTTAGTAAATACTTGTTAAGTAATTGATTAAAACAGTGAAAAGAAAAATCCCTTTCTGGGTAGGCAGGAAAAATCCTAGAATCTGAAGAATTGGAAGAGAATTTTATAGTTCACATAGTACAATTTTGCCCTGAAAAAAATCCTCTCTTCCATTCCCAATCCATTGTTTCAAGTCTTTTTACTGAGGACATTCATTCCAGTTTTGCATAGCTCTAATTGTTAGGAAGATTTTCCTTACAAGGAGCTGAAAATATACCTGTCTGATTTCTAAGTATTGATTCTTACCTTTAATTTCTATCTTGCCCAGGAACTAACCCTACATCCATAATATTTCAAGTATTTGAAAACAACTTTCCTGGGCTGGACCTGACTCATGTGAGGCCCTGATAGTTTAGGTTCAATACTGGAACAAAATGAGGTATTCATTAGGTCATTTAACAGTTAATAACAGGATATTTACTTAGCCATAGCAGCAGAAAAATACTGAACAAGGATGGGCATTGAGGCATCTCGAGTTGATTTGTCTGAGGGAAGGGCCCATTGTGATCCACCTGCTAAGCATTTGAGAGCCCCTCAAAATCTTTGTGGTTGCTTTGTACTCAGCTGAAGAAGAGACAGCTCTCTGAGCCTTAGTCACCTGAGCCAGCCAAGCCTCCAAAAATGCCTCATAACCTTTACATTTAAAAAAATTAATATATTCTTGTTATCTTTTAAGGAAAAATTAGCCTAACTTGTATGGAGAAAAGGGATTATTTGCATATTGCTTATACACATTCACTTCTAAATCTTCACTTCATTAGGTTAAATATCCTTAGTTTCTTCAACCAATTATAAAATGGCATCATCTCAAGGTCTTTCATCTTTCTTATCTTCCTTTGGATGGTTTTTGGATTATCAATGTACTTCCTAAAATGAGGAAAGAATCTCCACACCAGAAGTTCCCTTCATAGATCCATTTCATATTTGGTTATATGTTTTGCGTTCCATACTAACTTTAAATTTCTAGAGCAGACTATGTAATCTGTAGTGCCTTGGACATAGTAGGAATTTAAGAAACATTTTTTAAAGACAAATTTTCCCAAAACCGTGAGGTTAGCTGGGGCTGAATGGATACATATGCCTACAGGGACCTTGCAGGTATATATCTGTTTGTTCTGAGGACATAAAGTCCCTGAGCTGGACGTGGGGAAAGAGCCTGTTTCTGCTAGTTGTACTCTACTTTGGGGTCAAATTAGGAGAAGGTGAAGCCCTGAGGTCATGGAGAAAATGATGCTTCCTCTAATAATGAAATGTTATTTATGATTGCAATTAGTAACGCAAAATGAAACTTTTGGGTTCCTGCAAACCTGTGACCCTGGGATCTCTTTGACTTTTACATTAAATCACCTCTACTCTAATCCTCCACTTGTTGAGTCATTTTTTCATTGTGTCTGACTGTTTATGACCCATTTTGGGGTTTTCTTGGCAAAGATACTGAAGTGGTCTGCCGTTTCCTTCTCTGACTCATTTTACAGACAAAAAACTGAGACCAACAGGGTTAAAGGACTTGCTCAGGGTCACACAACTAGCAAGTACCTGAGCCCACATTTGAACTCAGGAAGATGAGTCTTCCTGACTCCAGGCTGGGCACTCTGTCCACTGCACCACTTAGCTGCAGGAATTAGCAAATCACAGAGTGGGAAACTTGAAAGTCTGGGATAGCAACAGTCTTGGAAATCTTTCAGGAAAAGATATGAAGTCTAGTGGGTGAGGACTCCTCATCTACATTCATAAGTAATGTTACTTTTTATTAGAAGCATTCCTGAGGGGTGGGCTGTTTCCAGTTCCTTCTTGTGCACCCAGAAAAGGAGCTCCTGTTGGTTTAATCAACTGACAGATATTTATTAAGCACCTACAATGTTGTAGAGTACTGTGCTAGGCCCTGGAAATTCAAAGTCAAGCAATAATATAAAAACAGGTTCACCTTTTTTTAATATGCTAATGCCAGTTTTCTTCCTTTATATTTTATCTCTAAATATTTTTTATTCCTATCCTTTATTTTTATCTTGCCTGTTTTCTCGTATATCTCCCCCACCCCAGAGAACCATCTCCTATTTATTATAAACATTTTTTAAAAGAGTGGAAAAGTCAGCAAAACCAATAAATTTATCAAACAATCTGACAACATGTTTGCAATTCACAACATTTGTAGATTCCTGCCCCCTCCAATCTCTATAAGGGAGCTGAGGGAGGTATCTTCTCATATCTCTCCTTTGAGCATACTTGCTCATTTTAATTTTGCAACATTCATTCACGACAATTCCTCATTTATTTACTTGGTGGGAAGAGGACTGGGAGTGTATTGTTTTAGAAGAATAGCTGCCTCGGCTTTTCCATTCCAATCGCTGTGTCTTCAATTTTTATCTTTTTCCTGAAAGGGGAAAGTCACATGGAGAACTGACAGCCTTTCAGAAATTATGAACATCTGGTGGTAGGTAAAGCCTAAGCCAGATAGGGAGGGAAATGGAGCTGTCCACTGAGGTGCATCTTCTCTCTTATGAAGATAAAAATCCAGAGTATATAATGATGGATGGGAAATGTGCAACTGCCCCGTTGGATGCCCCTGATTTCTGAAGCTTAGCTTCAGATACCCATGGAGATAAAGGATTTCTTTCTGCCAGCATTGTGGAGTGTGGTTTTTGTAATACATAGTGAGAGATAAGAGAGATTGTGATGGGGTTGAGTGGAATTTGCCTTTGATTAGAAGTGCATTCCATTTCAGACTGCTCTGGGGCTTGGTGTTCACATGGACAGCATGGCAACTCAGCTCTCAGGTCCTAGTTCTCTGTGGCAGCCAAGGATTTAAGGAAAAGAAAGCCACAGTAACTTGTTGAGTTGGTTATATCCATGCATCTGTTTGTTTTCTAAGTGTTAGAAGCTGATTTGCATCATTCTACCTAATGTTTTTTGGGGGCAGCTAGTTGACACAGTGGATAGAGCTATAGGCTTGGAATCAGGAAGACTCAAATCAAGTTTCAGATGCTAGTTGGGTGACCTTGGGCAAGTCCCTTAAGTCTGCCTCAGTTTACTCATCTGTAAAAGGAGCTGGAGGAGGAAATGGCAAACCATTCCAGTATCTTTGCCAGGAAAATCCCAAAAGGAGTCATGAAGATTTGGCCATGACTGAATCATATCAACACCAGACCTAATGCTTTTTATCATCATCTTCCCAATCCATAGATACCCCAAATATCTTTTCTCTTTGCAATCTGCCTTATGTTCTCTCTAAAGCCATCAGTGATCTTTTAACTACATCTTAAACTCAATATGTTCAAAAGGGAACTCATTATCTTTCACCCTAAACCTCCTTGCTTCTCCGCTCCTTAATCTAAATTACCTGTTACTGTGAAGGGTAACATCATCCTCCCAATTTTTCAGGCTCACAATATAACTGTTGTCTTTGACTCCTCACTATCTCTCACCCCCCATAACCAACCTGTTGCAAAGGTCCATCAATTTCACCTTTGCAGCATCTCTCAATTATTTCCCCTTCTTTCCTCTGATGGTGCCATCTCTCTGGTGTATGCCCTCATCATCTCTCTATTCATTTAGTCACAACCCTACTTCAGGATTCAGATACCTCTTTCCTGGACTGCCAAAATATCCTTCTCGTTGGTTTCCATTCTCCAGTTTCTCCATCTCCCTGCTGCCACTCATCCTATGATCTTTCTTGGTGCTTTCCACTAAGAATTCCTTCCTCTTTGACGTTTGTATACTCTAGATATCTTCTGTGTACCTTGATATTTACTTATTATCTCCTCTACTACAGTGTATGCTCTCTGAGAGCAGGGACAAGTAGTTGCTTTTATTTCCTTTAGCCCAGCACCTGACCCATAAAAAGCTCTTCATCCATGCTTGCTAGCTGATTGACTGACTTTTCTCTCTTATAGTTCCGTTGGCATATTGATCTCCAGCCTTGGGCAAGTCCATCTCAGTCCTTGAATGAAGAAGCCATGAGATTCCTGAAATATATTAGCACTACCCAGGTTGGATTTTATGCTTTTATCCACATATAAGCTAATGTTAAATAGATATGAAAGATATGATTGTCATTTCTCCTCAGGCAGGATTTCTGGGGGGAAGGAGGGAAGAAGATGGAGTTGTAGGTGAGAATGGGAGACATAGAGACAATAATGGAACCCCATAAAGCAGTAGAGGTTATCAAGTAGGAGAGTATACATAGAGAAGAGAAGAGGGCCACCCCTATTTTATAGATGGGGAAACTGAGACACAGGAAAGTTGTGCCCAAAGTCACAGGTAGCAATCATCAGAGGTGAAATTTCAATCGGGGTATTTTGCTCTAGAGCTAGTGTCTTTCCCATTGTATTATGCACAAGTTAAGTCACTAAATAATGGGTCTCCAAAGCCCAGGCCTGAGTTAGAAATATAATTATATTTTTTGTGATAATCACTGACACCTGAGAGCTAAGAACAAATCTGGTAAAGATTTGGATTTGATTTCTGGGGCTGGGCTGCTTACATCTAGCATTTCCAGTAGAGGTAGATAATAGGCCTTTTGTTTAATAAAAGCTAACATGTATATAGTTACTTGTTACTATATACTATATATATATATATATATATACTATATACTATAGTTACTATAGTTACTATGTGCCCATCATTGCCCTAAGCAGTTTACAGTCCTCTCATTTGACCCTCACAACAACCCTGCAAAGTCAGCACTTTTGTTATCATCACCCCCATTCTACAGATGAGGAAACTGAAGCTAAGGGATGAAGCCCAGGGTCACACAGAGAGAAGTGTGGGAGGTCACATTTGAACTCAGGATTGGCCCACTCCAGTCCCAGTGCTTCATTCACTATGCCAACTAGCTGTCTGGAATATTTTCCTGAATTTAGAGTCAAAGAACTTGACTATGAATCCCAGGTTTAACACTAATCTCTGTGACCTTGGGCAAGTAACTTCATCTCTTGCAGTATATTTTCTAGTTTGTGAAGTAAGAGAGTTGAACTATATAACCCCTGAGGTCTCTTCTAGTCCTAAATCTATGATCCTTCAAGAAATGGCATCCTTTAGCATTTACTGAAAAGCTTTGAAAAGTCACATTGAAAAACATTTGATATTTAGAGATCTGAAGGCATGAAGATTCAGGTAAAGGGACAAAGAAAAGAGACCTTGTAGATTTAAGTCTACATTTAGAGGAATCTCTCCATTCTTACATCTCTGCCACAGGCTTTCTTGGCAGAATTAAGTGTGTTAGCTGGGACCTACACTTATAATAATGAACAGAAAATGAAGCCACATACTTGCTCAAGCTCTCACATTTTAAATCATTAGAGAGAATGGGTCTTTATGCTATGACTTAACAAGCTCTGGCAGTTTTTGCACAGCTCCTCTAGTAGGGTCGCTGACCTGATAGGGGAGGATGGAGTATCAATTTTAGATAGTTGATAATTCTTGACAGGTCAATCAGGAGCTTCCATTTTCAGAGCTGCTTGACCCCAAGGGATAATTGAAATAAAAATCCAGGAGAAATCTAGCCACTGAGTGGAGAGCTTCTGCTGGGTTGTAAACTAATGAGCTAACTACCAGTAATCTAGGAATGATTATTGCAACAAATATAACTATACTTCTAACTCAGGCCTGAGCTTTGAAGATCCATTATTTAGTGACTTAACTTGTGCATGGTACAATGGAAAGAACACCAGCTCTAGAGGCAAAACACCCAGATTGAAATCTCATCTTCGTTGAGTGCTACCTGTGACTTTGGGCACAACCTTCCTGTGTCTCAGTTTCCTTATCTATAAAATAGGAGTGACCCTCTTTTCTTTTCTATGTATACTCTCATACTTGATAACCTCAACTTTATGGGGTTGAGTTATCATCTCTATGTGCATAATTTCCACATCTTCACATATAGCCCTTGTCTTTCTCCTGAGTTCCAGTCCACCACTACCAATTTCCTGTTGAACATTTGAAACTGTATATCTCATTGGCATCTCAAACTCAATTTGTCTAGGTCAGAAGGCATTCATTCACTCCTCTCTCCAAGCTCACATGGCTTTCGAATTTCCCTAGTACAGTTAATGGTACCACTATCTTTACGTTAACCTAGACTCAAAACCTCAACATTACTCTCCAATTTTTAATCTTTCCACATATTCAATCAGCTGCCAGATCTTGTTGATTTCTCTACAACAGTGGTATCAAAGTCAGATAGAAATGGGGTCACTAAATGGATGGCAAGGATGCTCATGGGTCTCATAATGACTTAGAAAACTGCAACTGAAACTATCAATGTCTTTATTGAAGGTTTACTTATTTTGTTAAATATTTTCCAATTACATTTAGCTTGATTCAGGCCACTCTCAGGAGGTCTGTGGGTCACATGTTGACTTCTGGTGCTGTGTTTGGCATCTCTGTTCTACAACATTACCTTCTTCTCCCTCTGTTCATAGCATATCATGTGGTATATAGCATAGCATATCATTACTGTGGGTGCTCTGCCCAAAGGAATATAAATTTTGATGGCATGATATCCTTGAGTTGGGGGAGGAGCCAAGATGGCAGAGTAGAAAGATTCACATATGCTAGCTCTGAACCCACAGCCCATGGATCTCCTGTAAAAATAACTCCCAACAAATTCTGGAGAAGTGGAAGTCTCGTAGAAACAGAGTGAAGGAGATTTATGTTCCAGAGAGCCCTGAAAAACTGACCCCAAACGTCCATCGCACACCAGACGGGAGTAGAGCCCAGCCCTTCCCTGGCCATGTGGCAAAGAGAGGAGCAGACCAGGGCAGGCTTCAGGGACTGAATCTCCAGCGGCCACGAAGGTCCCTCTACCCACAGAGGCACAGGTCAGTGAGAGAGACTTCTGGGCTGGCCGAGAGGGGCGTGGGGTGTCTCCATAACTCAGGCCCCCTCAGGAGGCAGCAGCAGAGGCAGCAGTGGCCAGAGGCTCCCAGAGCAGGCAGGAGCTTGGCAGCAGCTCCATTACTGAACATCTCCGCATAAACCCCCTGAGGCAACTGAGCCTGGGAGGCAGCCCTGCCCCCACCTGAGCACCA
>CM053770.1:387216547-387295557 GCA_028658325.1 Potorous gilbertii | reverse complement strand
AGAGCACAGAGTGAATTGAATAGGATGGGATCATACCTTAAAAGAAATCAAGGTAAATGTTGAGAGAGAAATGTAGAGGGAGGAGAGAGGGTGAAATGGAATGGGGTAAATTATCTTTCATAGAAGAGGCAAGCAGGAGACTTTTTAGTGGAGGGAAAAAGAGGACAGCTGAGAAAAAAAACATGAAGTTTACTCTCATCACATTTGACTAAAGGAAGGAATAAAATGCACACTCATTTTGGTATGAAAACCTATCTTATAATACAGGAAAGTGGGGGAGAAGGAGATAAGCAGGGTTGGGGGTATGATGGAAGGGAGGGCAATGGGAGAAGGGAGTAATTTGAAGTCAACACTTGGGGAGGGACAAGATCAAAAGAGATAATAGAAACAATGGGGGGCAGGATAGGATGGAGGGAATTATAGTTAGTCTTACATAACATGACTATTATGGAAGTCATTTGCAAAACTACACAGATATGGCCTATATTGAATTGCCTGCCTTCCCAAAGGGAATGAGTGGGGAGGGAGGGATGGGGAGAAGTTGGAACTCAAAGTTTTAGGAACAACTGCCGAGTATTGTTCTTGCTACTAGGAAATAAGAAATACAGGTAATGGGGAATAGAAAGTTATCTGGCCCTACAGGACAAAAGAGAAGATGGGGTAAGGGAAGGGAGGGATGATAGAAGAGAGAGCAGATTGGTGATAGGGGAAATTAGAATGCTGGGTGTATTGGGGTGGGGGAAGTGACAAGTGGGGAGAAAATTTGGAACCCAAAATTTTGTGAAAATAAATGTAAAAAGTTAAATAAAGAAATTTATATTAAAAAAAAAAGATATCCCCGAGTTTATGGGCTAGTTTCTTTCTTAAAAATGGTGCCTTAAACCCAATTCACTCTGACTCTCATTGATTGAACAATAGGTCCCTATCCAAGCCCCACTTCATGGTCATGGTTTAATGGCTCAGAGTGAATATAGAAAGTAATTGTTTCTGTTTTGGCCAGAGACCCTGAGGGTCTTCCTCTCCCAGATTAATTTTTTTCTAGGTAAAAGGGGCCATTTCTTGGTTCATTTCTTACCTAGCCTTAATTACAGAATGAATGTTGCCTCAGTCAAAATGAGAACTCAGAAAGATTTTAGCTTAAAAAGAGCAAGATCCCCCATGCATTCATGGCCATCTTCAGTCATTCTGATCTATATCTTGTTGCCAGACTCATCTGACTCCAGAGGAGAAAATGAGACTGGTGACTTTGCACAGCCCTCCCTCACTTAAATCTAATGCATATCCTCAAGTCATGGTCCTCTTCTAGAAGGAAGGACAAGCAGCAACCACATCTATTCTGTACATCTCGGTGTGTTCATTCACTTAACCATCACCGTAATTAAGGCCCTTATCACCTTTCTCCTAGATTATTGCAATAGCTTCCTTAATTAATCTCTCTGCCACAAGCTCTGCTCTAATCCATTCTCCATGGTCTCCAAAGTAATTTTCCTAAAGTGATCATGAAAATTCCCTCCTCAATAAATTCCCATGGCTTTCTCTAAACTCCAGGGGCAAATATAAACTCTTCTGATATTTAAAACTCATTTCTCTCCTCCACACACTGTTGACAATCCAACTATACTGCCTTACTTGCTGTTTCTCATGCACAATACTTCATCTCTCATGTGCCTGTCTTAGCACTAGCTGTCCAGAGCCTGAAATGCCATCCCTCCTCCCCTGTGTTTTATGATCCCTGGATTCCTTCAAAATTGAGCTCAAAAATCACCTTCTATTGGAGGCCTTTCCTAGCCCCTGGAGTTTTCTCCTAGTGCTTTCTCCTCTTAAGGTCGCTTGATATTATATTTACTTCACATGTTATGTTGTTTTCTTGACAAAGATCTTAGAGTGGTTTGTCATTTCCATCTGCAGCTCATTTTACAGATGAGAAAACTGAGGCAAACAGAATTAAGTAACTTTCTCACAGTTAGTAAGTGTCTGAGGCTGGCTTTGAACTTGTGAAGATGAATCTTTCTGATTCCAAGCCCAACGCCCTGGCCATCGTGCCACCTAGCTGTCCCTTACTTCGTGTACATTTATATTTTTGCCCCCATTAGAATGTAAGCTCCCTGGGGTCAGGAACTCATTTTCCCCCTTGCTTTTTTTTTTATTCGCATTGCCTAGCACAGTGCTTGGCATATAATTAGCTTAAATGTTTTTTGACTGATTGTTGAGTTGAGGGAGCTGGGATAGATGGGCTGTGATGTCTTTTTTTAGTTCTGTGGTCCAACTCACTCCTTGCACAGCAATCTATACTTCCACAGCTCCAGCATTAGTGAAGCAAAGAAGCCCATTTATCACTGGGAGGGAGAATCTAGAATTTAAGAAGAGCATTTTTAATCACACAGCCTGTGGGGCCCCGTGAATTCATCAACCCTCTTGAGTGCGAGGAACCAGATTAAAATGTAATTTGAGAAATATTTTTTAAAATAAATAAAAATACAATAAAACGTAAATAATGCTGCTTGATAAAGTGGTTTTCTAAGTCAAAATGTACAAGCAGGGATCTGTATGTTTAGTTTAGTGGCCCTTGTTTCTGAGTTTGACAGTGCTGTTTTAGAAGACCCAGTGAACTAGCTTGGAGGAAAGTAGTATCTTTTTCTCTTCTCATAGCATAATCAGAAAATCATAAGAATTTTAATCTTTTTTTCATTCACAGAGGAAGTAAAAGCTTCCTGAATTAGGCATTTAATTATGAATAATGGGATGATAAATTAATCCCTCTACAGAATTTCAACTTAGCTTGCCACAAATCAACTTGTTGGATACTTGGACTTGAAAGTTATTTCTGTATTTTAATTAGAATTGTTTAATCTCTCCATGGTGCTGTCATTTTATCTCTTGATTTTACATGAAGGATGAGAAAGCTTAAATTCTTAACTTCAGCTTAGTGAAGCCTTTGAAACACCCTAGGGGAAGATGGAAGCTGTTATGAATTGGATCTGGAAACCATAGACTCTGCTACAAAAATAAAATAAAATAAACCTGCCAAGTACATGTCTTCAAGTAGCTTAAAAAAAACCATAAGGAAGCTCTTGGAAGTATGAATTGATCCTTTCAGACTCCTGTCAGGTCTTTCTTATGGGTGATGCCCCAAGAGAGAAAAACATTTTAAAAATAAACAGCCTAAGGAATAAATCATAGACTCATGGAACTGTAGAATTCGAAGAAACCTTATATTTTATTTAGTCCAGTCTCCTCATTTTGCTGATGAAGGAACTAAAACTAGAGGAGCTAAGTGAGTTGCACGAGGTCCCTCAGCTAATTTAGTCACAGAATCCAGGTCTCCTGATTTCAAATCCAATGTAGTTTTTAAAAAACGTTTATTAATTTTTTTTAAAAGAATAGTTCTTAAGAACTATAACTTAAAATCATTTATTGCCATTTCAGTCTTGTCTGACTCTTCACAACCCCATTTTTCTTGGCAAAGATACTGGAATGGTTTGCCATTTCCTTCTTCAGCTCATTTTACAGATGAGGAAACTGAGACAAATACTCTTGCCCAGAGTCATACAGTCAGTAGGCTTCCGAGGTAGATTTTGAATTCATGAAGATGAGTCTGATTCTAAGCCTGGCACTCTATCCACTTCATCGCTTAACTGCCCTTTAAATCAATAGTTTTATACTAATTGTTGACTATATCCACAGTAACCTAGAATTCATTTAATAGGAACCATCTTTATCTACACCTTATCAGGTCTACACCTTATCAGGAGAAGCAGTGTGTACTAATGGACAGAGTTGCATTAATCCTATCTTACACAAGAATCCTCTGCAAATCATATAACCAACCTTATTGCCTCAGTTTCCCTATTCGAAAAGTGAAGGTGGTACTACCACTTACCTTGCAGGGTGATTGTGAAGTGTTGTATGTCAGCTGTTTTTATTTTGGAACTACCATTAGTGTGCGTGCATTCTGCCACCCAGAAAACTCTTAAAATAATCTCCTGAGTGGCCCCCATAATACAAATATTTTATGCCTTGGGACCCAGCAGAAGCAAACATAAACAGAACAGTCAAATGGTGCTGGAATCACCTGCTATTTAGTGTCCTGCTTCTAAAGAAACTAGGTTAGACTCCCAAGACTCGATGAGGCTTTTGCAAACAGCATTGATTTACAACAGCCATTGCTTACTCTTTCTTTAATTTTTACGTGCCAGGGCAAAAGCAAAAGAAATTAATGAGGGAGATTGCCTGGGACAGATAATGAACTCAAATTCCCTGAGTCTCTGGTCAATTCAATTAAACACATAAATGTGAAGTACCTAATACAGAGGAGGCATCAGACCAGGTCCAATGGGTACAAAATACCTTGAAAATGTGCACTTTCCAACGGAGGATATAACCCGATGGATAAGTAAACACAAATATAAAAACCTTGGAAGAAAGAATGAGACTGCATTTGAACTCAGAAAAATGAATCTTACTGACTTCACATGAGTGCTCTAACGACTTAGCCAGCTAGCTGCACCCACCCCTTCCCTCAATTGAGATAAATAAGATAAATTGTGGTCCGACAATCGATGGTTCTGAAATTCTACTTTCCTCCTACATGCTGGATGGCAAAGCTTTTTTTTTTTTTTAAACCAGGAACACCTCATTTCTAACCTATTTTAACAATGACAGCATGCAAGCCTGCAGTAACACACGACTCCCTGTTACTTAAAATGATCTCAGTTAGCCCTGGAGAATCCTAATGGACCACACAATAATAAATTCTCTGATGCCGCTGAAATGAATCCCACTCATGTCGTTTTATGGTAATGTTTTTCTTAATTAGTTTGCTATGGAGAGAGAAGGGAGGATTGCTCCTATACATTAAGACCTTATGTTTCATATGTTGTTACCTATACTTTAATGAAACACCAGCAGGCCCATCTGAGTTTTTGGATAAAACCTGGCTTGTTAATCCAGCATAATATTGCACCCATGTTAATGAAAGCAGTATTTTCTTCAAGTGAGAAAGACTCTTCTAGGTCCTGAGAAATGTCAGACCTTGAAGGCTGGCAAACATGAAACCATGAAGCATGATAAGGACTGTGCTATTTTCAGATAAGCCTTCCTGTTCAACCTCTGATGGCAGCTTCCCAAGCCATATGCCTTTAGGAAACATGCCTTGGGGAGTGTCTGGCTTTGATAACACTGTGATTTCAAGCAACAGAAATCATTTTAAAAGGGAAGGGGGAAAAGAAATAAAAAGTTGTTGAAGGCTTTGTAGTCTTAGCCTTCAGAATAAGAAAAATAACCAAAATCATATGAAAATCCAGTATATAAAAATATAAACTTATAAAAGTATCAATTAGGAAGTAATGTCTTACGTTATGAAAGCTAGTCTTCTATTAAAGAGGATCTATTATAGAGTCTTTTAAAATTATCTTTATTTGGTTAAATATTTTCTAATTACATTTGAAAAAATAGCAATTTTTTAAAAAAAAATTGAGTTCCAAATTTTCTCCCTCCCTCCAACTCATCTCCTCTACATTAGAAGGCAAATAACTTGATTTTGATTATACATGTGAGAGCATGCAAAATGTACTTCCATATAAATTGTTACAAAAGAAAAAAATAGAGACAAATGAATTTTTTTAAAGTATATTATAATTTTGCATTCAGAGCTCATTAGTTCTCTTTCTGGAGATGGAGTGCACTTTTCATTATGGATTCTTGGGATCTTGAGCAGAGTATCTAAATCTTTCACAGTTGAATATCCATACAGTATTTCTGTTCTTGTGTGCAATGTTCTCCTGGTTATAATCATTTTACTTTGCATGAGTTCATTTAAGACTTCCCAGGTTTTTCTGAAAGGATCCTGCTCATCACTTGTTATAGCACCATAGTATTCTTTTTTTTTTTTAAAAAATAGTATCTTTTTTTCCCAATTGCATGTAAAGACAATTTTTATCATTCATTTTTCATAAGATTTTGTGTTCCAAATTTTTTTATTCCCTTCCTTCCTACCCTCCTCCCAAAGAGTAAACAATTTGCCATCACAGAGGTCCTTTAAATGAGAGTTTCTTAACCTTTTTCTGTCATAGATTTCTTTGACAATCTGACAAAATGTCTTTTCTCAGAATAATATTTTTATACTTATAAAATAAAATATATACAATTATAAAGCAAGCCAATTATATTGAAATGTTATTAAATATTAAGAAAACCAGATTCCTGGAGCCTAAATTAGGAAACTTTGCTTTAAATGCTGAGCTGATTACATTTCAAATTTGACTTGATTTCCCAAAATTTGACATATGTGAAACTTTTTATGATTATGCCTTCTGAATGAAGTGAGATGTCTATGAAAGTGAAATAAAACATTCTTTAAACCGCAAATTTCCCTTGCACCCCTCTGGTGCTGCATAAGCATAATGATAGTGTTTGTAATGAATTTTATACCTAATGGGTATAATTTTTTAAGTATAATATTCTACCTATTCTTCTTAGCTTCAGGACACAAAAATGAAGGGGGATACAATAGTCACTAAAATTATGCTTATCCATGTAAGTTTATTTTTTAGAGTATACCTTTTTTTAACCTATCCATCCTTTTTTTTATGATTGAATTACAAGTAGGAAATTAAAGAAAACAGAAACTGATTATCTGAGTTGGAGTATAAAAAAGTTATTCTAGTCTCATTTATTTACAAGGAATTTCGTGGATCCTTGGTTATAAATCTTATCCAGAAAACTAAAGAAACCAATATTGAACTTTATTTTTTAAGAGGAGAATTATAATTGGGAAACACTGTCCAGTGTTCCCATGTTGTCTTTGATATTAATGCTTTTGAAAGATATGATAAAAAAAACACAAGACCAAGAAATTTCTTCATTTTATTGTGATCCTTTGAGAGAAGGTAGGAACATAAAAAAATATTGGAATGGAAGAATTTTCTTTCCAATGACAGCAACTGTAGTTGGTTAGATGAAATGTGTGCAAGGAAAAGAAATGAATTTTCCAACCCCTTGTATACTATAATTTTCATTTAAGTGAAAAGACAACCTTAGTCATTCTCAGCCATGGTTAAAAGTTTGTGTTTCCCACTTAATAAAATTTTATAAACATGCATGAAATATTAGATACAGAAAGGATCTTAGCCATCCTCCTGTCCAACCCTCTCCATTTACAAAAAACGGAAAATGAGGCCTAGAGAGGGTAACCCACTGTTTTGCCACCTAGTAAGTATTTAACATATGTTTGTTGAATTAAGTGAGCTATTGAGGGTCACAAAGCTATAGAGTCAGGACTAGAATTTCAGCCTTTTGACTCCCTAGTCTATTGCATTTTCCTTTATATCTTAAATACTTTGTGTACTACTTAAAAGTTCCTTTTTGGGGGGAGGGCAATCATTTATTCAGGGTCACATAGTCAAATTTGGTCAAATTTGAACTCAGTTCTCCCTGACTCCAAGGCTGGTGCTCTATCCATGGTGCCACCTAGCTGTCCCTACTGCTTAAAGTTCTTGAAAGGAGGTTCAACATAGTTTTCTAAGGTTATTTTTAAAATTTAATATTTATTCCTGGTTGTGTTTCCAACAAAGCAGAAAAAAATAGACAAAGACTTTGAAAAAGCAGGGAACAAGAGGGGAGAATCAACATTTTCTCAGGCCCCTTCTCCAAGCCCCAATGTAAAACTGTCCTTAGAACTTCCTGACAAATACTGTGGCAAGAGTGGTTGGCCAGGTAACCACCAAGTATTAGGAAGAATAATGAAGCTGGCTATATTATATGATGAGACCAACATAATTAACTGTGATTCTATTTAATTTTGGAAAAATCAATTCAGTGCAAGGATAGTTGAGCACAAGGTGCCTTTTCTATTTTTCAGGTCTCTCAAAGAAGCCTAGGGTTATCTATTACTATGACTTTCAAAAGCACTTAGAAACAAGATAACACTAAAAATAAAATTTTCATTTTACATGGTCTGTTGTGAAAAGTAGCTGAAGTTGCCTTAAATTCATATATCTTCCTTAGAAAGTGAAGCATTTTGCTGTGCTTCTTGCTGGGCTGGGAAAACATACCACTGCTTGGTAAGATCACTATCTTGGCAACAGTAAATGTTGCTTTTAGCTCTCATAGCTGCAGCTGCATGAGCCATGTAAGCACTCAAAGTCTCCCCAAATGAATAGTATGTTTGCTTAGGGTACAATGGAGATTAGAGAGGCTGACTTTTTTTTTTAATATATACATTTTCTTTGGTTTTTTCCTTTGTCTTTATTTTGAAACCCTAATGATCTGAGATTCCTTTTTATCTATTGAACTGGGGTATCTCTCACAGAACTGGGCATATGCTTTGATCCCTTTTTTTAGTGGAATATGCGCTTATGGGATGCCTGGAGAAGAGAGGAGAGCTCCCTCTCTGTTTTCTGGAAATCCTAAGGGAGAAAAAGTTCTAGAAGGAAGGAGGGAGAGGAGGAGGAAGAAGAGGAGGGGGAGAGAGAGAGAGAGAGAAAGAGAGAGAGAGAGATTTATCTGTAGTGCTTTTTGTAGCCCACCAAATAGGCAGTTTCTCCTGTTCTGTGGTTAGTTAATCTTTGACACAGCTGGTGGCCAATTAGGAATTACTTAAGGTGCATGTCTTTTAGCAAAGGAGTAGAACACATGTCCCGTAGAATGATGCCTGAGCATATGTTCATCTCCATGGGAGGTTTCCCTAATCCAGCAAAACAGAAAGTTCCATAAATCATCCCTCTTAATTTTTTTTTTACAGAGGAGTTTAGTAATTTTATTTTTGAAGAAAATTTTCTCATTTGTACCATGTTACCCTCTTTGAGAATGGAGGCTAGAACCACACTGAAGGGCAGAATACATGCATAGATTCTTTAGATCACTGGTCCTGGAATCAGGAAATCATCTTTCTAAGTTCAAATCTGGCCTCAGACACTTACTAGCTGTGTGACCCTGGGCAAGTCACTTGTGCCTGTTTGCCTCAGTTTCCTCATCTATAAAAGGAGCTGGAGAAGAAAATGGAAAACCACTCCAGTATCTTTGCCAAGAAAACCCAAAACAGGGTCAGAAAGAGTCTGATGTGGTTCACAAATGACTGAACAACAACAAACCATTTATAAACTGTGTGACTTTGGAAAAGTCACTTAATTTCCCCGAACTTTAGTTATTTCACTTATAAGACAGGAATAATGGCATACGGGCAAGTGCAATGAATTTTGCACCTGGAACCGAGGTCAAATTCTGAGGTTGGCACTTATTACCTACATGACACTGGCCATGTCTTTAACCTCTCTGGCTTTCTGCAGTCTCATATGTAAAAGATAGGAATTTACATGCCAGTATAAACCCCTTGAGGGCAGGGATTGTTTTGTTTTGGTCTCTGTGCCCATAGCACCTAACACAGTGCCTGTTACTTAATAAATGCTAATCATTTACCAATATCGTATATATTAACACCATCAATTCTGATCAATAAATGCTTTGATGAGTTGAACTGAGTTGATAAGCTGGCCTCTACCAAGTTTAAAATCTTATTCTACTTAGCTTCCTCAATGTTACAGTGAGAATGCTCCCCTTCACAGTATTTTAAAAAAAATGTTTTCCTTCTATCAACTCCTTACCAAAAACCTGTGCAACAAAACAAGTAGCTTCCCTTCATTTCCCAAACCCCACCTAAACTTCTAGGAACAAAGTCCCATGGGTTTCCCTCTATTCTTTGTGATTAGTATTTTTTTTAAGCACTTAAAATGTACTTCCTTTCTTTTACCTGTTTCCATTTCAGATCTTCCAAGAATGGTTATCTCCCTTAATAAGGAAGGACATAATTATACTCATAACTTTTTGGGGCTATGAGTAAAAACACATACAGTTTTGACTTATAACATCTTTTTAAAAATGTGACCTTCACAGATTTCATGCAACCATTTGGTCCCAAGTGGCCTGATGAGTGATTCTGGAGGCACACAGAAACCCTGGTCCATCTGTCTTGATGAGAGGTTCAGCTTGGCTCATCAAATCCAAAACAAGAGATGCCGTCTTTACTCTTTGGGGTGAGTATATCAGGAAAAGGAAAACCAAACCCATCCAAAGGCCCATGTAGTCAAGCTATAAAGAATATTGTTTCTTTACCTGTCTCATTGGAGACATATCTGTCTGTCATTTTCTTGTACCTGGAGGGCACATGGAGTTTGTTTTCAACTAATTTCTCTCTTTCCAAGGCTTGCTTGTCTTTCCCTTCCTTTTATGACAGTGAATTGACAGTTTTGGTTTTCAATAGGTATGTGGTTCCATGATTGCAACTCATGAATTTAGGATTAAAATTAAGCATCTACATAAGAGAGAGAAACTATTCTGCCTAATGAGAAAAACGCAGAGTGAGGAGACATCTCAGGCACAGTGATTACCATTTCTACAGAGGAAGTGGCCAGGGTTGCATAAAAACCTTCTAGGGCATTAATAGTTAAGCAATAAAATATTTCTGTATATTTTAGGGAAAATGGGTCTGTGCAATAAACCATATAGTGTCTGTTTGGTAGTAATGTCACATAGAGAAAACATTTTTTAAAAATTAAATTTCATGTCTTTTAATTTTTTAAAAAGATATATATCACTTAATCTTTGAGTGTCTAAGGCAACTGTAAGATTATAAATTTCATAGTAGATATAAGATGTAGATCCTAAGACAGATCTGTTTTGATCTGTATCAACAGAGAGAATATCTTCATTGGGAGGACTCTATAGCTATGAAAACATAAATTTTATTCAAATAAAAAGAATGTTCATTTCTCTAAGATTTAGATTAGACTTAGATTTAGTAAGGATTTTAAAAAATTTGACAGTATTTTATTTTTTCTTATTATACATAAAGACAATTTTCAACATTGTTTTGGGAAAGATTTTGAGTTCCAAATTTTTTTCCCTCCCTTCCTTCCCTACCCCTTTTCAAGGTGGCAAGAAGTCTGACATAGGTTATACTTGTGCAGTCACATAAAATGCATTTCCACATTAGTTGTGTTGTGAAAGAAGAAACAGAACAAAAGGGGAAAAAACATGAAAAAAAAAACCCCAAAAGTGAAAATAGTATGCTTTAATCTGTCTTCAGACTCTATCAGTTCTTCCTCTGGATGTGGATAGCATTTTTCATCATGAGTCTTTTGGAATTATCTTGGATCATTGTTTTGCTAAGAATAGTTAAGTCAATCATAGTTGATCATAGTTGCTATTTTGTGTACAATGTTCTCCTGGTTCTGCTTACTTCACTCAGTGTCAGTTCATGTAAGTCTTCCCAGGTTTTTCTGAAATTTGAACAGGTATTTATTAAGTGCCCACTATGTGCTAGGGACTATGCTAAGCACTTTGCAAATATTATCATTTCATACTCAAAATAACTCTGAGAAGTAGATGATAATATCCCCATTTTATAACTGAGGAAGCTGAGGCAGAAAAAGATTAAGTGATTTGCCCAGGGTCACAAAGCTAGCTGTGACTTACCTCAAATCATATTTCCTCTTTGTCTATAAAATGGTAGGTTGAATTAGATGATTTCTAAAATCTCTTCCACCTTTGCATCTTATACAAGAGGCTCTCTCAATTCACACTTGTACCAGCAAATGTTTAATAACCATCTCCCCAGGGAAAAAAAGAAATGTACATAAAACATACTTTTTAAGTTTAACCTCCATTATTAACATTTTCTCCAGTACTTTCTTAAGTCTCGAAAATCATTAAAACAAATCAAGCAGATTTATATCATTTGCCAGTTTCTAAGGTACAAATGCTCATTTCAAATATTGAACAATCAGCTCTCCACAATTCACTGTGTGACCTGGGCTGTCACGTCATTTTTCTATGCCTCAGACTTCTATCTATATAATCAGAAGACTGGACTAGATAACCTCTGAGGCTCCTTTCAGCTCTGAATCCTTGACCCACAAAACTGAGTCATAAGAAGTGTACTGACTGGTCCAAAGCCAAACAAGAAGTATGTAGCAAAATCAGGATTTGAATCCAGATTTGACTTCAGATTCAGTATCTTTTCTACTATGCCATATTGCTAAAGGAAGGCTAGGTGACCACTTGTCAGGTATATGGTGGAGGAATTTTCCTTCCGGTTACAGATTAGATTAACCTCTGAAGTTCCTTATAACTGAGACACTGTGATTCTGGAATGAAAAAAATTTTTAAAAGCAAGATGTATATAAACACACACAGGTATTTTTTTTTTAACTTACCAGGGGAACTGTAGCTCCAAGAGTTTCTTTTTTAAGATACTTATTTAGAATTCAGAATATATTCTCTTCCATATATAAATAGTGAGGCATGGCAATTTAGGTTCCCTGGCCAGCATTCAAAAATCTGCTTAATCATGCTTACTTCAAGGTTGTATGATTTCCTCAGCATATGTACTCCCTTCACTCATAGTGATTTGCATCCCCTCTTTATGTGTTAAAAAATAAATCTATTTCTTTATTTTAGAATTAAGAATTTAGAATATTTAGAATTAAAAATTTTTTGAGTTCCAAATTCTCTTTCTCTCTTTCCCCTACTCCATTCACTGAGGAGGAGTACAAATGCTATCAATTGTACATGTGAAATGATGCAAAATATATTTCATTATTAGCCATATTGCAAAAAAAGCAAGAAAATTATACTTTGATTTGCACTCAGAGTTCATCAGTTCTCTCTGGAGTTGGGTAGCATTTAAAAATATTTATTTATTTTTAGTTTTTAACATTCACTTTTAATAAGATTGAGTTCTAAATTCCCCCCACCCCCCAAGATGGAATATAATCTGATGCAGGCTATACATGTACAATCACATTAAACATATTTCCACATTAGTCATGTTGTGAAAGAGGAATGAGAACAAAAGAGAAAAACCACTAGAAAGAAAAAACAAAAAACAACAAAAAAGAGGAAATAGTATGCTTTGTTCTGCATTCAAACTCCATAAATCTTTTTCTAGATGTAGATAGCATTTTCCATCATGAGTCTTTTGGGATTGTCTTAGATCATTGCACTGCTGACAAGAGCTAAGTCTATCAAGGTCAGTCAGAGCACAATGTTGCTGTTACTGTATATAATGTTTTCCTGGTTTTGCTCAGTTCACTCAGCATTAGTTCATGTAACTCCAGATTTTTTCTGAAATCTGCCTCCTTATCACATTGTATAGCACAATAGTATTCTATTACATTCATATACCACAATTTGTTCAGCCATTCCCTAATTGATGGACATACCCTCAGTTTCCAATTCTTCGCCACCACAAAAAGACCTGCTATAAATATTTTTGTAAATGTGGATCCTTTCTCCATTTTTATGATCTCTTTAGGATACAGACCTAGTAGTGGTTTTGCTGGATCAAAGGATATGCACATTTTTATAGCCCTTTGGACATAATTCCAAATTGCTCTCCAGAATGGTTGGATGAGTTCACAACTCCACCAAAAATGCATTGGTGTTCCAATTTCCCCACATCGTCTCCAACATTTATCATTTTCCTATTTTGTCATGATTGCTAGTGAGATAGATGTGATGCTATAAATGGCTTTAGTTCCTTCCTGTCTTCTGAAAACTACCTGTTCATATCCTTTGACCATTTATCAACTGTAGAATGACTTGTATTCTTATAAATTTGACTCAATTCTCTTCTATGTATCTTAGAAATGAGGCCATTATCAGAGACACTGACTGTAAAAGTTTTTTCTTAGTATTCTGCTTCCCTTCTAATCTTGGGCACATTGGCTTTTACAAAAGTTGTTTAATTTAATGTAAGCAAAATGATCCATTTTGCATCTCATAGTGTTCGCTGTCTTTTGTTTGGTCATAAATTCTTCTGTTCTCCACATATCTGACAGGTAAACTATTCCATGCTCTCCTAATTTGCTTATAATAACACATTTAATGCATAAATAGTGTTGGGTAGCATTTTTTTCATCATGAGTCTTTTGGATTTGTCTTGGATAATTGTGTTGATCACATGAGCCAAGTCTTTTGTAGTTGATCAGTATTAAAACGTTGTTGTTATCTTGCACAGCTATATCCCAGTTCTCGCTTCACTTTGCATCAGTTCATAGAGGTTTTGCTATGTTTTTTTCCCCTGAAAATGCCCCTTCCCCATCATTTCTTATAGCAAAGTAGTACTCCATTACAGTCATATGCCAAAATTTGTTCAGCCATTTCCTCAAACGATTAGTATTTCTTCAATTTTCCAATTTTTTGCCACCACAAAAAAAGCTACTATAAATATTTTTGTATACCTAAGTCCTTTTCCTTTTTTCTTTGATCCCTTTGTGGTACAGACCAAGTAGTGGTATTGCTGAGTCAAAGAATACCCACCATTTTATAACCCTTTAAGCATAGCTACAAATTATTCTTCAGAATGTTTAGACTGGTTCACAACTCCACCAATAGTTTATTACTGTACCTGTTTTTTCTCATCCTCTCCAGCACTTGTCATTTCTGAGAGGTGTATGATGGTACCACAGAGTTGTTTTAATTTGCACTTCTCTAATCAGAAGTGACTTAGAACATTTTTTCACACAGCTACATATAACTTTGATTTCTTTTTCTGAAAATTGCCTGTTCATATCTTTTGACCATTTATCATTTGGGGAATTGCTGTCTTTTATATATATATATATTATATATGCATGTATATATATATATATATTTGACTCAGTTCCCTACATAGTTGAGAAATGAAGCCTTTATCGGAGAGACTTGCTATAATTTTTTTATATTACTTCATTATCTATGGTACCTTTTAGCAAAATGGGGTTTCCATGATTATCTCTTTAATTAGATATATTGTTTTTTGCTTTTGCTTTGTCTGAAATTATGATTGCTATCTCTACCTTTTTTTTCCACTGCAGCTAAAGCATATTTTTTCCCACTTTATTTTAACTCAGTGTGTATCTTTCTATTTCAAGTGTTATCTCCTGTAAACAACATATAGCTGGATTCTGGTTTCTAATCCATTCTACTATCTACTTTTGCTTTACGGGTGAGCTCATCCCATTCATAGCCACGGTTATGATGAATGTGTATTTCCCTCCATTCTATTTTCTTCTGTCTATCCTCTTTCTTGTCTATCTCATCCCTACCCAAAAATCTGTTTTGCTTCTAACTACTGCTTTCTTTAATCTGAACTCCCTTGTATCACCTCCCCCAATATCTCCTCTTCTTCCCCTTCTATTTTCCTATCGGGTAAAATAGATCTCTATACCCAGCTGAGGGTGTGTATGTATATTCTTCCCTCATTGAACTGATTCCAGTGAGAGTGAGATTCAAGTACTGCGTCTCCACCTATCTTCCCCTCCACTATAAAAGTTCTTCCTTGTGTGCTTCTTTTGTGTGAGAAAATTTTCCCCATTCTACTTCTACCTTCTCTCCTCCCAGTGTATCCCTCTTTCACACCCATTTTTTTAGATCATTCCAACATAATTGACTCAGATTCATGCCCTCTATGTAGACTCCTTCTAAATGATAAAATTCTTAGGACTTACATGTATCATCTTCCCAGTTAGGAATATAAAATATATGTATATATACATATATATATATATATACGTATATATATATATATATATACGTATATATATATATATATACGTATATATATATATATATAAAAGTTTAACTTTCTTGAGTCCCTTATGATTAATTTTTCATGTTTACCCTTTTATGCTTATCTTGAATCTTGTGTTTCAGTGTCAAATTTTCTATTCAGCTCTGGTCTTTTCATCAGAAATGTTTGAAAAGTCCTCTATGTCATTAAATACCTCTCCCTCTGAACATTTCTTTCTCTGATAGACACTCAGTTTTGCTGGGTAGGTTATTTTTGCTTGAAATCCTGGCTCCTTTTTCTTCCAGAATATCATATTGTAAGCTCTCCTCTTCTTGAACATGGAAACTGCTCAATTTTGTGTGATCCTGACTGTGGCTCCACAGTATTTGAGTTGTGTCTTTGCTTTAAATATTGTGTCCTTGACCCGAGAACTCTGGAATTTGGCTATAATATTTCTGGGAGTTCTCATTTGGGGATCTCTTTCAGGAGTTAATAGGTGGATTCTTTTTATTTCCACTTACTCTCTATATCTAAGATATTGGGGGCTACTTTTCTTTAATTTCTTGAATTATGACATCCAGTCTCTTTTTTTTAAGCATTGCTTTCAGATAGTACAATAATTCTTAAATTATCTCTCCTCATTCCATTTTCCAGGTCAGTTGTGTTTTTGATGAGATATTTTACGTTTTCCTCTATTGTTTCATTCTTTTGTTTTTGTTTTATTGTTTCTTGATTTTTCACAGAGACTTTAGCTTCCACTTGCCCAATTCTAATTTTTAAGGAATTATTTTCTTCAATGAGTTTTTCTACCTCTTTACCCAATTGATTAACCCTGCTTTCTAAAGAGTTCTTTTCTTCTGTGAATTTTTGTGCCTCTTATGTTTTATAAGGTGTTTGCTTCAGTATTTTTGGGGTGCCTCTTATACAAAGTCATTAATTCTCATTTCATAATTTTCTTGTATCACTTTCATTTCTTTTGCCTATTTTTACTCTACCACACTTATCTTTCTTCAGTTTGTCCAGAAAATCTTATTGGCCTTACTTTGAAGCCTTTCTTGAGACTTTGCTTGTAGTTATTTTCATGTTATCTTCTAAGCTCTGGTCATACAAATAAAACCAAAAGACAGTCCTTGCCCCAGGAAACTCACAATCTAAAAGGGGAGGGAACAATACATAAAAAAGAAGATGAAAAGGAAGGAAAGAGGAGATGAGAGGGGGAGGAAGAGTATCCTGTGCAAGGGATTATTGCAGGTGGGAAATGATGTGGTGTGTGCCCTGAGCCACCTTAAATGGGGGAAATATAGTAGGAACTCTCCAAAGTACACCCTCTACCCTCCCCAAATAGAGGAAGGGGTCTGGGGGTAGGGTTTTATTTAAAGGGCTATAGTGAGGAAGAAGGGATAAACTTTTTACTTTTCCTCATAGGATCAAAGATTTAGAGCTGAAAAGGCCCTTGGGGGTGATCCAAAGAAGAAACTGAGACAAAGTTAAGTGTCTTGCCCAAGTTCACAATTAGTGGATCTTCTAACCTCACATGGAACTCTTTTTTAGGGCACCATGCTGCTTCCCTAGGTTGAAGTTGCAGATGATGATTTCTATTCAGGATAAGGGAAAACTGCCTAACTTTGAACCATTCAAATATAGTCTTATGCTGTAGGAGTTGTCACTTAACCCTCTTTGCATCAGTATAAAATGAGCTGGAGAAGGAAATGGCAAACTACTCCAGTATCTTTGCCAAGAAAACCCCAGATGAAGTCATGAAGAGTTAGACACAATTAAAACAGCTGGAAATTGTTTCCCATCCCTGAGTGTCTTCAAACAATGCCTGACATAGTAAATGCTTAATAAATGTTTGTTGGAATGTGTATAGGGAATTTCTGCTCAGGTGCAGGTTGTACTAGAGGACCGCAGAGACCCCTTCTAGCAGTGAATCTATAACAGACACATGGGGAAGGTCACCAAGTAAAAATGCATCCCACTCAAATACTGTTCTGCAATGAAGAAGTCTCTTGGGCTCACTGAATCTCTCCTTCTAATGACAAACTCTTAGGTGGTAGGATAGGCCAACTTAAGAAGTTCAGTTCCCAATAAATACCTGAGCCTATTGTTACTCACAGTAACTTACTTCACTGATTCTGAAGTCAGTCACATCCAGATTCATCTGGGGGCAACCTGATATCCCCCTCCCCAAAGAGTAGGTTTATTTACTCTCTGGCCATAATGTCTCTAGCCCAGAACTCTAGGAAATCTCCTCAAGAATGGGAGGAATGAAACAAGCATTTGGTAAATGCCTTACTATTTTCCAGGAACCATCCTAAGTGCTTTATAAATATTATCTCTTCAATCTTCACAACAACCCTGGGAAAGAGGTGCTATCCTTATTCTGTAGTTGAGGAAACTGAGGCAGACAGAGGTTAAATGATTTGCCCAGGGTCCTACAGCTAGTAAGTGTCTGAGTTGAACTTGAGTCTTCCTGACTTCAGGCCCAGAGCTCTATCTTCTGTGTCACCTAGCCTAGTTTTGATTCACTTCTAGGGTTTTCCCTAAGAGATATTAATTAACAAAGTCCCTTATAGAAAGGGTATATCAGATATTGAACTGGTGTTTATTTCCTCCACCAAAAGAAATGCTTAAAAATTAAAGACTTATATATGCAGTCACAAGTACCTAAAATATAAAACTATAACCAACCAAAACTATTATACACTGGGAGGTAAAGACAATGTTGTGAAACTGTGCAACGTTCTCTTTTAGACCCACATATACAAAAATATTTATAGCGGCTCTTTTTGTGGTGGCAAAGAACTGGAAATCGAGATGATGCCCATCAACTGATGAATGGCTGAGTTGTAGCATACGAATGTAATGGAATACTATTGAGCTACAAGAAATGATGAGCAGGCAGACCAGAAATACTTGGAAAGACTTACATGAACTGATGCTGAGTGAAGTGAGAAGAACCAGGAGAACAATGTATACAGTAACAGCAACATTGTGTTATGACCAACTTTGTTAGACTTAGCTTGGTTCAACATTACAATGATCTAAGACAATTCCAAAAGACTCCTGACAGAAAGCTATCCATATTTAGAGAAAGAACTGTGGAATCTGAATGCAGATTGAAGCCTATTATTTTCTCTCTTTTTTATTTTTTTGTGTTTTTCTTTCTTGTGGTTTTTCCCTTTTGTTCTGATTCTTCTTTCATAACATGACAAACGTGGAAATGCATTTAGTATGATGGTATGTGTATATAGTCTGTATCAGATTGCTTGCCTTCCTTGGGGAAGGAGAGAGAAAAAAAATTGGAACTCAAAATCTTATAAAAGTGAATATTGAAAAATGAATTCATTAATTAAAAAGATATTTCCCTTTTACCTCATACCTGCCTGCCTGAACAAGTCAGAAGATCAAGATTTCCCATCTAGTCAAGGCATGCCTTGGGTTTTCTTAGTCCTTTCAGTTGTAGGCTCTTGCTGCAGATTCCAGATCAAGGAATCCAGATACTCTTGAATTCATGGCTAGTTGTTTAGACTACAAGCATCTATCTCATGAGCTTGCCATTTGCTGGTTATAGATTTTCACTGAGGCAAGAAACAAAAAGTCAAAAAGATCACCTGGGATTTAGAGGATAATGAAGTAGTAGGAGAGGGAAATAAGGTGACTACCACAAATGGTTACTGAGGATGTAGGATCATGAGATTTACTTTTGGAATCATCTATCAAGAGTTCTAATCTAATGATTAGATCAACTCCAATGAGCTTTTTTTTTTTTTTTTGCATTTTGATAACTGTTTCAATAGAACTGGTTTCTTTTGTATTTCTAAGTGTTTTATTTGTACATTCATAAACTTTATTTTGAGTAAGAGGTTCATAGACTTCACAAGTCAGCCGAAAGGGCCATGATGCGGAAGAGATTAAGCTCCCTTGATTTAAGTTTTACTCCTCATTCTTCAGATAAAGAAACAGGAGGCTATAGCAGGGAAGTGAGTTAACCCAAGATTACACACAGTAGCAGAACAAGGGTTTGAACATATATATCTTCATTTTCAAAGTCCAGAACTCCTATATTCTAGACCAGCACTTTTCAAACTTTTTTTTTTTATCTTGGGGCCCCTTTACTCTCTTACAAACTATTAAAGACCTCCAAAAGGACTTTTGTGTTATGTGGATTGTATCTATTAAGATTGTTGTGTGCTATTCAATTGTGTCTGACCCTTCATGACTCCGTTTAGGGTTTTCTTAGCAAAGATCCTGGAGTGATTTGCCATGTCCTTCTCCAGCTCATTGTACAGATGAGGAAACTGAGGCAAGCAGGGCTTAGTGACTGGCCCAGGGTCACACAGTGTCTGAGGCCAGATTTAAATTCAGGGTCTTCTGACTCCAGGACCAGCACTCTATCTACTGTGCCATCTAGAAATTCAAATGTTTTATCATTATTTATGAAAATATTTTGACTTCCTGCACCTCTATGAAAGCAAGTCGTGGGGACCCTGAATGAAGGATAAGTCTTTAATAACTCAAATGGAAAATGGATAAAACCACCTCTTGTTATGCAGTAGGCTCTATGGGAAAGAAAAAAACCCAGTAACTAATTATATAATGATTTGTATAATCAATCAAATGAACATCTACGAAGTGCCTACTATGTACCAAGCAGTGTAGTAGGGATACAAAAAGGTGGTAAAAGGCTGTTCCTGTTCTCAAGGAGTTTACAATCTAATTACCATTAGTTACAGTCTAATCCAAATACACAGAATGTTATGGCAGATAAGGGGTACAAATTATTCCAGGAGTGGGGAGAGACTAGGTCTCAAACTTGTGGGTGAGTTAGGGGAATGTCTACCCCAGGCATGTGAAATCATCCGCCTTTGGAATTTTTTTCCAGTAGTCATGAAGAATACTGAAGCAAGAGTTTGGAGCACTTAGTGCTAGGTCAGGCTGCATCAAAGACACCAAGGTCATCAACAACATCCTGGACTGGCCCCGGGTGACTTGACTTGTGCTTGCCCCTGGACTTTGGAATAGAGAGTGAGGCTGATGACTGTACAACTTGGCCTCACTTAAATCCAATTCATGAACCTCTGATGTCACTGGTCTTTTTTGAAAATAAAGGCCCAACAACAATACCACTTAAAAACATACTTCCTCAGCAGAGTCAAGGAAGTGATCACAAATGGATAGCTGCATAGAGTAGAACACAGAGCATTGTACTAAGAGTTAGAAGACTTGACTTTTAGACTTAATCTACTTCTCAGCCTCAGTTTTCTTATCTGTATAAAGAGGTGTTTAGACTAGATGTCCCTTCCAGCTTTAATACCTGTGTTCTAAATGAAGTATTTAAAAAGAATGAGTGAGAGGCAAAGATTCATCAGTATCAGTAAATGTGGACCTAGTTACGTCTAGTTTTTAACATGGAGGCTATAGATTCAGAAATAAGTGGTTGATACAGATTTTTCTTTCTGTGTGAACTGGCTGTATTTGGAGGATGAATCAAGTAATGAAGACAGAATTTATTTCACGATACATAGAAATGAACTAAGGTTATTCAAAAAATAATTACACAGTCCAGTAGGCCCTTGGGAAATATTCATTTAAAAAAATTTTAAACTGTCTTGAAGTATTATTTTTATTAAAAATCAGTGGTTTTATATGGTACTAGAAATGTTAGCTTTAGCAATAAGAGAAGAAAAAGAAATTGAAGGAATTGGAATAGGCAAATAAGAAAGTAAGTTATCACTCTTTGCAGATGATATACTTAGAGAATCCCAGAGAATCAAGTAAAAAACTACTTGAAATAATAAACAACTTTGGCAAAGTTGCAGGATACAAAACAGACCCACATAAGTCATCTGTGTTTCTATATATTACTAACAAAGTGCAACAGCAGGAGAAAGAAAGAGAACTCTCATTTAAAGCTATGATAGATACTATAAAATATCTGGGAATCAGCCTGCCAAAACAAACCCAAGGACTATATGAACAAAACACTTTTTGCACAAATAAAGTCAGATCTAATTAAGTGGAAAAACAACAGTTGCTCAAACTAATATAATAAAAATGACAATTCTACCTAAATTAATTTACTTATTCAGTGCCATCCCAATCAAACTACCAGATAATTACTTTCTAAAGCTAGAAAAAATATCAGAATTGATCTAGAAGAACAAAAGATCCAGAATATCAAGGAAACTAATGAAAAGAAACACTAGGGAAGATGGCCTAACCCTACCAGATCTCAAATTGTACTATAAAGCAACAATCATTGAAACCACTTGGTACTGGCTAAGAAATAGAGGGGTAGACCAGTGGAATAAATATGCTAGTAACTCAAGACACAGTAGTCAGTGGATATAGCAATCTACTGTTTGATACACTGAAGTACCCCAGCTTCTGGGATAAGAAATCACAGTTTGACAAAAACTGCTGAGAAAACTGGATAATGGTGTGGTAGAAACTGGGTAGAAACCAACACAAGAATAAAGTCCAAATGGATACATGATCTAGGTATGAAGATTGATACTATAAACAAATTAGGGGAGCAAGGAATAGTGTGTATTTGTCAGATTTATGGAGAATGGAGAAATTTTTGACCAAAAGATAAAGAACATTATGAAGTGCAAAATGGATAATTTTGATTACATTAAATTGAAAAGTTCTTGCATAAACCCAATGCAACCAAGATTAGGAGGGAAGCAGAAAACTGGGAAAGAATTTTTGCAACTAGTATCTGTGATAAAGGCCTTATTTCTAAAATATATAGAGAACTGAGCCAAATGTACAAGAATACAAGTCATTCCCCAGTTGATAAATGGTCAAAGGACATGAACAGGCTATTTTCAGAGGAAGAAATTAAAGCTATCTATAGTCTTATGAAAAAATGCTCTAAATCACTACTGATTGGAGAGATGCAAATCAAAACAACTCTGTGGTACCATATCATACCTATGAGATTGGCTAACAGGACAAAACAGGAAGACAATAAATGTTGGAGAAGATGTGGGAGAGTTGGAACACTAATTCATTGTTGGTGGAGGTGTGAGCTGATCCAACCATTCTGGAGAGCAATTTGGAATTATGCCCAAAGGGCTACAAAAATGTGCATACCCTTTGACCCAGAAATATCACTTCTAGGATTATATCCCCAAGAGATCATAAAAATGGGAAAGGGTTCCACATGTACAAAAATATTTATAGCAGCTCTCTTTGTGGTGGCTAAGAACTGGAAATTAACGGGATGCCCATCCATTAGGGAATGACTGAACAAGTTGTAGTATATGAATGTAATGGAATACTATTGTGCTATAAGAAATGATGAAAAGGAAGACTTGAGAGAGACCTGGAAGGACTTACATAAACTGATGCTGAGTGAAAGAAGTGAACCAGGAGAACTTTGTACACAGTAACAACCATAGTGTGTGAGGAATTTTTCTGGTAGACTTAGCCCTTCACAGCAATGCAAGGACCTAAAAAATTCTCAATGGACTCTTGAGGCAAAATGCCTTCCACATCCAGAGAAAGAAGTATAGAATTGGATCACAGAATGAAGCAGACTATATTCTCCTGTGTTTTGTGTTTTTTTCCCATGATTTCTCTCATTCATTTTAATTTTTCTATGCAACAGGACTAAGATGAAAATATATTTAATAAAAATAAAATGGGTGTGTAGAACCTATTTAAGATGGCATGCTGTCTCAGGGGGAAGGAGAGAGAATAGAAGGGGGAGGGAGGGGGAGAAAATCTAAGATTTATGGAAGTGATTGTAGAAAACTAAAACCAAATTAATTTTTAAAAAATCAGTGGCTTTTGAGGTGGAAGGCATTATTGAGATCATTTATCTGATCTTTTCATTTTGCAGATAAGGAAACTGAGGCCCAGAAGGATTAATTAATTTACCTAACATCACAAAGGTAAAAAATAACAGAGCCAGAATGCAAACTCAAGTTTCCTGACATCAAATCCAGGGTTCTTTCTATTCCATAATGCTGACTCATCCCCTTCTTCCACAAACTATCTTTTATATTTCTACATAATATTTTATCCCCTAGAATAACTTCATTGAGATTATGTAGTACCCCTTTTGGCTACCTCTCCAGCTCAGCAGTCACAAGTTTATAGTTTGGATTCTTAGGGGGGCAGCTAGTGAGGTTCCAGGTTACTCTAGGGAGTCTGTACTTTTAAAACTAGGTGCTCAGTAGATAGAGTGCCAAGCCTGGAGTTAGGAAGACTCAGCTTCCTGAGTTCACTTCTGGCCTCAGACACTTATTAGCTCTGTGACTCTGGGCATGTCACTTAGTCTCATTAGCCTTAGTTTCCTTATCTGTCAACTGAGCTGGAGAAGGAAATGGAGAACCATTCCAGTATGTTTGCCAAGAAAACCCCAAATGGGGTCACAAAGACTCAGACACAACTGAACAACAAAAACCACCACTGTGGGAAGAGTGGACACAGAGTTGAAGTCTATGGGTAGTAACATAGATGGCCAAGCCATCTCACTCCCCCAGTGCTACAGGGCCCTATTGTCCTTATTCTTTTCCTGTTGTCTTCATATTGTTTCCCTCCTGGATGCAGCATTTTTGCTGGGCAGGTCGCTTGGTAGAGATCCCTGGTTCCTTATCTCTCTTCGGTTTGACTCTTGACTATCAGGGCTAATTCTTTCTAGAACTAGAGTCATCTGTCTTCTCTGGTGCCATGTTCTGTGAAACTGCTTCACATCCCCTAACTATTTCTGCTCCAGTTGGAGGTGGTATCTCTTACTGGGTAAATAATTCTGCTACAAGTGGTTGACCCTCCCTGATAGAGGAGAGGAGTTGAAGAGTGAAATCTTCTCCCTAATCCTCCCTCATAGAAGTATAGGGGCCATACTTCACAAAGCACCACCCCATCCCCCAATACTTTGACTGTTACAGGACTGGAAGTCTTAATTTTTTAAAGGTCATTTAAGAATGTCTTTGGGGCAGCTAGGTGGTGCATTGACCTTCTGATTCTATAACATCAAGGCAGTTTTCCTTGATTATTTCATGGAAAATAATGTCTAGGCTCTTTTTTTGATCATGGCTTTCAGGTAGTCCCATAATTTTTAAATTATCTCTCCTGGATCTATTTTCCAGGTCAGTTGTTTTTCCAATGAGTTGTTTCACATTATCTTCTATTTTTTTCAAATTTTTGGTTTTGTTTACTAACTGCTTGGTTTAACTCATAGGCATTCATTTCCCTGAACTCAATTCTCTCTTTCAATGAATTATTTTATTCAGTGAGCTTTTGAACCTTCTCCATTTGGCTGATTCTGCCTTTTAAAACCTCCTTCTCCTCATTGGCTTTTTGGACCTCTTTTTCCAATTGAGTTAGCCTCTTTTTAAAGCTGTTATTTTCTTCAGCATTTTTTTGGTTTTCCTTTAGTAAGCTGATAACTTGTTTTTTAAGGTCTTCTATTGCTAAGCCCATTTTAAATTCCCGTTGGAGGCAGAGGCCTTGACTTCCTCTGACAGTATGCCTTGTTCTTCCTCATCCAAAAGGGTTCCCCTGTTCCCCTAGAAATTAACCTTCTATGGTCTTATTTTTTTTCCCTTTTCTGGACATTTTCCCAGCCAGTTACTTGACTTCTGAGTTTCTTCTCCACAACTACCTTGCCTCCAGTTATGCCCAGCCAGCACTTGGGGGCTGAGATTCAAATGCTGCTCCCAAGCCTTAGGGGCTTTTGGTGGGGCTGGGGCTGCTATTCAATGTGAGATTTAGTTCAGCTGCTCAAGTTGGGGTAGGGTCACCATGTGGAGCTCAGTTCCCTCAGGGATTTTCTGATGAGATGGGTGGTGCATTGGGTAGAATGCTGACCCTGGCATCAGGAAGACTCATCTTCCTGAGTTCAAATTTGACCTCAGATACTTACCAACTGAGAGACCCTGGGCTAATCATTTCACTCTATTTGCAATATAATTGAGATATTGAATTTTTTTTTAAAAATTCTTTTTTCTAATACTATACTTATGTTTTATTCATGTTATAAAATAAAGGAATAAAAGCATATTTTGTTTTTATAAAGTTATTTTTAGTTTTCAACATTCACTTCCATAAGATTTGGAGTTTGAAATTTTTTCCTCCTTCCTTCCCTCCTACCTCCTCAAGACAGCATGCAATCTGATATAGACTCAACATTATACATTCATATTAAACATTTTCACATTAGTCATGTTGTAAAGAAGAATTAGAACCAATAGGAGAAACCAGTAGAAAGAAGAAACAGAACAAAACAAAAAAAGGAGAGCAAATCATATGCTTTGATCTGCATTCAGACTCCACAATTCTTTCTCTGGACAGCATTTTCCATGTTGAATCTTTTGGAGTTGACTTAGATCCTTGCATTGCTGAGAAGAGCTAAGTCTATCAAAGTTAGCTATTACATGATGTTGCTGTTACTGTGATCAATGTTCTTCTGCTTCTGCTCACTTCACTAAGCATCAGCTTGTGCAAGTCTTTCCAGGTTTTTCTGAAATCTACCTGCTCATCATTTCTTATAGCACAACAGTATTCCATTACATTCATATACTACAACTTGTTCAGCCATTCCCTGATTGCCCTGATTGATGGGTCTCCCCTTGATTCCCAGTTCATGGCCACCACAAAAAGAGTTGCTATAAATATTTTTATAAATGTAGGTCCTTTTCCCATTGTTATGATCTCTTTGGGAAACAGTCCTAGTAGTGATATTGCTGGATCAAAGGGTATGCACATTTTTATAACCCTTTGAGCATAGTTCCAAATGGCTCTCCAGAATGGTTGGATCAGCTCATAACTCCACCAACAATGCATTAGTGTTCCCATTCTCCCACATCTTCTCCAACATTTATCATTTTCCTGTTTTGTCATGTTAGCCAATCTAATAGATATGATGTCATATCTCAGAGTTTTTTGGATGTGCATTTCTCTAATCAATAGTGATTTAGAACATTTTTTTCATTTGGCTATCGATAGCTTTAATTTCTTCCTTTGAAAACTGCCTGTTTATATCCTTTGACCTTTTGTCAATTGAGGAATTGCTTGGATTCTTATAAATTTGACTCGGTTCTCTCTATATTTTAGAAACGAGGCCTTTCTCTGAGACACTGGCAGTACAAATTATTTCTTAGCCTTCTGCTTCTCTTCTAATCTTGGTTACATTGGCCTGGTGTGTGCAAAAACTGTTTAATGTAATCAAAATGATTCATGTTGCATTTCATGATGTTCTCTATGTCTTGTTTGATCATAAATCCTTCCCTTCCCCATTCTTTGGGGAAAAAAAGAATGAAAGAAAATCCCAAATAGGATCATGAAGAGTAAGACACAACTGAAAACAACTCAACAAGTTGCTGAGTTTGAGTGCAGCATCCCAATGCAAAATATTCTAATTCAATTAAGGAAACTTTTTTCATACTTTGCAAAGGGATGAAAGATCACAGATGTCTTTATACTCTTTAACATATCAATACTTCCTTAACTCTGTTTTCTGGTTCATACTTTCTTGTGATAAAATTAATTGCAAAAGACACCTGGACTCACTGATCAAAAAGGAAAAACTATTTCCCTTTGTTGGGAACTGTTTTTCAAAAATTCCTTGCGCTTTTCTGTGAGAATCATTATAAGGCCGTTCATAGGAAAGACATTGCTTTGTTGTAGGTAAAAAGGTAGTTTCCCTTTTAAATGTTCATTTTTTGAAATGTACATCATGAGGAGTAGATAAAGAACAATTAGACTCCACTGTGAAAATGAATGAGTGGCTTAGAGAAACTGACATTTGATTTGACACAGAAAGATATTTAATTCAAATCTGGAAAGTGAAGAAAATATTTCTGATGGCTGCTTAAAATGATAGATCTGATTATAGCTATAGCTAAACCAAGCAAATCTCTTTCTGGTAATTCTTGTCTTATTCACCGAGTTAAATTACGTTGTCTTTTAATTTTTAAACTACAGCAGTTTCTCTTTTTATTATTTAACTTATTAGATTTATTATTTATTATTTAACTTTATTAGATTGAGTGATTTATTATTTTAATTTTATTAGATTGAGTGAGTAAAACTGGAGGAGGGATTATTTATGTAATATGTTTTAGGATTTCTGAACCTCGGGAAAAATTGCGACTGTATCTAGAGTGATTTTCCTAAAGCATAGCTGTAACTCTTTTCTGCTCCCTTTTATCCCTAGGATCCAATATAAGCTCCTCTAGTATTAAAAGCTCTTCAATGGCAGCTAGGTGACTCAGTGGATAGAGCATTAGGCCTACAGTCAGAAGGACCTGAGTTCAAATCCAGACCCAGACACTTACTAGCTCTGTGGCTCTTGGCCAGTCACTTAACCTTGTTTGCCTCAATTCCTCATCTGTAAAACGAGCTGGAGAAGGAAATGGCAGACCATAGCAGTGTCTTTGCCATGAAAACTCCAAATGGGATCACAAAGAGTCAGACATGATTAATTGAATAAATAATAATGTAGCCTATTAAAATCGTTTTTTTAAAAAAAGTTCACAACCTGCCCCTTTCCTATTTTTTTCAGTCTGAATATCCCTGATTCCCCTCCATATACTCTGAAATCCAACCCTACAGTCTTACTTGCTGTTCTGCACAACCAACTGTCCATCTCCAATCTCCATGCCTGGAATGCACACTTTCTTAGCTCTGATCCTCCAAATTAATCCTCTGGTTATTTTCGAGATTCATTTCAACCTTCCACTTGAAACCTTTGCTAATTCCTCTCAGCTGCTACTTCATTTCTTTCCAAAACTAGTTTGGAATAGTTTTGCATATGCTCTATATACCCATTAGAATATGAATTTCTCCAAAGCAGAGAGCATCACATTTGTCTTTGTATCCAAGGTGGATATAGTGTTTGGAATGTAATAGGTTTCTTAATAAGTGTTTGTTGAATGGTTGCATGAGATCATACACTTGGTAGAAGTCAGAGGTCCTAAACCTGATTCTCTTAAAAGTGAAAGGCTTTTATCTCTTGACACCTCTCTACCGTGGCTCAGAGCTATGATTCTTTGGGCTCTACCCATGAGCTCTCATTTCTTCAATTTCCTACCATTTTATGGAGATCTCAGATAAGGCTAGTAGATCCTGGGGCCACATCTTCAAAAAGCCTCTGGGTTTAGAAGTTTTTTGGAAATTGAACTCTGTCACTGCAGCTGCTCCTCAGGGGCACATCTGGAGGCAAGAGAGAGATTAAACGGCATCCTTCCTGTCTCTGGTGCCATCCTCAGCACTCTTAATAATTAAATCTAAGATAGCTTTAGTAGGATTTCAGGAGCATGAATTAGATATTTTTGCTTAAAATTTTTATCTCCCTCACCTGCTCACTATTGTTGGAAATCCCTTTAATGAAAACCAAAGCCATTTAGAGAGAGAGAGACAGATAGACAGACACACACAAGTATATACAGATGGGTTGGGGGGAGGAGAGAAAACAGAGGGGAAGAGAGGAAGAAGGCTTAAAATGCAAATATAGCTGAGAGAATAATTCTTTCTCATTATTTCTGCAGCATAGTTCCCTGATTAGCTGGTATCACTCATTTGTTTCTCCTGCTGTCTTTCTGAATATTTTCTATATAGAAGTGACACATGTGTGTTGCATCTCTAAGCCCTTAGGTTAATATGTGCAGATAAACATTTACAAGCATAAATTACATAATTACATTTATCAGGAGATAATTAATCACAGAACTAAATTTTTGTTTATAGATGTGGCTATTTGCATCTCTGGTAAAGTTAGGTACATTTAAAGGACATTTTTTTGCTGCATCCATATTTGAGAATCTGGTCCTTTTATAAGCACATCACAAAATGTATGTATGTGTGAAGTGTGAATGAATTTGCTTTTATATACATTTTTCAAGGCACACATCCAGAATCCAACCAGGTCAGTTTGTTTCATTCGTGTTAAAAACTAGAAGCATTTCAAATCTGTCTCTGTCTCTGTCTGTCTCTGTCTGTCTGTCTGTCTCTCTCTCACATTGGCACACCTGGAGTTCCCACAGATGTTTGGCTACCATATAGCTTTGATTCAAACTGTTGCAGAGTCCTAGGGGTACTTCTGTTGTGACTGGGATGCATTCCCATTACTTGCCACTGTTGCTTATGACCTTCCATGGTTCCCATTTATATAAACTCAGTCATCATTACATCATTAACTCTTAAACACAAAAACATTTCATTAATAGTGAGGCAAAAGCAAAAATAATTGTAACATTAAAGTAACTCAATATAAACCAAAAGAAAGAATGACTATTATATCAGATTATCCATAAAGCTGGGTCACACTCTCCCACCAATGTCTGTGTGGGCAAAATGGGCCCACACTTTTATAAGTTTATGAGAGGCACACGAGTGAGGACATTGTATGTGTTCACATAACTTACAACTTTGACTATAGTATTCAGAGTCCTTGCTTTCCTCAGGAACCATTTGAAGCCCCATACAAAGCCACTTCACTGTTCTCTCATCCCTTTTTGATTCTAAATGTTCTGCTGTTGGACAAATCCATTCCCTTTCCAATTTATGAAAAAGCGATAAACTACAAGGGCACTGAGAAAGTGTCATGCTATTTTAGTGGCAAGCAGTTACTTAAGCTAAACAAACGAACAAAAAAACGACAAGGGATTTCCTTAGCTTGGCTTTCTGGAAAATTCAGATCAGTCAGGTCATTTCTTCCTTCAAAGATTCTGCATCATCTAATCAGCTTTCAATATCTTGTTACCACAAAATAGAACTCAAAACAAAACTCCTCAGTTTCACTCTGTGCAATGTAAACAAGCCCAATAAACTCTTCACTTAACACAACAATTTGCTTTGTCCAATCACATAAGAAAGCAATTACAAAACTCCTCTCTCTATTCTCTGCTGTTGCTTCTCAAATCTGAGAGGGGGAAGTAGAGAGCAAGCAGGTGACTCTGAGCTAGTGTTGAAGGACAACAGCTTAAATTGCAACAGCGTTCAGTTCTCTTCCAATCACAAGGCTCCCAACCTTTTCTTCAGTCAATCTACCAAGCAATATCTCTCTAACAATCATCAGCTAAAGCTTTCCTGAGAGGGGACTGCTCCTACAGGCATCCTGTAAACTCTCCTACTGAATTCATTACTTTTAATAGCTCAAATCAGAGTCTCTTGATGGTCAGTGACTCATTTTTCCCTTCAGAGATAAAACTCATGGAACTCAACCTTCTGTTGGTATGAAACTAAGGACCATCATGTAATTTTCCCATATTTTTCAAAAAGTTATTTTTTACACCATTATGTGAGTTTTAACTTCTCAAATTCTAAAATCAGTCATATACTAAAGAGTGGGACCATCAATCCCTGTAACCTTAGTTTATTTCTCTGTCCTCAAACAGGTACCCTCATTTCATTAATCTGAAAGACCGTTTTCTACCTTGTCCTTTTTACTGTGTCTCCTCACATTTTGACAGAAAAACTGTTACTTCACACATGAATTAGCATTTTTGTTCACAAAAGTTTTTTCCTCTTTCAGTAATGAAATGTATACATTTCGTTCATAAATCTTCCAAAAGTTGCTTACCTCCCCTCCTCTTACACAAAGTTTTATTTTCTGCCATTTCAGCAAACGGCTCTCTTACACAAGAAAGTAACAGTACTTTATTGCTGTAAAATGCGCTATTTAAAGATGGTTGTTTTTTAAATATGCCTCTTATGCTGAAGAATTTTGAGTCCATGAGTATAGCTTTATTATCTGTCCCTTGCTTTATGAAAGAAATACAGTCTAAAAAAGCTGTAAATTAAATTTCTCTAAAATGAATCAGATTTTTACATTAGTTTACATTTTAAAATAGAGAGATATAGGGGAAAAAATTTCAATAGACTGTGATGAGAAGTTTTGGTCTAATAGAAGTTAGTGTCCCTGCATTACTGTCTTACCTATAATAATTAGATCCTGATGCCCCCTAATTGGGGCCAGCTAGGTGGGGCATCATTCCTGGAGTCAGGAGTACCTGAGTTCAAATGTGACCTCAAGCACTTGCTAGCAGTGTGATCCTGGGCAAGTCACTTAAATCTGTTTGTCTCAGTTCCTTACCTGTAAAATGAGGTGGAGAAGGAAATGGCAAACCACTCTAGTATCTTTGCTAGGAAAACCCCAACTGAACAACAAAAAATAGCTACTGATTGTTCCATTCTGCCTTTGCCTGTTGGGTATTATAATTGAAGCCCTTTCTTAAGAGTTAATGTTTCCTTTGCACTCTTTCAGTATTGCTAAGTTTTCAAAACCACTATACCTTTGGAATCTGATCAGCTGGCTGATCCTCTATCTCTGTCCTCAGCTCTTGTAACTATGGTGCCCTCGTTCTTTTGCCCAAGTGTTTCCTCTGCTAAATAGAACTCTACTGTGAAAACATTCAAAACTAACAGATGTGTTTGCTAAGACCTGATGTAGCATAACCCTAAAGTATGTGTAATCTTTACATTTTAGACTTCACTTATGTCTAAATAATTAGGTCATCACTGTCTCAACGTTGCAAGCTTGAAATTCTTTTTTCTCCCTTAAGTCTCTACTTTGTTACTTGATTCAGAGTGAAAATTTAAGACATTTTTATCATTTTAAATAAGTTAGAAATAATTTGAAGGACCCTGATGAAGACTTGGATCTCTTTTGGGTTCACCCAATTTGCAGCTTTGGAAGTAAATGGAGGAGATTCTCTTTTGAATAGTGTTTGGTGTTTCCTGGCTCCTTCTGGATTGTCTGCTATATCTCCTTGAAGAGAATGCTAAATCTTGTACTCCTTCCCAGGTTTTCAGTGTTAGCCCCATTCCTGTTGTTTCCTCCTGTTATTATAAAACCTTTAATCTAGAGAAGATGTGTAGAAGTAGGGATGACTTTGAATTCAGTTAGTCCCACTTATTTAACTAGAAGAGTTCCTTGTTTTGTTGTTCATCATGTCTGACCTCATTTGGAGTGTTCTTGGCAAAGGTACTGGAGCAGCTTGCCATTTCCCTCTCTAGTTATTTTGTAGATGAGGAAACTGAGGCAAAGAGAGTGAAGTGACTTGCCCAGGGTCACACAATTATTAAGTGTTTGAGGCCAGATTTGGACTTACAAAGATGATTCTTCCTGACTTCAGGCTTGGCACTCTACCCACCACACCACCTGGTTGTCCCACACATTCTAGAATATACCAAATATAACTTGACTAAACTCTTGTAATACTACCTAGCTGCCCTATAGGGAGGGACCATTAGTGAAAACAATGATAATTTTCGCTAACTGTCCACAGAAGTGAGTGTGTGTGTGTGTGTGTGTGTGTGTGTGTACTTGTAGAGGAAGGAGAGATCAATTTGAATGAGTATAATTTCCATTATATAGGACCAACCAAAATTCTTAGTGCTATTTTAAACTTTAATACCTTTAAACTGCACTAAGATTTTTGGGACACCTTGTATTTATAAATAAATAGTGTTATTATTTTTGAGTATCTTTTGGGGGGGATTGGAGAGTAGAAAAAATTCACCTGTGATTTCACTTGATGGAAAGAATTTCTGGTGATTACATTTCAATAACCCATGTAGACTAATGACTGTTTTACTATTGATAGTGTTAGAAAGTTGTCTGGAAAACAGACAACTTATCTTGAAGTAGAAACTTTTCCAAGGTCACAGAGCCAGTATGTGTCAGAGCAGGTATTCGAACCCAGATCTTCCACACTCCAAGGCTGACCAGTTATCCTCATGCCATTCAGTTGACTCATCCCAGTCAATCAATAAACATTTATTAACACCTACTTTATATCAGGCGTTGTGCTAAGCTCTGGGATACAAAATGTAGCAAATCTGTAGTAAGAGTGTGTTCAAACTTGAAGTGGTCATTACAAAGCATTCCTGCCACAAAGTTCATTTCTGGGTATTGAATGGCTGGTAGAAAAACGGTCTCTTTGCTTGCAGGAAACAGTATTTTTGTAGCAGGACTGAGTCAAGTAGATAGCTTCTCAGAAGTATTCTATCTCATTGGACTCAGTTCACTTTAGATTCCTATTGATGGACCTCTGGGTGCTCACCTGACCTTTCAAAGTTCATAAGGTTGTAGCTTGGTTTGTTCCACCTTTGATACACAGGGAAAAATAAATACAAAGACAGAAGAAGCAGAAACGCCATGTGTTCTTAACAACATGGCCACCAGATTGAAGAGGAACTTAACAGCATTTCTTCCTCCAACCTTAAATGTCCCTAAGCTATTGCAAGAGCTTTCATCTGTTCATGCCTTTTGTATGCACACTCGGTTCTGATTCAGTAGCCAACTAGAAGGTTTTTCATCACATACTGGAAGCCAAACAAGAAACAGCCTCAGCATACTTGTTCATGCTTAGAAGTGGACAGCAGGACCCTTCAACTCTGCCTCGCTAGATATAGATAGGCTCACCATCCTGCATATGCAGCCGATAGAAAACACTGTGCATACTCCAAGGACTGGGCCCTCAATGACCAGTCTTCCTGTTATAAATATATTAAAATGACAGAGCACAAATCCCTTTTCACAGAATCTCAGAGCTGGATATAGTCCCAGAGGCCATCTGGTTCAATTCATATCTGAAGCATGAATCCCAAGCAAGTGGCCATCCAGCCTTTGCTCCAGTGAGGGGAAACTACTCTCTCTTGAAGAAGACCATTTCACTTCTGAATAGCTCTAATTATAATGAAGGTTTTGTTTTTTGGTTTTAATTTCCTAAGAGTAAACCTAAATCCACTTCTTTGCAACTTTTACCAACCTATTTCTGCCTTCAACAGCAGAACAAGCACAATCCCTCTTCTAGGAGACAACTCTGCAAATATTTAAACACGGTTATTATATTCCCCCTAAGTCTTCTCTAGTCGCTTCAGGTGACCCTCATGTAGTATGATCTGGATGTCCTTATTTATCCTGGTCACTCTCCTTTCCAGGAAACTCTCCGATTATCCATGTCTTTCCATCTTCTGGAATTCCAGAGTCATTGTGGCTTAGAGTATTCAGTCCTGGACTCTTAGAAGGAGAAAGATCCACTTGGGCTTCTGGATTTCTGCATTTGAGTATATCTTCATAATATACAATGCCCTTCTACTACCCCTGTCCTTTCACTTCGCATATCCTGTTCCCACTGCCAATATTTATGTTATGTGACACTTAAGCTACCTGAGCCTCAGTTTCCCTCATTTGTTAATAATTGGAAAAAAGAAAACCTGTAGTACCTGTCACATAGAGGTTTTGTGAATCAGACAAAATAATACCATCTGAAACTAGACTTTATGCTAATGCATGTAGCAATCTATTCCTATAATAACTCCTCCCTCCCCTCCCCTGGACCCTCAGCATGCTACTGATTTGTTACCTTATTTTTTAAGTTTGATACCTTACTAATTCTTTTTCTTATTGACCTCAAAGTCAATCAAAGTCTATATTACATCATAAATTACTAAAATTCAAAGTCTTTCTCACTAATATGTTAGTTCAGTTTCCTAGTCTTCTCTTAAATTATCTGTTTTCTTTTACTTTCAATCCTGAATTTATAGGTTTAGTTACCATTACTATGACAGGCTATATAATTTATTAACAATGACAAATAATACAGCCACATAAATATTTAAACAATGAATTAGCAGTGACCAAGGTCACAACCATAAAATGAACAACTTTTCAAACCAAGGACTCAAGAAATAGAAGATTCCTTAAATGTGTTATCAACAAAGTTATCTCTGTGATCTGGGAAGACCTGGAAAAGCAGTTACTTAGTGGACTTCTCATCCATCACTAACTACAAGCTCTTCTGACACACCGGAGTCACGGTTTAGGAGATTGGTTCTCTTCAGAATGTTACTCAATTCCTTTCAGAGTGAGCATTACTCTCATCTCCCCTCAGAAATGTCAGTTAACTGCTTTTCTTCACAGAATAAGATTTAACTCAGTTTAGTTCTCACAAGGAATGAAAGATAGTTTAGCTTACTCTCCTTCAGGAATTCTCCTCAATATCTTCGTGGAGTGGCAATTAAAATCTCAAAGACAACACTCAACTATCTGAGTCTCTCTAAGACTCTCCAGTGGCATTTAACTGTCAATGTCAAAATAACAGTCCTGCTAATCTTCTCTCAGTGGCTTATCACAGACTAAGCAAGTCATCATAGTTAACTTTCAATCTCCAAGATTCCCTTCCCTCTCCAAGGTAAAGTATCTGGGTGAGGGAGGGGCTATGGAAATGGGTTACATTTGTAAAATGCCATGCAAATTTTAGAGCATCCCAGAAATATCAGTTATAATTTATATGCCATAATTTTGAGACTCTTCAGCACCATAATCACCTTGGATTTCCTCCAGTTTTTTGATATCCTTCCTCAAATGTGACAATCAGAACTGAACAGAATATTCCAGATGTGTTCTTACCAAGATGTAGTACAACAGGACTATTACCTCCATATTTTTGTACACAATTCTTTCATTCATTGCTAAGGTTACATTAGCTTTCTGGGCAACTCTATTATGCTGCTAGTTTATATCACTTGAATGCCACTAAAATCCCCATATCTTCTTCAGATGAGCTACTACCGTCTGGGACGTGTTTATTACATTTCATACTTTTGAAGCTGATTTTTAAAATTCAAGGGTAGAACCTTACATTTATCACTATCAAATGTCGTCTTAATAGATTTAGTCCAGCATTCTAGCTGTCAAAAGTTCTTTGTAGCCTGACTCTCTAATTTAGTATATTTGGTTATCTCTCCCAAGCTTTATGTCATCTGCAAATTGATAAGCTTGCCTTATATACTTTTATCTCAGAAAGTGATGAAAATATTAAAACATTACAGGGCCAAGCAGAAATTCCTGGATCACTCCATTTGAGTCCTTCTCCGAATTGACAGAGAACCATTAATAACTACCCTGTAGGTCTGGCCATTCAAGCAATCCTGAGTCCTTCAGACTATAATACTTTCTAGTCCCTATCTCTCCATGTTTGGTAAAAGAGGAAAAGCCTTGGTCAAATGACTTATAAAAATTTAAGTAACTATATGGCTAGTATTTTCCTAAACTTCTAGTTTAGTAACATAGTGAGAGAAAAGAAAGAAAATGAGATTAGTGTGGCATGGCTTTTTCTTAATAATGATGACAGCCAGCATTCGTATAGCACTTCAAGACTGGCAAAGCACTTTATAGTTATTATCTCATACTCCCCCCACCCATAATAACCAAGACATGTAGGCGCTATTATTATATCTGTTTTACAGATAAGAGTCTAAGGCAGACAAGAGGTTAAGTGACTTGGCCAAGGTCACACAAAGTATCTGAGGCTAAATTTGAAGCTCTTTCTGACACTAGGTCCAGTGTTCTATCAACTGCACCACTTAGCTGCTACAAATCATGGCAATTCTTTATGATCTCAGCTTTCTTTTCTAAATATTCACTAACCATCCTTTTAATAATCCATTCTAAGATTTTCCTAGGAAACAAAAGTCTAACTTGCTGACTTATGATTTATAGCCTCTTTTCTTCCCCCCCCTTTTAAAAATTTAGACATTTATCTTAATTTAATACCATAGTCATTTTCCTATCTTCATAGTCTTTCAGATATCACTAAAGTGGCTCAGCAATTATGTCTGCCAGTTATCTCATATGTAACTCATATAGTTCTGTTGAGCTGAATGAATAAAACTAGCGAGGAGCTCTCTTACCATAGTTATCTTGGTTAATAACTCTAGCAGATATGTTTTTGTTCCTTCTTTCCAATCTAAAGATCATTCTCTTTGGCAGAGAAAACAGAAATGTTAGGAGCTGCCCAAATCTGTCACATGTCATCATCACCCTCCATTTTCATTGCCTTTCCCACTCCCAAGCAGTGATTCTATATGTTCTTTGATCTTTCCTCCAAGTAGTTTTTTTAAGGCAGATTTTTATTGTTCTGAGCTTTCCCCGTTAACTCCAGTTCCTTTAGAATTTTGCTACTCCTGACACTACTCTTAGAGGACTGTGCTGTGAATTTTTATTAATCCTCCCTTAATCACTTACCCTTGCTTTTATCTTTTAAAAATCTAAGCCTGTTGATATGTATGCAGTGTATCTACATTGTTTTATTTAGTAAAATTCAACTTTCATTCTTCATTGTGACGTTCTTCTTTTTCTTCAGTCTTTGAGTTTGTTCTAATATTGTTGTCCTGTGAAATTATTGAGTTCTGTTTGGTTTAGTCTCATTTTCAGAGTTGATTACTTGAATAATGTTTTATACCTTCCATTTAAATTATTTATTCTTTCACTTTTACTTGCTAGTGTTCTTATTTAATTTTTTCTCTTGCTTCACTTCTTTAAGGGATTCTTATAGTCCTTGTGGCTAAGCCAATTCCCCCCTATTATAAGATTGTTTATATTTGTTGCAGTTATTTTTTTTCTTCTGAGTTTTCTTCTTGGGCAACTCTGGACCCATATATTCCTGCAGTGTTAGTGTCTTTTTTTCTTCCTACTCACATCTCTGGCTCCAGTACTTGATTTAGGATTTGTTTCAAAGCAATATAATCTTGAATGTAGTATTCATACTCTATTTGACTTTATTTTCTGAGTCTTGTCATTGGTTTCCATTTCCCATCTTGTGCCTAGGTTCAGATTTCTGATAAGCCTCAGAATCCCTATCAGAGCTCTCTCGTTGGCTATTTCTAATCAAGGCATTGAAGGGGCAGCCAGTTGGTGCAGTTGATAGAGTGCCAGGTCTGGAGTCAAGAAGATCTGAGTTCAAATGTGGCCTCCAACTCTTAATGCTGTGTGACTCTAGGCTAGTCACTTAACCCAATTTGCCTCGGTTTCCTCATCTGAAAAATGAGCTGGGAAAAAATGATAAATTACTCTAGTATCTTTGCTAAGAAAATCCCAAACTCATGAAGAGTTGGTCATGACTGAAAAATGACTGAACAGTTAATGTGTGGTAAGCTGTAGTGATCTTTGGCTAAGAGCCTGTCATAATTTATACGATAGTAAAAAATCAGTGCGTAATAATTTATCATATAAGAACAAATGAGATAATATTTGTAAAGCACTTAACAATGCCTGGTACATAGTAGACACTTAATAAATTCTTATTCCACCCCTCCCTCTGGCCCCATTATATACATAATACTCATTCATACAGTAAGAATTTGTAGACCTAGAAGTTGATGAAATATTAAAGGAATCCTTCATTTCTTGAGATCTTAATTTAAAAAATTACTAATTATGTAGTGGTTTCTACTTTTGTTAAAGACTTTTGACAATCCACAGAAGAAATTATATCAAACATTTTACCCCATAAGAACACATACAAATCCCTTACTAAGAATCATTTTAAAGTGATGTTTCAAATGAAGCTACAACATTTCTCTGCCTGAGAGAATGCCTTGTTACAGGAATGCTTTGTTTATCTAGATTCAGCATATTTTAACACACACATGCACACACACACGTACATACATACATATGCACACACAGCACACATGCAAGGTGCATTCCAAAAATTCTTATGAGTGAAGCAATCTATTACTGACAATTCTCTCATTGGTTTATCATTTCTGGCTTCTGCTATCACTTCATAGCACCTGGGTACCTTGCACCTGAGGTCCTCAGCAAAATTATCTGAGATTCAAGGTACTCAGTAGGCCTACATTCACTAAAAAAAAAATAAAATAAAATATACTTTAGGCTACAGTCCCCCATAATGTGTTTACCAGTAAATCAGATGAGACCAATTCATTCAAAGCAAAAAGCATTCATTTAATGAAATGACATAGTGAAAAAAAGAGTAGTAAAATATTTCCCTCATAAACATGGGACATTACCCATCCACAAATATACAGATCATTATAGGGAAGAATGGATATGCCTAAGAAACTTACACATGATCAGAGTAACTCATTCTCTCTAAATCTAATACTGTAAAACTGTCATTCTCTTCTGGTAATGTTATAGGGCTATTTATACTAGGCTTATTCCCCACTGCCTTCTTGTGCAAGTTTCTGTCAAACATTTCATCTCTGTAGGGTACATAGATATTGCTTCCTGCTAGTCCCATGTAACCTCTATTAGATTGTGAGCTCTGCTGGTCTTGTGATTGCAGATTTTTTCTCTACTACCAATTTTGGACTTCACATCCTTTAGGGCACATGCCAGTCATCTTTGTTCCTTTCTGTTAAAGTGCGGCACGTAGAAATTCTCTCCATGTTCCTAGTAGACTAAAAGCTTTTTAGTTATAGCTATGGTGCTGAGCCATAAGCAGAGTTTCCCTGGGGACAAAACTAAGTCTGATTTTTGATCTTTCTCATTCAAGTGGGAAACACATTCTTGCCCCATGCCTCTGTTTGACTTAGGGTTAGAAAGTTCTCAATTCCTATTTAATTCACTTATAGAGAGCCTATGTTTCCCAAACCATTTCAGGGGATGCTGTCAAAAGAAATCCCACAGAGCTATGTGTGTTTAAGTCACCATGGTTTTTTCCAGGATCTGGAAATCCTTTTGAGTCTTGCCATGCAAATGTCTCTGAGTGAATACCAAAGTTAGGTGGAAGGGGCAAAGTCATAGCTTTGTCATGCTAGGTCACATTTTTTACTTTATCATGTATATGTGACCTGCAGCAAGCCATCTTGTAGTAGCAGGGACCTGTATTTATATGCCAATTTCATGGGAGGATAGAATGAAAGCGATGTATGGTGAGTATTAGGGCTTTACATCCCCAGAGCCCTGGAAGAGAATAAGTGGTAGTAAGGGCAGTGCTGGATGTCATCGAAGTAAGGTGTAGGAAAGGTATAGGAATCAATCAACAATTGAAAAGCATTTATTAATCACCTACTATAGGCTGGGCACAGACTACAAGGAGAATGCTAGAACCTGGCAGGATTAGGAGAAGGTAAAGATGAGGTGGAGATATCACAGAGGTTGAAGTTCTGGTCAGGTATATTTGGAGAAGATAGGTGGGAAGTGGAAGGCAGATAAACAACAGGTGGAGATAATAGAATTGGGGTGCTAAAAATGAGAGAGAGGAAAGAATGCTGAGGACTTGCTTTATTTAAACAAAACAACTTAAATAGTTTTGAGGTCTTATGTAATTGATTTAAAACGATGCTTTATTTGTGTGAATTTGAACTGAATTAGTGGATTCAGAGTAACATATATTTGTTAAACTGTCTTCTATTTTGATCCATGTCCCTGTCTACATAAATTTTAGGATTTTCCTGAATCATATCCAGTTATAGTGCTTTGAGTAGAGAGGTCATAAATTATGATGATAAGATTTTATTGTTAATTGCATATTTCTGTACTTCACTCAAAATGTTATTTGAATTAATTAATTAATTATGATAATAAAAATAACAGCTAGCATTTACATAGTTCCCTAAGGTTTTTTAAAGCACTTTACATTAATTATTTTATTAACTCTCATAACAACACAGTGAAGTGGGTGATTTTACTACAATGCCCATTTTACAGATGAGAAAAATGTAGGTTCACAGTTGTTAAGCCACTTGGCCAGGGTCACAAATCTAGTAAGTATCTGAGGCAAGGATTAAAACTGTGATCTTCCTGAAGCCATGGCCAGCACTCTATCCATTATGCCAAATTTTGTAGTGAAGAGAATGCTGAATCTTTGTCCCAATAAGAATGCAAGATTCTTGTGGGAATTGTAAATTCATAGGAATTTATATTTTGTTTACAATATACAAATGTGCTGCCTTACACTGAAGTGTACCTAGTAGGTACTAAATAAATGTTCACTGATGATGCTTTCCTACCCCCAGCCCTGGATTTATATGAGTATCTCTTTTGCTGCTTGAATTCAAGGAGATACACAACATACACACACAAACATATTTTCCAGTTTCTGTGTATACATGCTTTACTGTCACATTGACTTTCCAAGAAAACACCCACTATCCCAATCAGCCTGGTAGAGTCAGATGCCATGGTCTCATAGACTATTGGGGCTCAAAGAGCCTTCCAAGTCATTTAGGTCTATTTCATTTTATAGAAATGACCTTGCGAGATTGAGTAACTTACACAAGGTCACCCAGTTAGTGACAGAGCCTGGACAAGAAGACAAACCTATTATGCTTTTTCCCTTACACCAAGCTATAGTTTAACATTCTACATGCAGATTTTGGGACTCACCAGCTCATCTATAGAATACAGTCAGATCTCTGTTTAATGCAATTAATGAATCCCATGAAATGGTTGCATGTATTTGAAATGCTACTTTTTAAAGCTATCATTGTGTTATATGTGGTAGCTTGTTCCAGTCTAGTGGAAGTATACAGTATGAATTCAAATAGCACAACCATTTCTGGAGATTCTTTATTCACACTAATTGGAACCTGACTGTTTTTCTGGTAGATGGAGTTATTGCTGCTTAGAATATGCTCAGCATCTGTTGAGCCAATCTTTTAAAGACTTCATTTAAGAACAGTCTTAGCAATGTATTGAAAAAAACTTTGAAAGTCTTTAGAACTCTGATTCATGTTATGATAAATCATGAGTCCAAAGGAATGAAGACAAAACATGCCACCCACCTCCTAACAGAACTGATGAATTTAAATTGCAGAAACAGACATGAGTTTTTGTTCATGGCTAATGTGGGAATTTGTTTTGCCAGACTATGTAGTTATGTATTGAGGGTTTTTTTAAAAGTGCTCAATTAGGAGAATAGTAGAAGAGAGATTAATTTTAAAATACAGTAAAAATTAAATTCAACCAATATTTATTATGAAAAAAATAATTGTCTTTTATTTACACATATTTAAATTTTTTTTAATGTTTTTCCTTCTTTTTAAAAAAAATAGACTGGGAAATGAAGATACGGGCTTTGAATTGAGCATGGCCAGTGATGGATGCGAAGTGCATCGTTTTGCTCCTAGTATTAAGTCAGCTCACGTGCAGGAGAGTCAACACCTTTGGTTTCACCGCCTATCCATTGATTGGAGGGATCCCCATCCAGCCATTGCTGTTCACAAACTGCATAGCAACACGAAAAAACTGGGAACCATCTTGAATGAATTTGGACACAACAAGGTAGGAATTCTGCATTTAATTTTATGGTGGCATCCTTTGTGTCAGAATCAGTCATGACACGCAGTTCCCAGGTGTATTTTGGGAGAAGTGGCTCACTCTTTTAGCTTCTCCCAGGAAACCTGAGAATATGTGTGTGTGTGGCATCTACTAATATATAAGATGTTTTAAAAGGAAAACAAACCATAAATCTATGAAAGAATTATCCAGTTCGTCAGTATCACTTACAGTCCTAAATATGTGACTCATAGCACTTAAGAGTGTTGGGCTTGAAGTCAAGAAGGTTGAGATCTGCATCTTATTTCTGACAATAACTAGTTATATGACCTTAGGCAAATGCTTTTGCCTCTCTGAGGAAGGAAGTTGTAAACATTTATTAAGAGCCTACTATGTACCTGGCAGTATTCTAAGGACTTAACAAATGCTGCCTCATTTAATCCTCACAACAAGCTGTGAGGAATATACTATTGTTATTCCCCTTTTATACTTGGGAAAACTGAGGCAGATAAGTTAAGTGATTGCCCAGGATCACACAGCTAGTGTCTGAGGCTGAATTTGAACTCAGGTCTTCCTAATTCCAACTGCAGTGCTCTACCCACTTGCACTCCCCATGGGGCTGGTTCTGATCAAAGTTGGAAGGAACCTCAAGTGGCCCTCTGGTCCAACCTATACCCATTTACTTTTCCTCACTTACCCATACCCTTTCCTTATGAAAAAGATTCCAATGACAACATTTCTGGTCATGAAGGTGCAGCAAATATGAAGGGGGTCTTTGCCATAGAATGGGTTGTTTCTGATTTAAGTGGTATTTTGTGGTGCCTAGGATGTTGGGAGAAGACTCCAGAGCACAGGTGAACAAACAAGCAAACGTTTGAGTCAAGCTGTTAATTTAAATTTTACAGTTACATATGATACATAGATCAGTTTCTGTATTTGTTTTTTTCTGCCATCATACTTAATTTCACGTTTTGTCATAGTTGGTTCTATGTTGGAATATAGTCAATTTGAGGTTTCCATGTTTTTGAAGTAGAGGAAATATGTCAGGATTTGATTGACACAATGTGTATATACCATGTGAAGCAAAGTTTACATGGTGGTACACAGAACCTCTAATCCTTGTAAATGTTTTCTTTTGGATAGATGATGGAAAAATAAATTCGTCTAGCCCTTGTACTTTATTTCTTGAAAATAATTGGTGTGGGCTATTGTCTTCTAAAGGCAGAGACCATGGAAATTCATTCCCCTGACAACAGTAGCTTTGTGATTAATTTCCGGTCTTTTCTTGGCACAGTCCAGTCACTCCAGGATAGAGATTTCATGCAAGTTAGAACATGACGTGATATGTGCTTCCTTTGTTAAATGAGCATTTATCCAAGAGGGAGGTGGTATATGTGAGAGCAAGTGTTAAAACTGTTTTGGTTTCATGCTCTCTGTTTTCATTAGTGCTTTTCTATTTTTTCATCCTTTTGTTTTCTTGAATACTTCTCTTTTAAGACAGCTGGAACTATTTACAGACCAGTTTTCAAAGATTTGCTCTGCTTTTTTCAGTGTGATTAAATACTGCTTTTTTTCATGTTCCCCGCTCAAATGCTACATTGGTGCCTTATTAGGACTTGGAGGTGACCCTGAGCTCCTTAAAGACTATGTGTGGGGAGGAAAGCCTCCAGGAGGTTCTACCAAGCTGGAAAGGCTTTAAATATGGGCCTGGTGACGCACATCTGCTGAGAACTGGCCTAGCTAGCAAGTTAATTTATTGGTCACAAAAACCAAAAGTAAAGTGGAGCCTAGATCTGCATATGTGGAAAGAGTAGCCCCATTGATGACATTACAGATTTTTGAAAAGTTGAATCTTGTCAGCAACAAAATGCAATTGAAAAGGATGTTTAGAGTTATTAGTCTGCCTGAAAGCGCTCTCTCTCTCTCTCTCTCTCTCTCTCTCTCTCTCTCTCTCTCTCTCTCCCTCTCTCTCTATCTATATATGCATAAGCTTTTTAACAAAGACATTGAATCCTTTTCAGCATCATATAGACTGTAACATTTAGGCAGAGAAGTTAGGTAAATCATTCGCCTCTCATTTTTGCTATTTGTTACCTTATTTTGTGTCATTGATAATTAAATTGTACACTACATTCAACCCTAGATGAATCAAGGATTGATTATTGGTTCTGTGTGACCCTCAGTATCTTTGCCCTTCTCCCTCTAATACTATCTTCATTTTGACTATATTCTTTGTTCATTATCCCTTTTTTGAAAAGTTAAACAGAAAATGTGGAAGGCAAACCTATTTTCTCCACTTAATAGTATTTTATTTTTTCCAGTTACATGTAAAGATAGGTTTCAACATTCACTTTTTACAACATTTTGAATTCCAATTTTTTTCTCCCTCCCTCCCCTCTCCCGTCCCCAAGATACAAGCAATTTGCTATAGGCTATAAATATACAATCATATTAAACGTATTGCCACATTAGTCATGTTGTGTAAGAAGAATCAGAACAAAAGGGAAAAATCACAAGAAAGAAAAAACAAAAAAGAGAAAATAGTATGCTTCAATCTGCGTTCAGACTCCGTAGTTCTTTCTCTGGATATGGATAACATTTTCCATCATGAGTCTTTTAGAATTATCTTAGATCTTTGTATTACTGAGAAGAGCTAAGTCTGTCAAAGTTCTACTCATTTCATTTTGTATCAGTTCAGGTAAGTCTTCCCAGAACTTTCGGAAATCTGCCAGCTCATGATTTCTTACAGCACAACAGTATTCCATTACATTCATATAGTACAACTTGTTCAGCCATTCCCCAATTGACGGCCATCCCCTCAATTTCCAATTCTTTGCCACCACAAAAAGAGCTGCTAGAAATCTTTTTGTACATGTGGGTCCTTTTTCCTTTCTAATACTCTCTCTAGGATACAAACTTAGTAATGGTATTGCTGGGTCAAAGAGTGAGCACAGCTTTATAGCCCTTTGGGCATACTTGCAAACCAACTTGATTAGCTCTCTTTGTGGTTTTGATAAATGGTTTGGAGGCTGAGGTATTTAAAATGATGTTGGGTGTTTTCTTTTGATCTGAATTAAATTTCTTTCAACAGACATTTGTTAGGTGTCTACTTTGTCCAAAGCACTGTATTAGGTAGTGAGATACAAAGATAAAAATGAAATCACCTTTATCCTCAAAGAGTTTATATTCTACTGGGTGGCAATAACAACTACACAGGTAAATAACCAGAAAGTATATGCAAAGTAATACAAAGTAATTTCAAGAGGGAGAGAATGCTAATAACTGGGTAGAAAAATAGGATAGAGATGAAGAAATTCCCTGTATAGGAGGAGGTAGGGGATCTATGTGATCTATGCTTTGAAGGATTTTACAAGACAGAAGGGACCAGAGACTATATGCCAGACATATGGGAGTTGATGTGAACAAAAGTTTGAAGGTAAGAGATGGAATATTGGTTATTCGGGTTATAGAGAAGTAGCCCCAAGACAGCAGAATGCTTTAAATGCCAGGCTGAGGATGTTTCATCCTAGAGATAATAGGGAACCATTGAAAATTTTTGAGTAGGTGAGTGACATGGTCAAATTCGTGTTTTAAGAAAATAAATTTGGCAGCTGTGTAGAGGATGGATTGGAAATTGTATACAGGGTGACGAATTGGGAAGCTATTACAACAGCCTAGGCAAGAGGTGCTAAAGGCTGGAGGGTAGAGACTGATTGAAAATAAAATAGGGTTCTGATGCATTGTAGAAGTAGGATTGATGAGGGGGCAATTGACTAGATATGGGCACTGAGGAAGAGGGAAAAATCAAATATGATTCCAAAGTTATGCATCTGAGTAACTAAGTACCCTTAACGGAAACTGCATAGTTTAGAAGAAGGATGGGTTTTGGTAGAAATATAATGAGCTCTATTTTGGACATGTTGAGTTTGATATGTCTCCCAGATATCCACATGGAGATGTCCAGTAGGCAGTTGGTAATAGGGGATTGCAGTTTAGGAGACTGTTGGATATATAGATATTATGGGAGGCATCTATATAGCAATAATAATTGAGCTCATGAGATCTAATGCGATTACCAAGGGAAAGAATATTGTATATATAAAAAAGAGAGTCTAGAATAGATTCTTGGATGATGCCCGCACTTTATCCCACTTTATCACTGAATAATCTAATCCTGACTCAATGGATAGAGTGCTGGTTCTGGAATCAGGAAGACCAGAGTTCAATTCTGACCTTGGACACTAGCTGTGTAACCCTGAGCAAGTCACTTAACAGTTATTTGTTGTTATCACTGGTGAAGGAAATGGTGAACCATTGTAGTACCTTTTTTGAGAGAATCCCATGGATGGAATGGCCTATGAGATCACAAAGAGTCTGACATGACTGAACAGCTTAGTAACAACAGAGGACTCATAGAAAGCCAGAATGAAAATGACCTTAGAGATCTAATAGTTCAAGGGTAGTTAATCTTTTTTGTGTCATAGAACCCTTTGGCAGTCTGTGGAAGCCAACAGGACTCCTTCTCAGGATAATGTTTTTAAATGCACAAAATAAAGTTCTCAGGATTAAAAAGGAAGTAAATTATATTGAAATAGAGATATCAGAATATCTTTAAAAAAAGATCACAGATCATCCATCAAATCAACCAACCAACAAAGCATTCATTTGGCAATTGCTATATGCTAGACACTACTAAAACTATAAAAGTGAAACAGATCCTGCCCTCAAGGAGCTTGCTTTATCAGGGGGAACAACTTATACACAGATAAGGAAATATATTTAACAGATGAGAATACTCAGGTCCAGAGAAGTGAAATGCCTTACCCAAGGTTATGCAGCTAGTAGTGATATATCTAGGACTCAAAAACAGTGTTCTTTATACTACACTGTGGTTTCCCTCTACAACTTCAGTCAGTCAGGAGGAATGGTGGATAGAGTACTGGACTTGGACTCCGGTTAGTTATGTTAGTTCAAACATAGCCTCAAACGTATTTTACTAGTTATGTGACTCCAGTTAAGTCAGTTCACCACGATGAGACTCAGTTTTCTCTTCTGTAAAATGGGGTTGATCATAGCATCTACTTAGCAAGGTTATTACAAGGGTCAAATGAGATAACATGTAAAACTTTTGCAAACCTTAACGTGCTATATAATGTTATCTATTATTATTGCTATTTTTATAGCATCTATTCTATCACAGGTGAGGTGAAAGAGGAACAGCCCTGTGCTATGTGTTGCTTATTCATAGGGAAATATGACTTTTGGTTGGTTGAGAGAGTACTTAATGTGATACTCTGTACCTGCTGTGAGGGATTTATCTCAGTTGACTGTAGAGAAACCTCAAGAGAGCATCATGAGGAAGGCACTTGAGAGAAAGAGGTGAAGTATAAACTTTTGGAAAGGCCATTGGAAGCCCCAGAATGGAAGACATTTATAGGATACTGGTCCCATTTCGTCTCTTGACCTTTAGCATTTGCAGCTGTAGCAACAGCCAATAATGCGCCTCTTTTGGGTGAGATTGTTTTTTTTTTTCCTGAGACCTTATCTTACTCCCAGTTTAAGAATCCATTTAATCTTATATATGCTTTGTTTTATTCGAATTTGAAGAACTCCAATTTCTGTTTTATGTTTGATTTGGATAAACAGGTTTAACCAGTTACTTGCTCTTCATGGTGGCCTTTTGGGTAACTAGCATTTGATGGGGTAAAAGCTAAGCTACTAAGTAAACTAAAGATTACACTCCCCTTTGAGAGGGATTAGGAAAGTGTCTTTCCTTGTAAACCCAGATTCATATCCCTAGACCAGAGGTATTTGAGGGATGGCAGAGAGATACAGTTCTAGCCCTATAATCCTCTTGGAGATCAGTAGAGAGATTGCCCAGCATCTCTGGTCCTAGATCCTGCTTGCCTCTTCCCCAGCGAGGCTCCTGCCCTGCCAGTCCAACTCTTATTCGACTCACTACAGAGACAGATCAGTCCTCAGATCTTATCTAATAATGCCACCAATGAACTGCATCTCCATATATTTAGACACCACACTATATGTACACCCATCGATATGGCAAGCTAAATCACATTGTGGCTAATCCCCACTCATAATCTGACTGTATGCTTAATTTGTGGGGAACTATAATGTAGTCAAATCCTTATTCTCCAAAAGAACAGTGAATCCTTAAGAAAATCCTGTTTGTGAAACTTCAGAAAAACCTATGATCATACTTGCAATGAAGAACACTGTGTTAAAGGGATTGTTTACATTCCAGAGGTCAGTTGCTTCTCCAAAAGCATTAATAACAACAGTACCTTAGTGAGATTTGGCAGGGCTGTGTTGGCTCCTCACTGCTAATTTCTTTTTAAGGACATTTTAAGATAGTGAGAGTCTTTAGAAATATGTCAGTACCACTTTAAAAAAAGTCTTGGCTATAGAAAGAATCCCTTGGTAAGAGAATTTCACTAGGAGTTGTGTTGGGGCTAGATAAAAGGGGAAATTTGTTTTGTGGCCTGCAGCAAGCAGTGTTTGTTTTCATTTTTCTAACATGTGTATAAACACTAATGAACAGGAAATGGGTTCTTTCAGGGGAAAGCAAGTAGAAAGTAAATTTTCTTTTCTCTCAAGAACTTTTCCTTATTGACTTGACTAACCTATACTCACAGTGAAACAAATCTAATTCTTTTTGCATAGATTCCCTTCCGCTCCCCCCATCTTTTCCATTAGATCCAGCTAGGTGTTTAGTGATGAGTAATTTATGCAAAAATATGGGTAGTACTTAAAGAAACAAAGGCATTTCTAGGACGATTACAATATACCTTGTCTCCACCTCCTTCTTCCACCATTTCTACTGCTACCATCCTAGTCCAGGCTTTTAATAACTTTTTGCCTAGATTATTGCAATAACCTACTAACCTTTCCTCTAGTTTCTGGCCCCTCCAGTCTATGCGTCTTACCACATCCTGGATATCTTCTTAAGTATCTTATTAAACTACAAATCTTAAACAGAAAAACATGACAACTAGCATTTATATAGAATTTAGGATCTGCAAAATGCTATCTCATTTGATTCTCACAAAGACCTTGGGAGAGAGGTGCTATTGTTAGCTCCACTTTTCTGATTAGGATATCATATTAAAGAGAGCTTAAGTGATTTACCTAGGGTTATGCAGCTAGTAAACGTCTGAGGCAAGATTTGAACTTGGATCTTTTTCCCTCCAATCTATCTCCTGTGTTACCTACCACTAGTTGATACCCTGCAATCAGGACAGCACAGCTTAGAACATTGCTGAGTGTGAGCAGACATTTCTTCTCCCTATAAATGAACCTCTCTGAATTCAGGTAGGCTGATTCTCAGATGACATCTATACAGTTTATCACCTTTCTTCCCATAATGAAAGATTTTCCCGTTTATGAGGACCAGAAAGAGTCTGTCTCCTGGTACGAGATTATGCTCAACAGCATAGCCTTTGAACAATTAGGATCAGCGCCACACCACAAGAATTCATCAAAATAGGACTTCTGTGGAGGACTTCACATAGAGTGAGGTTTAAATAATTATTTGGTTAACTATTGAGACGGTGACATATTTGACTTTCTTCCCTTTGGTAAGCTATTTCATAACACTTTGCCATTGCTTCTTTAACATTTTAGACTTCAGACTATAGATCAAAATCTTTCTAATGCACAGAGCTTTCGTTGCTGCATTAACAGAAACATATGAACCAGAAACCCAACCTGTCAAGGAATAATAATCACCTGACCTCAGCATTATTTGGGATGATTAAATATGTACCTGTTGCTGTAGTAACTGATCTGGGAAACTTTTTCCAGAATATGATTAGAAATATGGAACCTGAAGCTTTGTGTTGGATGGATGCTACAACCATCAATCATTTTTGTTTTTCTTCATTCTATATTTACTGACTGCCGTCACACTAAATAATCCAGTTTGGTCAATGTGGAATTACTGCTTTCAATATTAGCTATGATCTGTCTAAACTGTACATAGTGCATTCAAATTTGTTAACCGATCCCATCATGCCACATGCCATACTTAATTCAGAGTGTTCAGATTTTTGGATGAACTAGAATGAAGTGTTTGGTGGACCTTTGAAACTAACGTAACTAAAGCATTTTTGTTAAACTTCTTAAGTATTCATTTTTTCCCTGCTAACTTTCTTTTCTTTCATTTTTAAGGCATATATGCTCAAAAACAAAACCAAATCCAAACAACTTTTGTAGATGTCTTCTCTAGAAGTGGCTATCTACCTCCAAATTTCAGCCAAGAAATTTAATGCATAGTTTTGTCTGAAGCTGAAGGTCAAGAAAAGTCTCTAGATGGAATGGTACAAGACTGTTGTTCTCTGCCTTATAGGTGAAGAATTATTTCACTGAGATTTTGATAGGAAATGAATAATTGGGGTGGAGGGGCTGTTCTCTAGACTGTTGTGCATTTACCAGAATGCACTCTGCATGGTAGAGTTGTATAATAAGGCTTGTGGGAATTTATACTTAGGGAGATTGGCGGCATCTTAACCACATTTCTTTCCTGTTTGTCAAATTAGGACAAGAAAGGACTACCTAATTTCCTGTCATTTCAAGTTCAGACTCCTGTGTATACTTTAAACTGTGGCTCCCCTAGGGCCATCTACAATGCAGTTTTGGACAGGGGGCCCACGAATAGTTATGGATCATAGAAACATGTGAACAGGAGAGACCTTTTCCTCTTCATCAGTATCACTACACTGTTTGTGTCAGATTAGCCAAACATGGGTTTGAATGGGTTATTATGCTGGCTGGCCTGATGATGATGATTAGGGTGTACAGGAATGCTGGAAGATGCTAAACTTGGCCTCCATCCCCCCTTCTTTAAAAAATGAAGATTCCTAAGCAGTCAATGCCTGCTGTTATACTGATAGATGTTACCAAATCCTGAGAGCGGTGATTAGTGTTTCCTTACTCCCTTGTTTATGATATCACTCTTTGTATCTAAATCATGTTACCCATTTTGACCTTATCTTGGTAAATGGTGTAAAATGTTGGTGTGTACCTAGTTTCTGCCATACTATTTTCCAGTTTTATCAGCAATTTTTGTCAAATGGTGAGTTCTAATCCAAGAAACTATAGTCTTTGGATTTATTAAACAGTAGATTACTATATCTTTTACTACTGTGTCTTGCATACCTAATCTCCACTGATCTACCACTCTATTTCTTAGTGCCAAATAGTTTTAGGCCACGCTATAATATAGTTTGAGATCTGGTATTGCTAGGCCACCTTTCTTTGCATTTTTTCTTACTGATTCCTGTAATATTCTTGACCTTTTTTTCTTCTAGATGAATTTTATTATTTTTTTCCTAGCTTTATGAAATAATTTTTGGTAGTTTGGTGTGGTATTGAATAAGTAAATTAATTTAGGTAGAATTGTCATTTTTATTATATTTTATTACATTGGCTTGGCCTATTTTTCAGTTGTTTAGATCTGACTTTATTTGTGTGAAAAGTTTTTTGTAATTGTGTTCATATAATTCTTGGGTTTGTCTTGGCAGATAGACTCCCAAGTATTTTTATTTTGTCTACAGTTATTTTAAATGGAATTTCTCTTTCCATTTCTTGCTGCTGGGTCCTTGCTCCCTTGAAGTAAAAGTAGTCATGGACTTCACCCATGAGCTGGTTGTCCCCCAAATGCCACCGTGGGGTTATATCCATAGACTTCCCTCAGCTGTTACTTCTCCACTGACCATAAGTATTTGGCTTATACGTGAACTCCAAGCTAAAGCCAAAAAAGAGTTAAGACCAACAGGGCATAGTCTTTATGATCTTGTCCATATATTCAGTTGAAAGCTTCTTTAGTAGTTGGAGGTTGAATACAAACTCCCATTTTGGGGAAGATTGTGGGAAGAATACTAATTCATCCATTTAAATCCCAGAGACTGTGAGAATCACTGAGAATCCTCTTCTGCACTGTGACATCTTATAGCCCCAATCCTGGAGTTTGGTGAGAATCCAGAGGTTGTGTGCTAGAGTAAAGATGTCACTCCTACTCCAGGGAAACTGAGTATAAACCAATTAGGTTTGTTAAATGCTTAAACTTTATTGACATACTCCATTCAATTCAGTGTTTATTCACATCATATTGAGAAACACTGTAGGAAATAAAGCTGCCTGAGTAATTTTTCTAGACCCATTCAGGCAATTTTTAGATATATCTAGATTCCTTGTTTTAGGTCTTCCTTTTGTATGTAACCACTAGGTGGTGCTAGGGGAGTATGTAACCAACTGTTTTGTCCACTAAAGCTGTCAATGAGTCTAGGACAGCTGTCAATCATTCATTGGCTCCACCCCCAATGTTACATTTCATTCCTCATTGAGTAACGTCAATCAGTCTCTCCCCTCTCATTTTTACCTACTGGTCCCTCTGCTTCTAACTTTCCATCTATCACTTCAAGACTTTGAACCAAGCCTTAATGATTTAGCAGGTAGTTTAATTAGATTAGGCAAAAGCATAATAAAATAGAAATTACAGATACTATGTCAGAAATAACAATCATCTCAGTTTTCCCTACTCCCTACAGGGAAGAATCTCCTTATCACTGGCTTCAGAGTGAAAGAAGCAACATTCAGATGCTTGAGGTAAAAATCTGTAGGACCATTATAGAGTCTGAGATTCCTAATCCCTAACTCCTACTTGCACTAGTGATTTGGATACTTGGAGGATGACTGGACCTTCCTCTCAGAATTCTAGGGGGTAATCTTGAGGACTTGGCAGTATATTTTTTGTGCTATCAGCTCAAGCTTTCATTCCAGCACGTTCTTCTCAATATCAATCACTGGTTACTGACACAATAACATTTGTCAGTATCAATTATGATACATCTATGAATATTTATCAATATCTAGTATCATTTAATGAGTTGGTTGGTTGTTGTCCTTCATTCTCAAAGAGGACAAAAATGACATCACCATGATAAAGTGAAGTTTCAGTGTGTCTGACTGTGGCTGATCAGACCAATATGAGCTCAGAATGCTCTACAACAGATTGGGTACAGATAGTCCATGTAAATATTTGAGGTGGTTACTCCAAATTTGTGCATCCTACATTTTCTTTGCTCTGTTTTGTTCATAGAGCACAGCACCTTTTCTGATGTGGGCACACCATGCTGAGCAGTCCTGTGCTAGTGTCTCCCATGTCCCACAATCAAATCCAAAGTTCTTGAGAGAGACCTTGAGAGTGTCCTTGCATCACCTCTTCTGATCACCATGTGATCACCTGCCCCATGCGTGTTCTCCATAAAATAGTCTTTTTGGCAAGCATACATTTTGCATTCGAACAACGTGACCGGCTCATCGGAGTTGCACTCTCTAGAGAAGCATAATTTGAATTCCTTGGCAGTTTAGTTCTAGCAAGGACCTCAGTGTCTGGTACCTTATCCTGCCAAGTGATCTTCAGAATCTTCCTAAGACAGTTCAAATGGAAGCAATTCAGTTTCCTGGCATGACGCTGGTAGACTGTCCATGTTTTGCAGGCATACAACAATGATGTCATGACAATGGCTCTGTAGACCTTCAGTTTGGCAGTCAGTCTATTACCTCTTTTCTCCAAACTTTCTTCAGAGCCTCCAAATCACTGAGCTAGCTCTGGAAAATGCATGTGTCAACCTCATTGTCAATGTGTTTATCCCTGGAAAGTATACTACCAAGATAAGTGAACTTATCCACAGCATTCAAAACTTCTCTATTTGTTGTAACTGATGCTTCCACCTATGGATGGTGTGGTGGTGGCTGATGGAGCACCTGTGTTTTCTTGGTGTTGATTATTAAGCCAAAATTAGCACCGGCAGCAGAGAGTTGATCCATACTTTGTTATATCTCAGCTTCAGAGGCTGTATTGAGTGCACAATCATCTGCAAACAGAAAATCATGCACCAACACTTCTTTCACTTTGATCTGGGCTTGTAGCCTTTTCAAATTGAAGAACTTACCATCAGTACAGTAGTTAACCTTGATGCCGTGTTCATCCTTATTTATGCTTTTGCATTTGACAGCATGGCTGAAAACAGCATGCTAAAAAGCATGGGAGCAAGCACATAGCCCTGTTTCACTCCATTGGTGACTGGGAAGGTATGAGAGCATTGTCCATTACCCAGAATCCGGGCAAACATACCATCATGAAATTGATGTACAATACTGATGAACTTCTCTGGGCAAACAAATTTTGACATAATTTTCCATAAGCCCTCACGACTAACAGTGTCAGAGGCCTTTGTCAGATCTACAAATGTTGTATATAGACCTCTGTTCTGCTCCTGGCATTTATTCTGGAGTTGTTGGACAGCAAACACAATATTGACTGTTCCTCAACTCTTTCTAAAGCCACATTGGCTCTTAGGAATATGACCATCTTCCAGGTGAAGGATGAGCCTATTAAGGAAGAGTCTAGCAAGAATCTTGCCAGCAGTGACTAAGAGAGAGACTCCTTGATATTATCAAAAAGCACTTCACCTCCATTAGCTTTTACAAAGAGATATTTATTTAGAGGTTAGAGCAAGTATCCATATCTAAAAATAAGAACTGATGAAGTCTGAATGCAGATGGAAGCATACTTTTTCTCTGCATTTTTTCTTTTTTTTGGTCTGTTTTCTTTCACAACATGACTAATGTAGAAGTATGTTTTGATGACTGCACATGTATAACCTATATCAAATTGTATTGCCTTTTCAATAAGGGGAGGAGGGAAGAGAGGAAATTTGAAGCTCTAAATTAAAAAAAAAACCCTGAATGTTAAAGATTGTTTTTATATGTAATTGGGGAGAAATAAAAATATTAAATTAGAAAAAAATAAAATTAGAAAAGATTAGCAAGAGCAGAAGCCCAAACACATTCCCTGTTACCAAATTAGGATATACTCTCCCTACTGCCTCTTTGGTCCCTGGGGAGAATGGGCTCAATGTGAATACTACAAATGTTCCTGCCACCAAGTTTATTTCTGAATGAGTCATAGTTGGAAGAGAAGTTGATCCTGGGTTTTCATAACTCAGTGTCTCAGTTACTGGATTCACTGCTGGGCTGGATCACTGGGCTGCATTGACTCCTCACCTGGCTGGGCTGTGATGGGTGCAGCAATTTCTGCCATGGGCTCCCATCACACAACCCAGAGATGACTCTTCCAACTTTTCAAAGCTCACAAGGTTATTCTATCTCTAATGCTTCTTCATCTAAGATCAGGAAGACATGAACTCAGGAGGGACAGAAGAAACAGCAGGGCCACTTGGTCACAGGCCACGTGGCAACCTTAATGAGGAGACAGTGGCAACTGGCATGGCTACCCTTCAGTCCATCTGGGTACTTATATCAATTCTTCTTCCTTACTTCAAACCATTCAGGAGACAGAGAGATATAATTTCTCCAGTGGAGCCTTTTGTATGCATGCTCATTTCTGGTTCAGCAGTCAGTTAACATGCTTTTTTATTATCACACAGTAAGCAGACTGGAAAAAGTCATGGAAAATATATCTGCACATGCCCTGAAGTAGAGGGCAAGGTCCTCCATCATCTGCCATCACACATTTCTAGAAGCAGGAACCCTAAGCTTGCTTGTAGATTCATATCAGGCTTACCAGATTTGTAGGCTCTAAGGTCCCTATTAGACAGTCCGCTGTTATACTTTCTCTGCTGTTTAAAAATGTGCCACCCTTGGCTGGGGTGTATTTTGAGCACCTTGATTATATCCCCAATCAAGAACCATACAGAAAAGAATATCAAAATACTTATCATACCACAAATCTCATATAATTCCACATATATAGGTGAAAATTACAATTGCCCTCAAACAAAGAGAGGTACAGATTCAACAAAGAGCATTTTCAAAAGTTTGTAAAAAATTATTGGTTGCTTAGCACTTACAAGTTCTTTTTGGTGCTTAAAATGGCCTTTCCCAATTCAAAGGCAATAGAGGGTAAAAAGGAAAAGAAAATCAAACTTTTATATTAAAAAAGAAACCCAATTCCCACAGATTTTTCCAGAGCATGTGGAGCCCTCCCTAAACAGATTTAGGATATAAGATTGAACCTTTTTAGAAACTATCCTGGATGAAAACTCATTAGTGATTTCTCTCGATTCATAGGGCTATCCTAACTTGTGTCTGGACAAAATTTCTAGATATTCTTTCCTACGACAAGGCATACTAAAATTTCTCCAGGAATTCTATACTCTAGGTGATCCCCCTAGAGGTCCAAGTAAATTTTCTCTGGGTTCCTGTGCCACAGTTAACTTAAAATTTCCTCCTGTGAATCCTTGGCATTGCATTGACAATGCTGATGGAATTTCAAACTGAATCAGCAGTAGGATAAGCAAGCTTAGTATGAACAGAAATAGAAGAGGTCTAGGTGATTCCTCAATAAGTTGCAAGGCTCCTATAAAAAGAAATTGAGCACTTGCAGTTGATTATTTGATTATAACCTTATCTTATGGACTTGAAGACCACAAGGACTTTGTAGTAAAGCAAGTAATATAGGTCTGTTTAAAAACTAATGATAAAAAGTCATTTCTGAGCTAAACACTGTGTTTAGGGAGACAAAATCCATACTTCTCATTTCAGTCTTAACACCAGTACTTGTAAAGGATTCCATGTAGCAGATATCAGTACTTAAAACAGTGAACTATATAAAAGTTTTCTCAAAAATAATTGGTCTGATCTACATAAGAAACACAAAGGAAGAACACACAGTACAATTATAACCTTAAACAAAAAGAGGCCAACAATCCAATTTTCTCTAGTGGATTCCCCCAAACCAGAGAATTCAGTAGAGAGTCCTGGATACGGAATCTCTTCAATGGGTTCCTACAAATTAGAAAGACCCAATGTTTATCCCAGCTTAGTCCCCATATGTAGCATTCATAGACTTTCCTAGTACACAGATAGAAAGGTGCTGGACGTTCACAGAGTTGTACCGAGTGACAGAATTCTCAATCCTCTGTAATTCTTGTCCCTAGCTCATTACCTGGGATGGACAGGACGAGCATTCTGTCTCATTCCCTCTGACTTCTTCTCTGTTACAGAAACCAGTAACTTCTTTGCTGGGCATAGAGGTGGGCCAGGGCAATGGAGAGAGACTACCCACTGCCATCCCTCTTTACATTTCCTCCTGAAAGTCTGGCATCCAGTAATACCCATGCATCTGACGCTGGCCCCTGAGAAAATTATTTCAGAACTCATATAGTCTGCTGCCAAAGTCTTCTTTCTGGGACATGTAGTTGGGACAGGGGGTTAGAATGGAGGGGAAAAGTACACAAATTTCTCGGACAAAAGTCTGTTACCTCTATGCTTTTTTCTTCCATGCACTGGGACTCCATCCTATGGAACTGTTGCTTAAGCAAAATGGTATCGCATTTCTGAAAAATAACCCAATGGCAATTTAGTGTAATGAATCTTTCATGCTACTGAATTGCAATTTGTAATGCCGAGACATCTCTCAGTTTTCATAAATCTACTGTGGACCCCAAGGACAAGCCATCTTGGAAAGGAGAGTTAGATTACCATTATAATTAACAGATACATTTAGTCTGAAACTCATCAGAAAGCTGATTTAGAAGATGTGTTTGGATTTTTACCCTTTCAACTCATGGAAAATTGTGATGTATACAAAGTAGAGAAGAAGGCATTTTGCTCTTTGAGATTAAAAGATTATTATAAAAAGACAATATTGAGTAAATCTATACAGAAAACAGATTATAGTTACTCTGATTTTTTTCCAGGATTGAGTAAATATTTAGACTTTTTGATACATGGGCTCTTCTCTCAAAATTTCCTTGTGTAATTATTGAGGTATGGTGTTTTGGGCAGTTTGTGTCCAGAATCATGCCTTCTGCTCCCAGCCATGCACCATTCTTGGCTTTTAGAGAGCTGGGAGGATTCTGTGCCTCAAGTTCCCTCTTTGTTAAGGCTCAGTCCTGGGTTCTCCCCTCTCTCTCCTCTTTTCCTTTATGATCTCATCTGCTGTCATGGCTTTCATTATAGTCTCTATGCAGATGTCTCTTAAATCTATATACTGGGCCCTAATTATTCTCTAGAACCGGAGTCCCTTATTGCTAGCTTGACATTTAGACATGTCCACTTGACAGCCTGTTCATGGATGAAATCATCTTTCCCCTCTCTAAACCTTTTTTCCTCCACATTTCCTCATTTCTATTGAGGACACCTCCCAGCTACCTAAATCTGCAACTTTGGACTTGTTCTAGATAAAGGGTTCTTAATGCTCCCTTATTTTCGTCATGAACCCCTTTGGCAGTCTGAGGAAATCTATGGATTGCTTCTCAGAATACTGTTTTGAAATAGTTGGAGGAAATGCTAAATTTTAGTTACAGATTAGTAAATAGAAAGATGTAATTTTTTTCCCATTATAGTTCACAGACTGCCCCTGAAATCTATCTATAGACTGTCAAGGAGTCCATGAATCACATATTAAGGATACATATTGTAAACTTTTCCCATTCTCCACCCTCCTCGCCTCCCTTTTGTATAATCACTTACCCAATCCAATCACTTCCATATATTTAACACCCCTCACATCAATCCCTTTTCTGCACTTACTCTGCCACCACCTGATTCAGGACTCGTTGCCTTTTGCCCAAAGTATAGAATTAGCTTCCTAATGGATCTGCCATCTTTCATTCTCTTCCTTGTCTGATCCAGCTCACATAGATGCCAAAATAATATTCCAGACACAGCTTTTATCGTATCTTTCTTTTGTCTTGAGGATAAAACAGAAACTGTTCATTTTGATTTTTAAGACCCTCTACAATCAACCACCATCTTACTTTTCCAGCTTTATTTCACATAATTCCCCTTCAACTCTCAATTTTTCAGCCAAGTTGGGTTACCAATTAGCTATTCTTCAAAATCAGCATATTATTTTGTGTCTACAAATTTTTATAAACCATCCATCCCCTAAGCCTGGAATGAACTCGTTTCTTTCCCTCTCCCTCTCCATCTTCATGTTTCTTGATCTGTCTTTAAGGTTCTGTTCAGATACCATCTCCTTTTCAAAGTCTTCTGTGATTTCTCCATTTTTAAACAATTTTAAATGCTGTATGTGTGCAGTAGGTGTAAGTTCCTTTTGCATTTTTCTCTTTATATTACTGGCAGGTAGCACAGTATCCCTCACATGGAATATATTTAATAAATGCTTGTTGAATTGGTTAGATGAACATTTTGAATACTGACCTTCATGTGCAACCTCTCCCCCCAGACACACTAATCGAGGAGCTTGACTTCCAGACTCAAGAGTAGGACTGATTCTCTGTCACCTTGTCACCCTTCTGCCAGTTACCCTCTCTGTGACATCTATGAAATATGTATGAATATTGAGGTTCTTATTATGAGAATAGACAAGCTAACATCATTGAAAGAGTTCACAGTCTTTCAGAGTTTTTATTCAGCCTTGAGAGCTGCCATATGTTGTGAGAAGTATTAAAGGCTGTTCCTTTGAGATCTTAAGAAGAGTATACTATCATAGAAGAAAGATGGAAGTCACCTACTGAGGATTTGGTGGATGCTTATGATAGGGAGTTTTGATTGAGTTTATGAGCTCCAGAAATATATCATTCAAAAAATTGATTTTAAAAATATATTCTTATTGCTATCTATTGCTACCTAGATTTTCCCCCATTCTTCCTTCCCCTCCCAGAGAGCTGTCCTTAATAACAAATATTTTTTTAAAAAAAGGAAAGAAAGGAAGTAGAAAAATAGTTAAATTAATCAATACATTGAAAAAAAACTTCACATAATATACAGTGTTCACCTACAGCCCTCTTAACTCTGCAAGTAGGTGAGGAGAGGCATCCTTTCCTATCTCTTCTTTGGAGCCAAACTTTTGTTCCTTATGATTTTGTAGCATTCCTTTTCAATTATTTTGTAGTTTTTCTTTCCTTTTACATAGTTATCATTGTTCATATTATTTTCTTGGCTTTAATTATTTCATTTTGTATCAGCTCATTTAAGTCTTTTCATGTTTCTCTGTATTTATATTCATTATTTCTTATAGCACAGCAATATTCTGTTACACGTGTGTATCACAATTTGTTTAGTGATTCCCCAGTCTCTGTGCACATACTTTATTTCCAATTCTTTGCTACCACAAAATTTTTTCTGCAGATATTTAGGTATGTTTGGACTTCTTTGTGGTTGCTGACGACTTTTGGGGGTTTATTTCCAGTGGGTACAGATATTCTAGCCACTTTATTCTTGTAATTCCAATTTGCTTCCTGGACTGCTTGTACTGATTCACAGCTCCACCAACAATGCATTAACATACCTATCTTTCCCTAACTCCTCCAATATTGGTTGCCCCTATCTTTTGCCATTTATTTGCCATTAATCTTCAAACTCCTTGAGGGCAGGGGCTGTGTTTTGTCTTTTTTTTTATCCCTAGTGCTTAGCACAGTACCTGGCACATGGTAAGTGTTTAGTAAATGGTTATTGAATGCTTCTTTTAATTTTTAACATAATCTTCATCTTCCCTCTTTGTATTGAGAATGAGATCCTACAGAAGACAGTGTGATTTGGCAGCCTAGAGTAATGGAAAGAAAACTAGATTGAAAGTCAGGAAATCCATATTCTGGTCCCAGCTCTGTCCATGACTATCTGCATGATCTTGGGCCTCCATTTTCTCATCTGTAAAATGAGGAAGATAGATTAGATCAGGAGTTCTTAATTTTTTGTGTAATGGACCAGTCTACCTTTTTGATAATCTAGTGGTCTATGGGGACCCTTCAGAATAATGTTTTAAATCACAAAAGAAAATAGACTTATAATTACAATGAAATATAGTTATCTACCTATTTATATATTTCTATCTATTTGCTTATCTACCTATCTATATTATAAAAGCAAGTTTATTAACCCCAAACTAAGAACCCAAACACTAGATGACCTCTAGGGTTCATTCTAGTTCTAATAACCCATGATTTGGGGTTTTTCCATGAGAAATCATACAGTTTTCTCCTTTGTGATTTTTTTACCTATTAAGGTAACCTTGGGCTGGTTGATGGCAGGTTCATGAAGCATACCTTAGATTTGCTGGGCTGTGCAGGTCCACAAACAGACTTAGCTTCTTTACTTATCTTAGCTATAGCAGGTACAGTGAACCCCTTTTTGACAGTAATGCCCCTTCAGCAGTCTGGCGAGAATAGTTGGTGACATCCAGAAAATGTCTGCCTGAGTAAATTATGCATGTTCCCACCTGAAATCTTCCTGCCCCTGGAGCACAGCAGTGAAGGTTCTTTGTGCCTTCCAAGTTTAATCAACAAACAAAACCAAATAAGAGACTTTGGATGTTTGGAAGAAAGAGATCACAGTATCACTTGCAGCATTGGAGACAAAAGCATATTTCTTTATTGGAAAAGAAACTTTGATTTGCCTTTTTTGGTTAAGAATATAGCACAGGGGGATTAAGAAAATAAATGTCCTCTTATGGAGTGGCATTCAACTGCTTTGCAATTAAAATGATAATGAAACATTTTAAAAAAGAAATTCTTTCTTACCAGCAGTGCAGGAGGCTCAGGGCACACCATTAAAAGGAATTATGTAAAGCAGCCTTTGAGTAGCAAGTTTTATTTTGAGGTTTAATATATTCTGGATTCTGCTGGAAAAATTGTCTGTGTGACAAGCCTCCTAACAGATGTCAATTTGGTTTTACAGCACATGCTTGCATTTAAGAGTCAGAAAATGAAGACTCTCCTCTTTAACCGTCTGTTTAGTATATGGCATAGCTTGGTAGCATCACACTCCAGAGGACTGTTGATTAATAACCTTCTATACCCTGTGGGCCAGTAATTTTTCACCTGCCTCCATCCATGATTCTTTCAGTTTCAAGGAAGTGTTAGAAAAAGAGAATAACTGAAAATTGCTTCCTCCTATTGCTTTAAAACCAATAAAAGACAAAAGTGCATTATATTGTTGGAAGGATAAATGAGACATGATGAAAAAAAAAAGAATTGCACTTTTATTTAGACACTGAAGCTACATTAAAAACCTATATGGTCAAGAAGGGTAAAGGCCAAATGACTGTATTTAGGAGAAAGGAGAATGTATAGCAAAGTATTATGTCATATGACTAATTATATTACCCAGATTAGAAGACATTCACTTTTCACAGATATCATAGGAATCATAGCTTTTAAGCTGGATGAGGTTACAAAAGTCCAACCTTTTCATTTTACAGATGAGGAAACGGAGGTCCATGGAGATTAAATGACTTGCCCAAGAGGCAGAATTTGAGCCCACATCCTCTGACTCTGAAGCCAGTGCTTTTTCCTCTTGTTTAAGAACCCTTTCTTCTGTTGAGGACAAGCAGGGAGTAAGAGAATAGCTTAAGTATTTGTTAATAGGACTTGCCTCCTTCTTCTGCTTTCTTTGAATATCATCAGCAGGTTTATGGAAAACGTGTTATCTCTGCATTCCATGTCATGATTCACTGGTACACTGTTGAGATGTTCCCACTAGATTTTTTTTTTCTTTTCAGAAGACAAGGGAACCATCTGTGTGCATATAAGATGAAGGCTTAGTGGGGTTAGGTACTGGTGAGAAAGAAACTTTTTGCTGTATTTAAGAAGAAAAAAACAGTTTTTGTTATTGTCAGAATGGCCCCTCTCTTCCCTAAGGAGTTTCATACTGCAGAGATAGGAAATGAACTCCCTGCTTGCTTTCTTGGTTCTTATGCCAGTAACATGACTCTCCACTGCATTCTAAATATAGCTGCTTTATTTTTTTTTTAAAAGAAACTCCATTCCTGAGATTTCTAAGGATGATTTTCAGATACCCCAAAGTTGATAAGTATTGTATTAGGACTCTCAAAATGCTTGTTCCCAGGCTCCACAAAAGATTCTACTAATCTTACCTACAACTAGGCCAAGAAATATTTATAATTTTGGCTAATCTGCATGTTGTTAGCAGTTGCAGTTAAGAGTTTTTCCACACAGAGTCTGGGATGGTTTCTTTCTTATTTTTTTCATGTATAGAGCTGATTTTTGCTGTGGTGCCATGAATTCTAATTGGACAGCAGTCCTGATTCCTGTTAGATATTAGATGTAGAGTGTCCTTGCAATGACTTTGACCATGGTATCAGTGTTGGAACAAAATGTTTATTTTAACTTTAGATGGCATGTTTTAAAAGTAGGGAGCCCAAGACATCCAGAATTGTGAAGTTGGTAGAGACCTCAGAGATTATCTAAGCCCATCCCTCTGTATCATAGATTAGGAAACAGAGGTCCAGAGATGTGACATATTAGGTATTCAAATGTCTTTTGGGTTGAATTGATTAATTGCATGTTATTGTTTAGATGGTGAATATTTAAGGGCTTGTTGCCATTGGATTATTATTTTCCCTTTCAGTTTCATATACTGAGTTGCCCGTGGTAATTGGGAGCTCTGATCAGTCAATCAGTTATTGTTCATAATGGTCATTATACTCAAAATCTTGGGGTTTGTCTGGAAGTTAACAGAATAGTAAATTGTTTTTCAGTCATGTCTGATTCTTTGTGACCCCTTTTTGGGGATTTTCTTGGCAAAGATACTGGAACAGTTTGCTATTTCCTGCTCTAACTCATTTTATAGATGAAGAAACTGAAGACCACAGGGTTAAGTGACTTGGCCAGGATCATACAGCTAGTAAGTGACTGAGGTTGGATTTGAACTCATGGAGGTAAGTCTCCCTGATGACAAGCTCAGCACCCTATCCTGCTGTGTCACTTAGCTGTCACAGAATAATAAAAACCTGAATCAATCTGGAATTGAAAAAGGTCAAAGCTTCCCTTCAGGGTCTTTGAGATCAATCTCTTTGCTGAGATGACTAGGAGGGTAAGATTATTATATACACCTGCTTCATGTGATGATGTCTTCATATTTAGTCATCTTTCCCAACCACTTCACTGGAATGAGATTCAAGAATCCCATTAATGCCAGTGATATGGACCTTTATTGTCTCTCATTGAAATGGTTATGTGAACTGGCCTTAAAAGCTGTGTGAATGGCCACTATTAATAATTTTCAATGTAATTTCGTGGAGTTCTGGAGCACTTCTGTTGGTTGGTTCTTATGCGATGGGATTTCCTCTATGTATATTTGGAAACCTTTGATGTATCTTTTCAGTACTTTATTGGAACAAGTTTAACTTGTGATCTTTTAACTTACATAAAGTGGTCACCACAAAAGAGTTCAAAATAGCCCACGAGATGCCTTGGACAATACATCAACAAGCATTTATTAAATGCTTAACATACACCCAGCACTGTGCTTATTTAGCTCTGTGAATGAAAAGGAAAGATCCCCTTCTAAAGGGTGAAACTACATGTAAACAACCATGTAAATACAAGATATATACTAGGTGGTGAAATGGGTAGAGAGTTGGGACTGGAGTAAGGAAGACCTGACTTTAAATCCTGCCTCAGACACTTATTGGCTGTAAGAACCTGAGCAAGTCACTGAACCCCTGTTTGCCTCAGTTTCCTCATCTGTAAAGTGTGGGTTATAATAGCACTGACAGCCCAGGGTTGTTGTGAGAATCAAGTGAGATTAAAAATTGTAAAGTGCTTAGCACAGTGCCAGACACATACTAAGTGCTATATTAATGTTAGCTTTATAATGTAAATAGGAAGTAGTCTTTGAGGGAAAGTGCTCTGTGTGTGTGTGTGTGTGTGTGTGTGTGTGTGTGTGTGTGTGTAGGACACCTGCAGAAAGTGGTATTTGAGCTGAGTCTGGAAGCTAGGGAAGCCAAGAGGTGAAGGTGAGGTGATAATATTTTAGGCATGGCAGATGGCCAGTGAAAGGCACAGAGTCGAGAGATGGAGTACAGTGTACAAGAAACAGTAAGAAAACTGCTGTTTGATGGATCATAGAATATGTACAGGAGAATAAAACCTAAGAAGATTAGAAATATAGGAAGGTATAAGGTTGTAAAAGGCTTTAAATGTCAAACAGAGGATTCTGTAGGTAACAAGGAACCATTAGAGTTTATTGAGTGGAGTGCTTTAGGAAAAATTACTTTTCTTAAAAAAAGTTTAAATGATATTTTATTTTTTCTGATTACATGCAAGGATTTTAAAAAAATTTTTTAAATAAAATTTTGAGCTCCAAATTTTCTCCTTCCCTCCCCTCTCTTCTCCCTAAGATGGTAAGCAATTTGATATAGGTTGCCATTTGATATGAGTATGCAATTATGTAAAACATATTTCCATATTAGTCATGTTGTAAAAATAGAAACAGACCAAAAAGACTCACCAATCATTGAGTTAACATCAAGAAGGAGTCATGACTTACATGGAAATGTGTTTTGCATGACTACACATGTATAACCTATGTCAAATTGCTGCCTTCTCAGTGGATGAGGAAGGGAAGGAAGGAAGGAGGCTATGTGAAATTCTAAATTTGAAAAAAAAAAAAGAATGTTAAAATTTCTTTTACATATAATTGGGCAGAAAATAAAATATTAAATGTTTCTTCAAAAGAAAAAAAAGGCATCATGAATTAGGTCTCCTTTTGGTGATGGACATAAGAAAAAAATCCCAGATTTGGTCATTTCCATTACTTAGTTGTTGCATGTTGTCATATCAACATAAATTCTAGGACTGACCTGTTCTGTAACTTTATTGGGCTGGATCTCACTGTTGCTGAGGGTTGGAATAAGGAGCTTGACCATAATCAATACTTTGGAACTAAATTATTTATTGTTGGAGGTTGGTATGAGTGTGGGAATCCCAAGATTGAGTATCACTTCACTGGAAGAGTAGGATTGCATCTCCTGTAGTCCTGTAACTGACTGAATAAGGACTGAGGAGTATCTTCAGTACTATCAAGGCTCCTCACAAGTTTCAGGAAAGTATTCTCTGTCACCTGCAATTCCTAGGGTGAAGACTTCATCCTTTTATTTGGAAACTTTTTTTAACTTGTATATTAATCATTGCCAATCTTCTGTTAATGAGTTCTTTCAGTCATATCTGACTCTTCATGCCCTCATGTGGGATTTTCTTGGCAGAAATACTGGAGTGGTTTGCCATTTCCTTCTCTAGCTATTTTACAGATAAGAAAACTGAGGCAAACAGGATGAAGTGACTTGTACAGGGTCACACAGCTAGTAAGTGTCTGAGGTCAGATTTGAACTCACGAAGATGAGTCTTCCTGATTCTGCAGCCAGTGATCCACTGCACTGCCCAGTGCCCAAGGAAACTAAGACTCAGTGGTATTAAGTCACTTACTCAAAGTCATATTAGTAGTAAGGAGCAGAGCAGAGATGTGAACATGTGTCCTTTGAATCCAAATCCAGCGCTTTTCTCCCTGCATCATATATGAGCTTGTTTATTTGCAATTTCTTCTAAAAAAAGATATAGAAGTTATTATTAATAAAATATTGTTGTGTCCTGCATATAGTGGCTTATAAGCAGTGACTCTTGAATGTGTATTCATTGTGTAGTTGATTGGCTTTTTTTTTTTCTGTTGAGTTCTGGCTAATTCAGATTTTGCTATCTAACTTATGGCTATAATATTCATTGGTGATTCCACAAAAGAAAACTGTAATATTTTTCTGGGATATCTTATTTTACAGTTGCAAACCATCAAATACAAGTAAATATAACTATCCTCCTAAGAGTTATCCATTTGTATGGAGAGTTTTAAAGGGAGAGATGAAAACTACATAGGTAATTGAAATCCACAGATAATCCAAGACCTCCATTTTATCTGCTAGAGTTCATTGCTTTTCCTTCCTGATTTGTAATCAAAACTGTTTGATAGAGTTCAATCGTACATCTTCATCCTTTCCCTTTCATACTCTATCAAAATATTAATAAGTAGTGAAATACGAAAAAAACCTCAGAGCTGGAGAAAGAAGCAAGAAGACTAGATAGGCCATTGTAAATTGGATAATCATTCGCTGTATGAATCTCAAACAGTAAAGATTCTTGGATTTTTTTAAACAAAGGAATATTAACTTCAAAGGTATAATAAAAACAAATATACAAACATTTCCCCCCAACACTCTGGAGGGGACAATCCTTCCTATTTTCTTTTAATCTCTAGGGAGGGAGATTAGGTTCATAGTTTCGTTTGCTTCTTACATAGCCTTAGTTCCATCAAGTTCCCAGTCCAAAGTCTTGCTGGACTACCTTCTGGGACCCTCAGCTGCAATCTCTGGCCTGGAATCCTGGGCTCCAAAGTAGGTCTCCATGGCTCCCTTGCCTAGGCTTCCCTTCTTGCACATAGAACAAACAAAATAACACCAAGACCCCAAGTCCTTTCTCAGGAAGGGAGGTCAGAAGGGAAAGGAGAAGGTGGGTCCTTGCCCACTCAGCTTGCTGCTTTGGACTTACTGGACTTTTACCGTATCACTGGAAAGAGAGGAACAAGAACTCTAAACCTGGGGCTGGCAAACATATTTTAAAAATGGTTTTGATAACTATATTCCAGCATAATTGGTTTCCTTTGTCGTCCTATGTATTTTTTTCTTCACATTGAAAACAATTTGGAAAAGGAGCCCTCAGACTTTCCATGACTGTCAAAAGAGTCCTTCACATACAAAAGGTTAAAACCTCCTTCTAGGGCCTCGACGCTCATAGATTCATATGTGGTTTTGTGTTCTTAAGAACATAGTTTTAAATAGTAATAAAATAGTGACTCTCATTTACACGGCAGGTGGTACAGAGGGGAGAGTGTTGGGCCTGGAATCAAGAAGGCTGAGCTTCCTGGGTTCAAATCTGGCCTCAGGCATCTATCAGCTATATGATCCTGGGCAAGTCACTTCACCCTGTTTGCCTCAGTTTCCACATCTACAAAAAGGAAATGGCAAACCACTCGAGTATCTTTGCCAAGAAAACCTCAGATAGGGTCATAAAAGTTAGACAGGACTGAAATGACTAAACAACAAATCATTTACACAACACTTTAAGGTTTGAAAAGTCCTTTACAAATATTATTTCATTTTATTCTCACAACAACCCTGGGAGATGGGTGCTATCAGTTAATCCCAATTTACAGATGAGAAACTCAAGCAAAGGTTAAGTGACTTGCTCCGGGTCACACAGCTAATATGTCTGAGGCTAGATTCAAACACAACTCTTCCTGACTGAAACACTCTATTGACTTTGTTGTTTAACCCCCTGTCTTAGAAGCCACGCAGGCTAACACTTTCCTTTTAAAATGAGGAAAGTGAGTCACAAAAAGGTTAAATGACTCCGGGTAATGGCTTACTCAAAATCAGACTCCTACATTAGGTCTTTCTTAATCGCTCTATCCCCACCTCCTTCCTCCAATCAATCAATGTCCTTCCTACCTATGTTAATTTGCATTTATTATTTTGTATTTCATATTGACTTATCAGTGCACATGTTGGTGCCCTTAGTAGAATGGAAGATCCTTAAGGTCAAGGGCTCTTGTTTTCTGTTTTTATATACACAGTGGGTAGTAAATACAATACCTGGCATACAACAGGCACTTAATAAATACTTAGCGAATGCATTTATGCATGAATGAATGCCCCATAGCAGATAAGGTGTACTGAGCAAACCACCAAGTCCTTGCTGATGAGGCAGACCACTGTTCTAGATGCAGCATGGGGACATTGCTGAAATAGCTCACCAGAATTCCTAGGTGATAGGTTCTAGGGGATGTCCTAAAAGTGGGGGAAAGAGAGCACTTACAATAAAAATTGTGAAATGTACTACTAATAAAAAAGGAATCAGAGGGGGTAATAGGGAGCACTCCTGGCCCTCACTTTCTTTTCTTCTCTATCATTTCTATCAAATCAAAATTGGAGGTCACTCATTTTGATTTTATCTGGTTTCCTTATGAATTGACACTAAGAGGTGAATGAAGGATACATTTGCCCCTTGCAGCTGCTAGTATGTGTGTCTCAAAGGAAGAGCTTATTAATTTAAATATATCTTCAGTTGCTGGAATCTCTAGGTCAGAATTTTTTAACTTTGAGGTACTTCTGGCATTTTGCTGTTTTCAAAGCCATCTGCTTCCCCAACAATCAAGGAAGTAAAATCCATTCATCAGCTCTGTTCAGTCGCATCCAACCTCACTGATCTGATGTTTTTCACCTTGGGCCGCCCCGCCCTCTCAGACTCAATAAACAAAATGATTCTCTGTAGGGAGGGAGTGTGGGCTGCCACAGGTGAATGCAGACTATGCAAATACAGAGACATCTTCTGTGGTGGGTTATTTTTCTTCTTCTTTTTTGGTGAGGCAGTTGGGGTTAAGTGACTTGTCCAGAGTCACACAGCTGGTTAAAGTGTTAAGTCTGAGGTAGAATTTGAACTCAGGTCTTCCTGACTCCAGGGCTGGTGCTCTATCCACTGTGCGACCTAGCTGTCCCTATGTTGGGCTATTTCTTGAATATCAGCCTTCTAAAGGAAATCTGCACACTGGTCAGATACATAAAATACCCCAGTGTAGCTTTCAAATAAGAATTGGTTGAGAGCAGTTTCTATGCACTGAGAAAGTGTTCACTTGGTTCATCCCTTGGCACCATCTGTGTATACAACAATTTCTGGTCTGCAATTGGCCTTCATTTTGGCAGGAAAAGACAGGGAGAAATTGGGGCTGACATCTTTTGTCTGTAGCATAGCAGGTGCTGACTCATTCCAGCCATCAATCTTTGTGTGCAAAATAATTGCCCATCTCTTCCCTAGAAGAGTTACAGAGACAGGAATTTAGCCTGAAGTGTCAGTTTTCAAATACAAAACAAGTATGTGATAGATATGGGTAATAATTTTGAAAACCATCCCTGCATGATACACATTCTGCCTTCTCTTCCTTTCCAGTTCAGCTCTTCTCTTGGGCAAAAATATTTCGAGAACATGTATCTTGTGAAAGGTCAACTAGTATTCCCTTACACAGGAGGGGGAAAAGTACAACTAAAACTGTCAACAGGGATATTCTTTGTTGGACTCTTGTAAAAAGTCAGAATAATATTACATGATTTTCAGTTCTGAATAGAATATCTATAAATCTTTCATGCTAAGATTTCAGTGGCTTATTGAGCCAAATTAGATATCAAGCCAAGTAGAATGTAATTCCAGGAAGGTCTCATTCTCAGCAAAAGAAATGAAAAACAATTTTTGGAGTATTATAGGAATGCTTCCTACTCAAGTAGAGAAATATGAATTCATTGGAACACAGTGAGAGGCATTGATGTCATCTTACCTCCCCCATAAAATTTCGCTGACAGATTACTTAAGTATATCCTCAGATTGTTCTTTTGGAAAGCCTTTTCCATTAAGGCTGAATTTAAGAGTGAGATACAGAATAGAGAGGGTGATTCTTGGTGAGTTATTGGACAGTAAAGGATAAATAAGGCCAGTTCCCTAGGCAACCATGTGGGTAGGATGGTATATCTCAAGCCCCTAACAGGACGTTCAAAGTCTCTGCTATTTTGGGTTTCAACTCCCTCTCAAAATAATTCTATCCAATGAAATTATTCTTTTTTAAAACAAAGTTTTGGTCCTTTTGATGTCTCCCCTGGGGTAGCACCAAAAGTGTATATTAAGATGCTCAATAGCCTTTGATCTCAGCCTATTCAATATTTCAATTTAATTCAACAAACATTTATTAAGGTCATGCTGTACAAAGAGTTCAGTGATAAGTTCTGTGGAAGAGAGCTTAGGTAAGAAATTCCCTGCCTTTGTGGAGCTCATTATCTATTAGGAGAGTGAGACACAAACATAAACACTGCAAAGTCATGAATGCTAAGTGTATGAGAGATACAAAATGCTATTTCCATGAAAACTACCTTCTCTAAGGTCACTTTTGACCCTATTGTCCTATCCAGTGGTCTTTTTTTCCTTTCTAGTTCTCACCTTTCACCTTTTCCTCTCTCAAATTGCATATTATTGAACACCCCTCTTTAGATCTTAGATTTAGAACTGGCAGAAACTGGAGAGGGCATCGAATCTAGTCTCTTCAAATTACAAATGAAGAAACTGAAGTCTTGGACAGATGAAATGATTTGCCTAAGGTCACATAGACATGAGATAGCCTGAATTTAAACCCAGGCTCTCTGACTCCAGATAAGTACGTTTTCAAACTGTTTTTTGTATTATATTATTGATACTCTCTTTGGTTTCTGCGACATTGATCTCACGGTTCTTCTACATTTTGATTATTCTCAACTGGTTCTTCATTCTCCTGCATCTTAAATATGGGAGCTTCTCAAGTTTTTAGTCTTGGTTCTTCTCCCTTAGCTCTTTCCTCCCCTTCATCTTTCTTTTCCTCTGGCCCCACCCTTCTCTCTTTTCTCTACTCTTTCTTCCTCTTTTTCTTTTCTCTCTTCTTCCCCTCTTCCTTCTTTTTCTCTTCTTTCTTCTCTTTTTCCTTTCCTCTCTTCTTCCTTCTTTCTTTCCTTTCCCCTTCCTTCTCTCTTTTTTCTCCCTTCCCTTCTCTCCCTTCCCTTCTCTCTTCTCCTTTCTCTTTCCTCTCCTCCCTCTCCTCACCATCCTCTCTTTCTTCTCCTCTCTCTTCACTCTTTCTTTTTTCTTCTTCCCTCTCTTTTTCTCCTTTCTTTTCTTTTCCCTATCCTTTCTCTTTCCTTTCCTCTTACCTTCCGTTTCCTCCCTCTCTCCTCTCCCCTTCTCTTTCTTCTCTTTTAGAAACCTAGACCACTCCCATGGCTTCAAATATTCCTTCCACATAAGCAACTTGAACATCTGCAGAGAAGCAGATTTTGGTTATAAGGAAAAACTAACAATATCTAAAAATAGAATGAGCTTCCTAGGGAGGTAGTGCATCTCCCCATACTGGAAGTCTTTAAACAAAGCCTGGGTGACTGTTCCCTGAGTATGTTGCAACGGGAATACCTCTTCAAGTAGGAATTGGACTGGGAAACTTCTGAGGATCCTTCCCTTTTCTGAGATTTGTGAAATTTCTATATTTATCCCTATTGTCTTCCCAGAGTTTCGGTTTGATGTTCTTAACTTCCTGCTGGGTATTGGCACCTAGATATTTTGCTGGCACCTTTTGTCTAAAATGTTGAAAAATTATGTTAACTAAATTCCACTCAACGAACATTTATTAAGGAACTAAATCTTTCCACTTAAAGCTGCCCCTTTCCCTGTGTTTGTGTCTGCTACAACCATTCTTCCGCTTCCCCAGGCGTATCTGCTCTGAATTCTCTTCTATATCCAACGATGTGACAAGCCCGATTGTGAATACCCCCATAATTGTTCTCTGATTGTGCTGTTCTCTTCAGCTATGCTGCAACCACCCTAGGCTGATCCTCATATTTTAGGTTTGGCACCATAAACAGATTTAGGGGTCATCTAGTCCACTCTCACCTCCCCTCTCCCTCCCCCCCCCATAACCTTCATTTTGCAGGTAAAACCAAAACCTAGAGAGATTAAGTGATCTGTCCAGGACCATATAGGTAGAAGTAGGAGAGTAAGGATTCACATTCAGATCCTCTAACTCCAAATCTAGCACTCTTTCCACTTTTCCTCAAGATTTTTCCATTTGGATTATTATAATGCCCTCCTAAATGGTCTCCTTGCCTCTATCCTTTTTTCAAGCCCTCTTCCACAATCTTGTTCAGATAATCATCCTAATGCACTTAATAACACCCTCATGCTTATTACTATGTCTATCCTTTACACAAGAACTGTTAATACTTCCCCAGTTCCCTCCATAGTAAGTATAAAAATTTCTGATCTTCACATTTAAGGCCCTCTACAGTCTGGCCCTAACTTACCTATCCAGCCTTGTTCTTTACTTCTCTTTATATAGTCTTCATACTAACTAAGCTAAATGACTTTCCACCTCCCATTTGCATTCTGCCATCTCCCTTCTGAATGTTGGAATGACCTCTATCCACCTACATCTATATCTATGGATGTCCTTACCTTCTGTAATTCATTCGGAACCTTTTCTAACCACCTAAAATTCCCCTTCTTTCATAACTAGGTAGGAGTGAACTCTCCCATCTCAAGTAAAATGCAAGACCTCCCTATATATGAAATAGCATGGTGTAGTAGAAAGAGAGCTGGCCTCAGGAAGCTGGGGGATCAAGTCCTATCTCTGATACATATTGGTTAATGCCTTCCTTGTGTTCAATTTGTCTTATAAACAATATCTTCTTTGTAAGATATTGTTTGATAGTATCTCATTCATATATATATATGTACATGTCCTATATATTTATGTATATTCTACATGCTTTCGTGTAGTTTTCCCATTAGACTACAAGCACCTTGAGGGCAGGGACTGTCTTTTGCCTTTCATTGTGTCCCCAGCGCTTTGCTCAGGGTCTGGCACATCATTGTTGTTGCTGTCCTTGTTGTCATTCAGTTCTTCAGTAGAGTCTGACTTTTCGTGACCTGGTGGACCAAGCAGCCCATGGAGATTTCTAGGCAAAGATACCAGAATGGTCTTCCATTTTCTTCTCCACTGATTAAGGGAAACAGAAGTAAAGTGACTTGCACAAAGTCACATAGCTAGTAAGTTTCTGAGGCTGGATTTGAACTCATGTCTTCCTGACTCCAGGCTCAGCACTCTAGCCATAAAACCATTTAGCTGCTCCTAGTACATAATAGATACTTAATAAATACTGATTGACTGACTAATTGTGTGATCCTAATTGACTTGATCTCTCAGTGTCCCCAAGCATTGGAAGAGAGAGTTTCTTCAGCACAACTTCCCTACATCAATTAAGTCATAAGTTAGTCCAACAACAGCAACAAAAAGCCTGTACATAAATAATTATAACGTAAAAGTAGGGGAGAGCAGCAGACATGGTTATCAGGGAGTTTGAAAAAGGGCTGAAATACAAATGTGTTGCCGGAAATAGGGAGAATTCAAAAAAAAGAAATCTATGTAATTAAATCCTTTTGATGTTGATTAATTCTTCATTAGTTAGAAGTGGGAAAGCTATGGAGTAAAGAATTACCGAGCCAGAGACAAAAGAATCTTCCTTTGTCAGCATTTCATCACTCTGGGAACCAGATCCTGACCGTGCATTGGGTCACTGGGGAAACAGACTGTAAGCATCAAGGGTTTGGTTTTTTTGGGGGGTGGCTAAGGGAAGTATAGTAGAGGGTCTTTTCTGTTCTGACTTGGAAGAGGAAAAAATATCCACTCCCCAAAACTCAATCGGAGTGTAGGAAAGGAGGCAAGACGAGGCCTAGCTGGAAACTAATTACTTTGTGGGCTGATGGGGAGAATGAAGCCTACAGGAGTCTCAATTAGATTAGAGGTAGGGGATAAAAGTGACACCTACCTCTGATAAGGACTACAGCTCCAATGTCCTCAGCCTTCTCCTGCTCCTACAGATCTATCTTTGTAAGGGAATTATTTTCTTTGTGCTGTATCTGGGGAGCTGGCAGCAAGGACTCTGACAAGGCAAGAGATGTGCTCAATGGGAAATCTCAGTCCACATCCCATATGGATTAGAAGTTCCTCAGAAGGGTCAGACCAAGCAGCCAACCTCAGTTCTTCTAGTTTGTGTGGAGAGGGTATGCAATAGTCAGAAGAAGACAGAGGGAAAGGCAAAAAAGGTCTCCCCCCGTAAAAGCTCTCTCCCATGTCTTCTAATAATTAGATAGGAATGTGCTTTTAAGAAGTTTCTCTTTAAAAATTCAAAGTATCTCTTGAGTGGCTTAGGATTATTGGGCATTCATTTGGTATCAATTACTTTAATGAAGCAATCATATTCAAGCTCAAAGGGACTCAGAGGAAAAAGAACTGACTTTGGAATCAGGAAACCCTGGGTTCACATCTTACCTTCAACAAATCCTAACAGTGTGACAATGGGCAGCCCACTTAACTTCACAGTGACTCCAGACATTTCTCTAAGTCAGGGATTTGTAATCTGGGGCCTGTTAACTTGAACTTGTTGGGTTTTTAAAATATATTGTTTTTGACAACTGCATCTCAATATAATTAGTTTCCTTTCATATTTTATTTTATGCATTTAAAAACATTTTTTTTCCTGAAAATAGGAACATAGACTTCATCAGATTGCCAAAGGAGTCCAATTTATTTGAGATATCTAAAAAACATTTATTGTGCAACTTACATAGCATTATGCTATGTCACTGGGGATAATGACGATAAGAGCAAAAATTACAAATAACGTTTTTAGGTTTCAAAGTACTGTGTGTATATATGTATGTCTATATAAAGATAGACATACATATATACACACATATGTATGTATATGTGTATGCATATATGCATATATATGATATATATAAAATCTAACTTGATCCTTATAACAACCCAGTGAGATGAGAAAATTGCCTAGAGCCATACAAGTAATATTGTAAACCATAACACTCAAAGCCTTCCAATGTTTGCACTTGCTCTCTGCACCTTTGCTCTTAAAAAAAGAAGCCCTTTTCCTTGTTAAAGCTAACCTTTACTATGACATGGATATGATCATATTATTCCTCTGGCTCAAAAATTTCCAATGCTTTCCTATTGCTTCTAAAAATATGGACTTCTCAGCCTGGTATTTAAAGCCCTTCTATGATCTGGGTGCCAACCTACCTTGTCATTCTCATTCCCAGCTTCTCCCTTTCACATAATACATCACAGCTAAACTAAACTACCATCTCCCTGAACCTTGAAAGTCATTCCCTCTCTTCTTGCATTCATCAGCTATCAATCAATAGGTATTTATTAAGTATCTCTTACATACTAGACACTGAAGATGCAAATAGAATATATAAAACAATCTCTAAGGAGATGGGTATTTTGAGACAAAGGAGTTGGGAATTTTTGGAAGGAGCATGGTGGGAAGGGCAGGATTGAGTAGGTGCTGTATTCAAGAACTTTATATTGTTAGAGGACAACATGAAAACACAGATCATTAGAAGAAAGAGGATATAGAAATACAGGTGGGAGGAATGAAGAATAGGACAAACTTTACCTATTCTGCTTTTTTACTTGATGTCATGGAGGTAGCAGCATGGCATTGAAAGTCAGCACTTATTCCTACCATTCATTTCTTATTGTTTGATGATGGAGAGAGGGACAGTCATAGAGAAAGAGACAAAGGAAAGAAAGAGGGAGGGGGGAGGGAAGGAGAGAAAGAGAGAGAGAGAATGATTCATTTTAAACCATCACCATTAAACAATAATTCAAGACTAAGGGCTCTTGAAAATTAAAAAAATTTTTTTTTGAAATTTCAGATCATATCCTATTGCAACAAAATAAACATACTAAAATGAAAAGATTTCCAAGTCTCTGACAATACAATTTTTTAAAAAGCAACAAACATAACAAAGTTGGTATGGTAAATATCATAATGTTCATCCCATGTTGGGATTTGAATTGACTCAATTCAATTTAAAAAATATTTATTAAATGCTTATTGAGTAGATTACATGATATCATATTTAAAGTTCTTTTCAGCCCTAAGTTTTATGATTCTATTTTCTGGGCCCTGGGGATCCAAGTAGAGATACTTCACATGTTCTACTCTCAAGGAGATTTTAGTCTAATGGGGGAAGAAAAGAACATAAATAACTAGGACAGGAGCATTTGATAGATGAAGAAGAGATATCTGGGTAAAATATTATGAGAATTAGAGGAGAGCATGATCTCTTTTACATGGGAGGTAAGAAGGCTTCATGGAGGAGTTAGCATCTGAACGTCAAGAGATGAGGATGGTGGGGAAAGAAGTCTATTCAAGCCACAAGGGATAGTATGAACAAGGGCAAAGATGGAGGATAATAGGAGCAAAGAGAGAAGATGATAAAACTGAAAAGGAAGGTGAAAGAGCTTGTTCAAATTGTCTAAAACTTAGACTAGATGAAAGGGAATGGTATGAGAAAAGTTTAGACAGGTAGGTTGGAGCTGGACTGTATGGAAGGCTTTGAATGCCAAGGTCAAAAGCTTTTCCTTTTTATCTGAAGATAGTGATGCACCAATGAAGACTTTAATGGTAGAGATATGACATGATTATTAGTAAAACAATGGGAAAATTACTTGGTTAGTGATGTTGAATCTAAAGGGGAGGCGGGATTTACTGAAGGTAAGGAGTCCAGTTAGGAAGCTATTAAACTAGTCTAGGTGACACTGAACAAGAGAGGTGGTAGTGCAAATGGTGGGCAGCTAAGTAGTGCAGTGGACAAAGAACTAGCCTTAGAGTCAGGAGGACTGGAATTCAAATCCAGCCTCTGATACTTACTAGCTGTGTGACCCTGGGCAAGTCACATAACCCTGTTTGCCTCAGTTTCCTCATCTCTAAAATGAGCTAAAAATGGCAAAGAACTCTAGTATCATTGCCAGTAAGAGCCCAAATGGGGTCATAAAGAATCAGACATGACTAAATTAATACAACGACAAAAGTGCAAGTCCTAAGGACCAGATGCAAGCAAGAGATATTGATTATGAATATGATAAAAGTCTAAATGTTCTATCCCCAAAGAAAACAAAAACATTTCAGCAATATAAGCTGTTTGTTCTCCTTATTTTAAGAAAGCAGAAATAGAGATGATCCAAAACTCATTTGTGATTGGTTGAGAAACTAATTGGCATAGTACTTGCATTTGAATGTGGACATGGACAGTCAGTCAAGGGATGATCAAGAATTGTTCACTTTTACAGACAAAGCTGTGGAAGTATTTTTTACACTGAATCATTCCCCCCCTTTGGTCACTCCTTTATGAGCTATTTTCTCAAGTTCAAACATGTATCCAGATGGAAAATCAAGCCTGTAAGATAGACCAAGAAACTAAAAGTTCTTTTGTAGTAGACACAGTCTAGTTTGTCTCATTTGTTCAGTAGAAACAAGTTGCAAATGTGTGCTCTTAATTGAAAATACCAAGAAGCAGCATTTAGCATGAATTCATTAGTTAAAGCATCCACTTACTGAGGAGCCCAGCAGCATTTGGCAGCTCAGCTCAGAAGAACTGACAGGATAGCAGGGTTTTTCTCTTTCCTTTTATAGAAAACAGGACAATTAGAACATTGTCTTTCCCTAAAAAATTCATTACTAGCATTAGCTCCTGAAGAGCTTTTCAAGTAAGAAAACTGTCCTTCTAAAGTTTAAATGGTGATTCCATTCCCCAGCCAAACTTCCTTTAAAGTGGGAGGTGGTAATGAAAGACCTGCTGTTTAATATGAGTTAGAACCCAGCTCCAAAAGCTGGCCAGTGACCTCCCCCATAGAAACCAGACCATCCTTTTGAACACCAGCGGTCACCATGACAGATTAATGAAAGCCTGGCTGCCAAGCTAAATGTACTATTCACTAAATCATGGATAAGAGAGTTTCCTAAAAGAATCTAAGCCTTCCAACCACACCTCTACTGTGGAAATGCTATTTCAATGAAAAGTTTTCTTCTACTTGGGTGAAGTTGATGAGGTAGCTGAAGACCTTTGGGTATCAGATCTTTTTTATTTTTTATTTTTTTTTATTTTTATTTTTTAAATAAATTTATTTAACTTTTTACATTCATTTTCACAAGATTTTGGGTTCCAAAATTTTATCCCC